>CM068282.1:12376903-12855665 GCA_034703905.1 Chenopodium berlandieri | reverse complement strand
TTGGTTCAAAAAGCTTTGTTTGATGTGTTTATCTTTTAATTGATTTAAAAAGTTTTATTTGAATGCATTTCACTTACATTCGAATTAAAAAGCTTTGTTTGAATGTGTTTAAATCTTATTTGATTCCAAAAGCTTTGTTTGAATGTGTTTGACATTCTTTCGCTTCAAAAAGCTTTCTTTTAATGCGTTTGACTTTCATTTGTTCAAAATTTTTGTTTGAATGTGTTTGACTTTTATTTGATACAATTAGCTTTATTGAATGCATTTGAATTTTATTCGATTCAAAAAGCTTTGTTTGAATGTGTTTCACATTCATTTGATTCAAAAAGCTTTGTTTTAATGTGTTTGACTTTCTTTGATTAATTTATCTTCGTTGATGCATTTGACTGTCATTCGATTCAAAAAGCTTTGTTTTTATGTGTTTGACTTTCATGTCATCCAAAAAGCTTTGTTTGAATGTGTTTGACTTTCATTTGATTTAAAAAGCTTTGTTTGAATGTGTTTAACTCTTATTTGATTCTAAAAGCTTTAATTTAATGTGTTTGACTTTCTTTCGCTTCAAAAAGCTTTCTTTTAATGTGTTTGACTTTCATTTGTTTCAAAATCTTTGTTTGAATGTATTTAACTTTTATTTGATACATAGAGCTTCATTGAATGTATTTTAATTTCATTCGATTCAAAATGCTTTGTTTGAATGTGTTTGACATTCATTTGATTCAAAAAGCTTTGTTTTAATGTGTTTGACTTTCTTTGATTAATTTTACTTCGTTGATGCATTTGACTTTCATTCGATTCAAAAACCTTTGTTTTAATGTTATTGACTTTCATGTCATCCAAAAAGCTTCGTTTGCATGTGTTTGACTTTCATCTGATTCAAAAAGCTTTGTTTAAAGCATTTGACTTTCATTCGATTAAAAAAGCTTCGTTTGAATGTGTTTGACTTTCATTTGAATAAAAATGGTTTGTTTTAATGTGTTCAGCATTCATTTAATTAAATTAGCTTCTTTGAATGCATAAGATTTTTATTCGATTCAAAAAGCTTTGTTTGAATGTGTTTGACTTTCATTAGACTCAAAAAGCTTTATTTGAAGGTGTTTGACTTTCATTCAAAAAAAAGGTTTGTTTGTATGTGTTTGATTTCCAATTGATTCAAAAAGCTGTGTTTGATTGTGTTTGACTTTCATTTGATTCACAAAGCTATGTTTGAATGTGTTCGACTATCATTCGATTCAAAAAGCTCTTTTTGAATGTGTTTGACTATCATTCGATTCAAACAGCTTTGTTTGGATGTGTTTGATTTTCATTTCATTCAAAAAACTTTGTTTGAATGTGTTTGACTTCCATTTCATTCAAAGAGCTTTGTTTAAATGTGTTTGACCTTTATATGATTCAAAAAGCTTTGTTTGAATGTCTTTATATTTTAATTGATTTAAAAAGTTTTATTTGAATGCATTTCACTTACATTCGAATTAAAAAGCTTGTTTGAATGTGTTTAAATCTTATTTGATTCCAAAAGCTTTGTTTGAATGTGTTTGACTTTCTTTCGCTTCAAAAAGCTTTCTTTTAATGTGTTTGACTATCATTTGTTTCAAAATCTTTGTTTGAATGTGTTTAACTTTTATTTGATACAATTGGCTTCATTGAATGTATTTGACTTTCAAATGATTCATAATGCTTTGTTTGAATGTGCTTGAGTTTCTTTCGATTCAAAAAGCTTTGTTTGTATGTGTTTATCTTTTATTTTATTTAAAAAGTATTGATTATATGCATTTCAATTTCATTCGATTCAAAAAGCTTGTTTGAATGTGTTTAACTATCATTTCATTCCAAATACTTTGTTAGAATGTGTTTGACTTTCATTCGATTCAAAAATCATTGTTTCAATTTCCTTTTCTTTCATTTGATGCAAAAATCTTTGTTTGAATGTGTTTCACTTTTATTTGATTCAATTAGTTTCACTGAATGCATTTGACTTTAATTCGATTGAAAAAGCTTTGTTTGTATGAGTTTAACTTTCATTTGATTCAAAAAGCTTTGTTAGAATGTGTTTGACCTTCATTGATTAATTTATCTTTGTTGATGCATTTGACTTTCATTCGATTAAAAAAGCTTTGTTTGAATGTGTTTGACTTTCATTTCATCCAAAAATCTTTGTTTGAATGTGTTTGACTTGAATTTGATTCAGAAAGCTTTGTTTGAATGTGTTTCACTTTGATTTGATTCAAATTTCTTTGTTTAAATGTGTTTGACTTTCATTTGACTCGAAAAGCTTTATTTGAATGTTTTATACTTTAATTTGACTAAATAAGCTTTGTTTAAATGTGCTTGACTTTCGTCTGATTCAAAAAGCTTTGTTTGAATGTGTTTGTTATTCATTTGATTCAAAAAACTTTGTTTGAATGTGTTTGACTTTTAATTGATTTAAAAATCTTTGTTTGAAGAATTTGACTTTTATTCGATTAAAAAAGCATTATATGAATGTATTTGACTTTCATTTGATAAAAAAGGATTTTTTTTAATGTGTTCAACTTTCATTTGATTCAATTAGCTTCTTTTATTGCATAAGATTTTCATTCGATTCAAAAAATTTTGTTTGAATGTGTTTGACTTTCTTTAGATTCAAAAAGCTTTGTTTGAATATGTTTGACTTTCTGTCGATTCAAAAAGCTTTATTTTAATGTGTTTAACTTTAAGTTGATTCAAAATCTTTGTTTGAATACATTTGACTTTATCCAATTTAAAAGTTGTGTTTGAATGTGTTTGACTTTCAGTTGATTTATAATGCTTTGTTTAAATGTGTGTGACTTTCATTTGATTCAAAAAGCTTCGTTTGAATGTGTTCGACATTAATTTTAATCAATTAGCTTCTTTAAATGCATATGACTTTCATTCGATTCATAAAGCTTTGTTTGAATGTGTATAAATTTCATTTGATTCAAAAAGCTTTGTTTGAATGTGTTTCACTTTCATTTGATTCAAAAAGATTTGTTTGAATGTGTTAGACTTTCATTTGATTCAAAAAGCTTTGTTTGAATCTATATGACTTTCATTTGATTCAAAAAGGTTTGTTTGAATGTGTTTGACTTTCATTTGATTCAAAAAGCTTTGTTTGAATGTGTTTATCTTTTAATTAATTTAAAAAGTTTTAATTGAGTGCAATTCACGTACATTCGATTTAAAAAGCTTTGTTTGAATATGTTTAACTCTTTTTTGATTCTAAAAGCTTTCTTTTAATGTGTTTGACTTTCATTTGTTTCAAAATGCTTTGTTTGAATGTGTTTGACATTCATTTGATTCAAAAAGCTTTGTTTAATGTGTTTGACTTTCTTTGATTAATTTAACTTCGTTGACGCATTTGACTTTCATTCGATTCAAAAACCTATGTATTAATGTGTTTGACTTTCATGTCCTCCAAAAAGCTTCGTTTGAATGTGTTTGACTTTCATTTGATTCAAAAAGCTTTGTTTAAAGCATTTGACTTTCATTCGATTAAAAAAGCTTCGTATGAATGTGTTTGACTTTCATTTGAATAAAAATGATTTGTTTTTATGTGTTCAGCATTCATTTAATTCAATTAGCTTCTTTGAATGCATAAGATTTTCATTCGATTCAAAAATCTTTGTTTGAATGTGTTTGACTTTCATTAGACTCAAAAAGCTTTATTTGAAGGTGTTTGACTTTCATTAAAAAAAAAGGTTTGTTTGTATGTGTTTGATTTCCAATTGTTCAAAAAGCTGTGTTTGATTGTGTTTGACTTTCATTTGATTCACAAAGCTATATTTGAATGTGTTCGACTATCATTCGATTCAAAAAGTTCTATTAAAATGTGTTTGACTATCATTCGATTCAAACAGCTTTGTTTAGATGTGTTTGATTTTTATTTGATTCAAAAAACTATGTTTGAATGTGTTTGACTTACATTTGATTCAAAAAGCTTTGTTTAAATGTGTTTGACCTTTATTTGGTTCAAAATGCTTTGTTTGAATGTGTTTATCTTTTAATTGATTTAAAAAGTTTTATTTGAATACATTTCACTTACATTCTAATTAAAAAGCTTTGTTTGAATGTGTTTAAATTATATTTGATTCCAAAGGCTTTGTTTGAATGTGTTTGACATTCTTTCGCTTCAAAAAGCTTTCTTTTAATGCGTTTGACTTTCATTTGTTCAAAATTTTTGTTTGAATGTGTTTGACTTTTATTTGATACAATTAGCTTTATTGAATGCATTTGAATTTTATTCGATTCAAAAAGCTTTGTTTGAATGTGTTTGACATTCATTTGATTCAAAAAGCTTTGTTTAATGTGTTTTACTTGCTTTGAGTAATTTATCTTCGTTGATGCATTTAACTGTCATTCGATTCAAAAAGCTTTGTTTTAATGTGTTTGACTTTCATTTGATTTAAAAAGCTTTGTTTGAATGTGTTTAACTTTTATTTGATTCTAAAAGCTTTGTTTTAATGTGTTTGACTTTCTTTCGCTTCAAAAAGCTTTCTTTTAATGTGTTTGACTTTCATTTGTTTCAAAATCTTTGTTTGAATGTGTTTAACTTTTATTTGATACAATTAGCTTCATTGAATGTATTTTAATTTCATTCGATTCAAAATGCTTTGTTTGATTGTGTTTGACATTCATTTGATTCAAAAAGCTTTGTTTTAATGTTTTTTACTTTCTTTGATTAATTTTACTTCGTTGATGCATTTGACTTTCATTCGATTCAAAAACCTTTGTTTTAATGTGATTGACTTTCATGTCATCCAAAAAGCTTCGTTTGCATGTGTTTGACTTTCATCTGATTCAAAAAGCTTTGTTTAAAGCATTTGACTTTCATTCTATTAAAAAAGCTTCGTTTAAATGTGTTTGACTTTCATTTGAATAAAAATGGTTTGTTTTAATGTGTTCAACATTCATTTAATTAAATTAGCTTCTTTGAATGCATAAGATTTTTATTCGATTCAAAAAGCTTTGTTTGAATGTGTTTGACTTTCATTAGACTCAAAAAGCTTTATTTGAAGGTGTTTGACTTTCATTCAAAAAAAAGGTTTGTTTGTATGTGTTTGATTTCCAATTGATTCAAAAAGCTGTGTTTGACTTTCATTTGATTCACAAAGCTATGTTTGAATGTGTTCGACTATCATTTGATTCAAAAAGCTCTTTTTGAATGTGTTTGACTATCATTCGATTCAAACAGCTTTGTTTGGATGTGTTTGATTTTCATTTGATTCAAAAAACTTTGTTTGAATGTGTTTGACTTTCATTTCATTCAAAAAGCTTTGTTTAAATGTGTTTGACCTTTATATGATTCAAAAAGCTTTGTTTGAATGTGTTTATCTTTTAATTGATTTAAAAAGTTTTATTTGAATGCATTTCACTTACATTCGAATTAAAAAGCTAGTTTGAATGTGTTTAAATCTTATTTGATTCCAAAAGCTGTGTTTGAATGTGTTTGCCTTTCTTTCGCTTCAAAAAGCTTTCTTTTAATGTGTTTGACTTTCATTTGTTTCAAAATCTTTGTTTGAATGTGTTTAACTTTTATTTGATACAATTAGCTTCATTGAATGTATTTGACTTTCAAATGATTCATAATGATTTGATTGAATGTGCTTGAGTTTCTTTCGATTCAAAAAGCTTTGTTTCTATGTGTTTATCTTTTATTTGATTCAAAAAGTTTGGATTGAATGCATTTCTATTTCATTCGATTCAAAAAGCTTGTTTGAATGTGTTTAACTATCATTTTATTCCAAATGCTTTGTTAGAATGTGTTTGACTTTCATTCGATTTAAAAATCATTGTTTTAATTTCCTTTTCTTTCATTTGATTCAAAAATCTTTGTTTGAATGTGTTTCACTTTTATTTGATTCAATTAGTTTCGTTGAATTCATTTGACTTTCATTCGATTGAAAAAGCTTTGTTTGAATGAGTTTAACTTTCATCTGATTCAAAAAGATTTGTTAGAATGTGTTTGACCTTCATTGATTAATTTATCTTTGTTGATGCATTTGACTTTCATTCGATTTAAAAAGCTTTGTTTGAATGTGTTTGACTTTCATTTCATCTAAAAATCTTTGTTTGAATGTGTTTGACTTGAATTTGATTCAGAAAGCTTTATTTGAATGTGTTTCACTTTGATTTGATTCAAATTTCTTTGTTTAAATGTGTTTGACTTTCATTTGACTCGAAAAGCTTTATTTGAATGTTTTATACTTTAATTTTATTAAATAGGATTTGTTTAAATGTGCTTGACATTCGTCTGATTCAAAAAGCTTTGTTTGAATGTGTTTGTTATTTATTTGATTCAAAAAACTTTGTTTTAATGTGTTTGACTTTTAACTGATTTAAAAATCTTTGTTTGAAGAAGTTGACTTTTATTCGATTAAAAAAGCTTAATATGAATGTATTTGACTTTCATTTGTTAAAAAAGGATTTGTTTTAATGTGTTCAACTTTCATTTGATTAAATTAGCTTCTTTTCATGCATAAGATTTTCATTCGATTCAAAATTTTGTTTGAATGTGTTTGACTTTCATTAGATTCAAAAAGCTTTGTTTGAATGCGATTGACTATCTTTCGATTCAAAAAGCTTTATTTTAATGTGTTTAACTTTAAGTTGATTCAAAATCTTTGTTTGAATGCATTTGACTTTATCCAATTTAAAAGCTGTGTTTGAATGTGTTAGACTTTCAGTTGATTCATAATGCTTTGTTTAATTGTGTGTGACTTTCATTTTATTCAAAAAGCTTCGTTTGAGTGTGTTCGACTATCGTTTTAATCAATTAGCTTCTTTAAATGCATATGACTTTCATTCCATTCAAAAAGCTTTGTTTGAATGTGTATAAATTTCATTTGATTCAAAAAGCTTTGTTTGAATGTGTTTCACTTTCATTTGATTCAAAAAGATTTGTTTGAATGTGTTTGACTTTCATTTGATTCAAAAAGCTTTGTTTGAATGTGTTAGACTTTCATTTGATTCAAAAAGCTTTGTTTGAATCTATTTGACTTTCATTTGATTCAAAAAGGTTTGTTTGAATGTGTTTGACTTTCATTTGATTCAAAAAGCTTTGTTTGAATGTGTTTATCTTTTAAATAATTTAAAAAGTTTTGATTGAGTGCATTTCACTTACATTCGATATAAAAAGCTTTGTTTGAATGTGTTTAACTCTTATTTGATTCTAAAAGATTTTTTTTTAATGTGTTTAACTTTCTTTCGCTTCAAAAAGCTTTCTTTTAATGTGTTTGACTTTCATTTGTTTCAAAATCTTGGTTTGAATGTGTTTAACATTTATTTGATACAATTAGCTTCATTGAATGTATTTGAATTTCATTCGATTCAAAATGCTTTGTTTGAATGTGTTTGACATTCATTTGATTCAAAAAGCTTTGTTTTAATGTGTTTGCCTTTCTTTGATTAATTTAACTTCGTTGACACATTCGACTTTCATTCGATTCAAAAACCTTTGTTTTAATGTGTTTGACTTTCATGTCATCCAAAAAGCTTCGTTTGAATGTGTTTGACATTCATTTGATTCAGAAAGCTTTGTTTAAATCATTTGACTTTCATTCAATTAAAAAAGCTTCGTTTGAATGTGTTTAACTTTCATTTGAATAAAAATAATTTGTTTTAATGTGTTCAGCATTCATTTAATTTAATTAGCTTCTTTGAATGCATCAGATTTTCATTCGATTCAAAAAGCTTTGTTTGAATGTGTTTGACTTGCATTAGACTTAAAAAGCGTTATTTGAAGGTGTTCGACTTTCAATAAAAAAAAAGGTTTGTTTGTATGTGTTTGATTTCCATTTGCTTCAAAAAGCAGTGTTTGATTATGTTTGACTTTCATTTGATTCACAAAGCTATGTTTGAATGTGTTCGACTATCATTCGATTCAAAAAGCTCCATTTCAATGTGTTTGACTATCGTTCGATTCAAACAGCTTTGTTTGGATGTGTTTGATTTTCATTTGATTCAAACACCTTTGTTTGAATGTGTTTGACTTTCATTTGATTCAAAAAGCTTTGTTTGAATGTTTTTGACTTTCATTTGATTCAAAAAGCTTTGTTTAAATGTGTTTGACCTTTATTTGATTCAAAAAGCTTTGTTTGAATGTGTTTATCTTTTAATTTATTTAAAAAGTTTTTATTTGAATGCATTTCACTTACATTCGAATTCAAAAGCTTTGTTTGAATGTGTTTAAATCTTATTTGATTCCAAAAGCTTTGTTTGAATGTGTTTGACATTCTTTCGCTTCAAAAAGCTTTCTTTTAATGCGTTTGACTTTCATTTGTTCAAAATTTTTGTTTGAATGTGTTTGACTTTTATTTGATACAATTAGCTTTATTGAATGCATTTGAATTTTATTCGATTCAAAAAGCTTTGTTTGAATGTGTTTGACATTCATTTGATTCAAAAAGCTTTGTTTTAATGTGTTTGACTTTCTTTGATTAATTTATCTTCCTTGATGCATTTGACTGTCATTCGATTCAAAAAGCTTTGTTTTATGTGTGTGACTTTCATGTCATCAAAAAAGCTTCGTTTGAATGTGTTTGACTTTCATTTGATTCAAAAAGCTTTGTTTAAAGCATTTGACTTTCATTGGATTAGAAAAGCTTCGTTTGAATGTGTGTGACTTTCATTTGGGTGTTTGACTTTCTTTCGATTCAAAAAGCTTTATTTTAATGTGTTTAACTTTAAGTTGATTCAAAATCTTTGTTTGAATGCATTTGACTTTATCCATTTTAAAAGTTGTGTTTGAATGTGTTTGATTTTCAGTTGATTCATAATGCTTTGTTTAAATGTGTGTGACTTTAATTAGATTCAAAAACCTTCGTTTGAATGTGTTCGACTTTCATTTTAATCAATTAGCTTCTTTAAATGCATATGACTTTCATTCGATTCAAAAAGCTTTGTTTGAATATGTATAAATTTCATTTGATTCAAAAAGCTTTGTTTGAATGTGTTTCACTTTCATTTGATTCAAAAATATTTGTTTGAATGTGTTTGACTTTCATTTGATTCAAAAAGCTTTGTTTGAATGTGTTTATCTTTTAATTAATTTAAAAAGTTTTAATTGAGTTCATTTCACTTACATTCGATTTAAAAAGCTTTATTTAAATGTGATTAACTCTTAATTGACTTTCATTCGCTTCAAAATGCTTTCTTTTAATGTGTTTGACTTTCATTTGTTCAAAATCTTTGTTTGAATGTGTTTGACTTTTATTTGATACAATTAGCTTCATTGAATGCATTTCAATTTTTTTCGATTCAAAAAGCTTTGTTTGAATGTGTTTGACATTCATTCGATTCAAAAGGCTTTGTTTTAATGTGTTTGACTTTCTTTCGCTTCAAAAAGCTTTCTTTTAATGTGTTTAACTTTCATTTGTTTCAAAATCTTTGTTTGAATGTGTTTAACTTTTATTTGATACAATTAGCTTCACTGAATGTAATTGAATTTCATTCGATTCAAAAAGCTTTGTTTGAATGTGTTTGACATTCATTTGATTCTAAAAGCTTTGTTTTAATGTGTTTGACTTTCTTTGATTAATTTATCTTCGTTGATGCATTTGACTGTCATTCGATTCAAAAAGCTTTGTTTTTATGTGTTTCACTTTCATTTCATCCAAAAAGCTTTGTTTGAATATGTTTGCCTTTTTTTTTTTTTTTTTTTTGGTAAGTAAAGAATTTTATTACCAAAAAGTAAAGAGTTACTACCCATAAAAGTAGCAACTACAAGAAATGAAAGTGCAGTACAAGTCCTCTGGGCCAAAGAAGCAACAAAACCAAAGCCCGAAGGCAAAACAAAGAAAACTACTACGGAATCTCTAACTCCTAAAGGGAGAGGATACCATAGCTACATCCAAAAGTGGGTAAAAACCCATACATCCGAAGATATCAAATAAGGTGAGTATAATAAAGCATCAGCTTAACTTGAAAGCATACACCATCCGCCAGCATCATCATAAAAACAGCTTGATAACAACACCACAGTCAGCCTGCCAGGACAGAACAACAGCATGCATGCAGTACAAACCAGGACAAAAAATCGCAGCCATGAACCATCATCTAGCAGCACAAACATATAAGGAGGCTCAAGCAAGACAAAGAATAAGATGCCACGACAAAGGTAGATCAACAACTATCACAATGGAAGAGGGAAGAGAAAGGGGCCTGGGAGAAACAGCAAACAAAGTAGCAATAGGAATACCACCCGCCATACAATCCGGGCCATCAACTAGCACCTCATGCTAGAAGTCAGCACTAAAAATAAGGCATCAACCTACTGCCCACCAAGCAAGCTAAATATCCAAGACTCACCCATAACAACCAACTTCCACCATGCCAAGACAACAACAGATAATACACCACCACTAGCATCACCATAAAAAACAGCTTGATAACAACCCCACAGTCAGCCTGCCAGGACAGAACAATAGCATACATGCAGTACAAACCAGAACAAAAGATTGTAGCTATGAGCCATCAGCCAGCAGCACAAACACAGTGGAGCTCAAGAACATATAATAGCATTAGATGCCTGAGTAAAGACAGATCAGCAACCACCACAACAGAAGAGGCAAAAGAAGGAGTCCTGGAAGAAACAGCAAACAAGGAAGCAATAGGAATATCGCCCACCATACAATCCAGGTCATCAACTAACACCTCATACTAGGAGACAACACTAAAAATAGGGCCTCAACCTACTACATACCAAGTAAGCTAGAATAACCAAGACACACCCATAACAACCCACTTCCTCCACGCCAAAACGACAGAGAAAACACCACCACCAGCATCGCCATAAAATAGCTTGATAACACCCCATAGTCAGCCTGCCAGGACAGAACAATAGCATACATGCAGTACAAACCAGAACAAAGGATCGTAGCGATGAACCATCAACAAGCAGCACAAACACAAGGAGGCTCAAGTAAAACATAGTAGCATAAGATGCCCGGACAGAGGTAGATCGACAACCACTACAACAAAAGAGGTAAAAGAAGGAGCCTGGACAAAAGCTAGAACCAAGGTAGAAAGAGGGATACTACCCACCATACAATACAAGCCATCAACTATCACCTCAGAAGACAGCACTAAAAACGGGCTTCATCCCACTACATACCAGGCAACCTAAAAAGGCCAAGACTCAACCATGACAGCCAACCTCCTCCAAAAAAAACCAAGAACACCTTCCACCAGCATCACCATAAAATTAGCTTGGTAATAACCCTGTAACCAGCATGCCAAGATAGAACAAAAGCATACATGCAAAACAAACCAGGACAAAGGATCGTAGCCATGATCCATCAGCCAGCATCACAAGCACAGGGCCCCAAGCAAAACAGAAAATCATAAGATGCCGAGGAAAAGATAAGTCAACAACTACCACAAAAGAAGAGGCATAAAAAGAAGTCCAGACAGAAGCAAGAAACAAGGTAGCAATAGGAGACACACCCACCATACAACCCAGGCCATCTACTAGCACCTCATGCTAGTAGACAGTACTAAAAAAAAACGGGCCTCAACCCACTACACACCAAGCAAGCTAACAAAACCCAGACTTAACAATGACAACCAACCTCCAAACCACCATCAATAGACATAATCATAATATCACAGCTAACTAACAACCCAGAAATCAGCTTGCTAGGACGACAACACGGCATGCATACAATACAAACCAGGAAAAAGGATCGCTACCATAACCATCATCCAGCAACACTAATCACTAGGAAGCCTAAGCTGACAAAATAACACAATACATCTAGACAGTAGTTACAACCAAAGAAAAAAATTCCCATTTTAACATGATAATAAAAGGGAGGCAAACAAGAGATTCAACCTTCCTTTAATAAATGAAGAACAATAGGGAATATTTAACATCTACAAATCTATAGTTCAGGGGAGCTGCCACTTTCAACCCCCAAATATAGAGCAACACCGACCAACCAGCTGAACAACCACTGCTAGAGCAAACTAGAGCAAGCAAAACCAGCAAACTAGAGCAAGCAAAACCACAGCAACCGTTGAACAAACCAGCAGCTAGGAAAAAGAATAGGCAGGAAACACCACCCAGTAGCCTCAACCAAAACAGCCGCCGGAACTTAATCAACACCAGCGAACTAGACCAACCAACACCAGCCAAAGAACACAAACCTAGAAAACCGAGGGTTTGAGAAATAAAAAATCGACACTTTGAAATTCCGGCTGCTGGGAAAAGAAAACGAAAACCCAAAACGCCGCCCAGCAGCCACTTCAAACGCCTACACACCAGTCAGGGAGGAGCAAAGCCTCGACAACAGAACGCCAGCAAGGGTGAAAACAACAGTCAAAACTCGCCGACCACCTTGAAACACGCCCCGCAACCAAAGAACCCACTGAGCTAGACCCGTCACCAGCGAAATAGGTCAGAAAACCCAGTCACTAGCGAGCTAGATCCTAACACAGCATCAACCTTGAGCAAATAAACCCAGAACGCGAGGTATTGATTCAAAAATCGAAGCCCAAAAACCCGAAATCAGCCCCGCAAAAGAAAAATCAACACTTTCAGCACAATCCGATTGCTGGGAAATAGAATAGGCTTGAACCACCGCCCAGCAGTCGATTCAACCAAACCAGCCGCCGGAACAACCTTCCAGCAGCCACCTCGCCCAACACACCCCCAGAACAACGAGCTCTTCTTCAACCTTGAGCGAAGGGTGAAGAACAGATCCGAGTTCCAAAGGCCCTTAGGGTTTGTATTTTGACATTGAAGACCAAGAAACAAGCTTCTTAATCTAACCCTTTGAAGAACGAATTTGATGAAGGCAACCACCAGGACCCTTCTTCAAAGGGCTAGAGAGAAGCTAGAGTTTCTCTCTCTAGAACAAAACCCTGATTCTATTCATTTGATTTTCATTAGATTTAAAAAGCTTTGTTTGAATACATTTAACTTTCATTTGATTCAAAAGGTTTTGTTTAAGTGTTTGACTTTCATTAGATTCAAAAAACATTATTTGAATGCATTTAACATTCATTTGATTCAAAAAGCTTTGTATGAATATGTTTGACTTTCATTCGATTCAAAATGCTTTGTTTGAATGTGTTTGACATTCAATTGATTCAAAAAGCTTTGTTTTATTGTGTTTGACTTTCTTTGATTAATTTAACTTCGTTGATGCATTTGACTTTCATTCGATTCAAAAACCTTTTTTTTTAATGGGTTTGACTTTAATGTCATCCAAAAAGCTTCGTTTGAATGTGTTTGACTTTCATTTGATTCAAAAAGATTTGATTAAAGCATTTGACTTTCATTCGATTAAAAAAGCTTCGTTTGAATAGGTTTGACTTTCATTAGAATAAAAATGATTTGTTTTAATGTGTTCAGCATTCATTTAATTCAATTAGCTTCTTTAAATGCATAAGATTTTCATTCGATTCAAAAAACTTTGTTTGAATGTGTTTGACTTTCATTAGACTCAAAAAGCTTTATTTGAAGGTGTTTGACTTTCATTCAAAAAAAAAGGTTTGTTTGTATGTGTTTGATTTCCATTTGATTCAAAAAGCTGCGTTTGATTGTGTTTGACTTTCATTTGATTCACAAAGCTATGTTTGAACGTGTTCGACTATCATTCGATTCAAATAGGTCGATTTGAATGTGTTTGACTATCATTCGATTAAAACAGCTTTGTTTGGATGTGTTTGATTTTCATTTGATTCAAAAAGCTTTGTTTGAATGTGTTTGACTTTCATTTGATTCAAAAAGCTTTGTTTGAATGTGTTTGACTTTCATTTGATTCAAAAAGCTTTGTTTAAATGTGTTTGACCTTTATTTGATTCAAAAAGCTTTGTTTGAATGTGTTTATTTTTTAATTGATTTAAAAAGTTTTATTTTAATGCATTTCACTTACATTCAAATTAAAAAGCTTTGTTTGAATGTGTTTAAATCTTATTTGATTCCAAAAGCTTTGTTTGAATGTGTTTGACATTCTTTCGCTTCAAAAAGCTTTCTTTTAATGCGTTTAACTTTCATTTGTTCAAAATTTTTGTTTGAATGTGTTTGACTTTTATTTAATACAATTAGCTTTATTGAATGCATTTGAATTTTATTCAATTCAAAAAGCTTTGTTTAAATTTGTTTGACATTCATTTGATTCAAAAAGCTTTGTTTTAATGTGTTTGACTTTCTTTGATTAATTTATCTTCGTTGATGCATTTCACTGTCATTCGATTCAAAAAGCTTTGTTTTTATGTGTTTCACTTTCATGTCATCCAAAAATCTTTGTTTGAATATGTTTGACTTTCATTTGATTTAAAAAGCTTTGTATGAATACATTTAACTTCCATTCGATTCAAAAGGCTTTGTTTGAACGTGTTTGACTTTCATTAGGTTCAAAAAACTTTGTTTGAATGCATTTGACATTCATTTGATTCAAAAAGCTTTGTATGAATATGTTTGACTTTCATTTGATTCAAAAAGATTTGTTTGAATGTGTTCGACTTTCATTTGATTTAATTTGCTTCTTTGAATGCATTTAACTTACATTCGATTTAAAAGGCTTTTTTTAGTGTGTTTGAAATTTGTTGGATTTAATTTTCTTTGTTTAATGCATTTGACTTTTATTCGATTCAAAAAGTTATGTTTTATTGTGTTTGACTTTCATTTGATTTAAAAAGCTGTGTTTGAATATGTTTGACTTTCATTTGATTTAACAAGCTTTATTTGAAAGTGTTCGACTTTCATTTGAGTCAATTAGCTTCTTTGAATGCATTTAATTTTAATTTGATTTAAAAAGCTTTGTTTGAATGTGTTTGACTTTCATTTGATTCAAAAAGATGTGTTTGATTGTGTTTGACTTTCATTTGATACATAAAGCTACGTTTGAATGTGTTCGATTATCATTCGATTCAAAAAGCTCTATTTGAATGTGTTTGACTATCATTCGATTCAAACAGCTTTGTTTGAATGTTTTTTATTGGCATTTGATTCAAAAATCTTTGTTTGAATGTGTTTGAAATTCATTTGATTCAAAAAGCTTTGTTTGAATGTGTTTGACTTTCATTTGATTCAAAAAGCTTTGTTTAAATGTGTTTGACCTTCATTTGATTTAAAAAGCTTTGTTTGAATGTGTTTATCTTTTAATTGATTTAAAAAGTTTTGATTGAATGCATTTCACTTACTTTCGAATTAAAAAGCTTTGTTTGAATGTGTTTAACTCTTAATTGATTCCAAAAGCTTTGTTTGAATGTGTTTGACTTTCTTTCGCTTCAAAATGCTTTATTTTAATGTGTTTAACTTTCTTTTGTTCAAAATCTTTGTTTGAATGTGTTTGACTTTTATTTGATACAATTAGCTTCATTGAATGCATTTGAATTTTATTCGATTCAAAAAGCTTTGTTTAAATGTGTTTGACATTCATTTGATTCAAAAAGCTTTGTTTTAATGTGTGTGACTTTCTTTGATTAATTTATCTTCATTGATGCATTTGACTTTCATTCGATTCAAAAAGCTTTGTTTTTATGTGTTTGACTTTAATGTTATCCAAAAAGCTTTGTTTGAATGTGTTTGACTTTTATTTGATTCAAAAAGCTTTGTTTGAGAGCATTGAACTTTCATTCGATTCAAAAGGCTTTGTTTGAATGTGTTTGACTTTCATTACATTCAAAAAGCTTTTTTTGAATGCATTTGACTTTCATTTGATTCAAAAAACTTTGTACGAATATGTTTGACTTTAATTTGATTAAAAATGATTTGTTTGAATGTGTTCGACTTTCATTTGATTTAATTAGCTTCTTTGAATGCATTGAACTTTTATTCAATTCAAAAGGCTTTTTTTGAGTGTGTTTGAAATTTATTTGATTTAATTTTCTTCATTGAATGCATTTGACTTTCATTCGATTCAAAAAGTTATGTTTTATTGCCTTTCACTTTCATTTGATTTAAAAAGCTCTGTTTGAATATGTTTGACTTTCATTTGATTAACAAGCTTTATTTGAATGTGTTCGACTTTCATTTGATTCAATTAGTTTCTTTGAATGCATTTAATTTTAATTCGATTCAAAAAGCTTTGTTTGAATGTGTTTGACTTTCATTTGATTCAAAAAGCTTTGTTTGAATGTGTTGGAGTATCTTTCGATTCAAAAAGCTTTGTTTGTATGTGTTTATCTTTTATTTGATTCAAAAAGTTTTGATTGAATGCATTTCAATTTCATTCGATTCAGAAAGCTTGTTTGAATGTGTTTAACTATCATTTTATTCCAAAAGCTTTGTTAAAATGTGTTTAACTTTCATTCGATTCAAAAGTCATTGTTTGAATGTGTTTCACTTTTATTTGATTAAATTAGCTTCGTTGAATTAATTTGACTTTCATTCGATTGAAAAAGCTTTGTTTGAATGAGTTTAATTTTCTTTTGATTCAAAAAGCTTTGTTAGAATGTGTTTGACCTTCATTGATTAATTATCTTTGTTGATGCATTTGACTTTCATTCAATTTAAAAAGCTTTGTTTGAATGTGTTTGACTTTCATTTCATCTAAAAATCTTTGTTTGAATTTGTTTGACTTTAATTTGATTCAAAAAACTTTGTTTGAATGTGTTTCACTTTAATTTGATTCAAATTTCTTTGTTTAAATGTGTTTGACTTTCATTTGACTCAAAAAGCTTTATTTGAATGTTTTATACTTTAATTTGATTAAATAAGCTTTGTTTAAATGCGGTTGACTTTCGTCTGATTAAAAAACTTTTTTTGAATGTGTTTGACATCCATTTGATTCAAAAAACTTTGATAAAATGTGTTTGAATTTCAATTGATTTTAAAAGATTTATTTGATGAATTTGACTTTCATTCGATTAAAAAAGCTTTATATGAATGTATTTGACTTTCATTTGAATAAAAAGGATTTGTTTTAATGTGTTCGACTTTCATTTAATTCAATTAGCTTCTTTTAATGCATAAGGTTTTCATTCGATTCAAAAAACTTTGTTTGAATGTGTTTGACTTTCATTAGATTCAAAAAACTTTGTTTGAATGTGTTTGACTTTCTTTCGATTCAAAAATCTTTATTTTAATGTGTTTAACTTTAAGTTGATTAAAAATCTTTGTTTAAATGCATTTGAATTTATCCAATTTAAAAGCAGTGTTTGAATGTGTTTGACTTTCAATTGATTCACAATGCTTTATTTAAATGTGTGTGACTTTCATTTGATTCAAAAAGCTTTGTTTGAATGTGTTTGACTTTCATTTGATTCTAAAAGATTTATTTGAATGTGTTTGACTTTCATTTGATTCTAAAAGATTTATTTGAATGTGTTTGACTTTCATTTGATTCAAAAAGTTTTGTTTGAATCTATTTGACTTTCTTTTAATTTAAAAAGCTTTGTTTGAATGTGTTTGACTTTCATTTGATTCAAAAAGCTTTGTTTAAATGTGTTTATCTTTTAATTGATTTAAAAAGTTTTGATTGAATGCATTTCACTTACATTCGATTTAAAAAGCTTTGTTTGAATGTGTTTAAATCTTATTTGATTCTAAAAGCTTTGTTTGAATGTGTTTCACTTTCTTTCGCTTCAAAAAGCTTTCTTTTAATGTTTTTGATTTTCATTTGATATAATTAGCTTCATTGAATGTATTTGAATTTCATTCGATTCAAAAAGCTTTGTTTCAATGAGTTTGACATTCATTTGATTCAAAAAGCTTTGTTTTAATGTGTTTGACTTTCTTTGATTAAATTATCTTCGTTGATGCATTTGACTTTCATTCGATTCAAAAAGCCTTGTTTGATTGTGTTTGACTTTCATTTGATTTAAAAAGCTGTGTTTGAATATGATTGACTTTCATTTTATTCAACAAGCTTTATTTGAATGTGTTCGACTTTCATTTGATTCAATTAGCTTCTTTGAATGCATTTAATTTTAATACGATTCAAAAAGCTTTGTTTGAATGTGTTTGACTTTCATTTGATTCAAAAAGCTTTCTTTGAATGTGTATGACTTTGATTTGATTCAAAAAGCTTTGTTTAAATGTGTTTGACCTTCATTTGATATAAAAACTTTATTTGAATGTGTTTATCTTTTTATTGATTTAAAAAGTTTTGATTAAATGCATTTCACTTACATTCGAATTAAAAAGCTTTGTTTGAATGTGTTGAACTCTTACTTGATTCCAAAAGCTTTGTTTGAATGTGTTTAAATCTTATTTGATTCTAAAAGCTTTGTTTGAATGTGTTTCACTTTCATTCGATTGAAAAAGCTTTATTTGAATGATTTTGACTTTCATTTGATTCAAAAAGCTTTGTTAGAATATGTTTGACCTTCATTAATTAATTTATCTTTGTTGATGCATTTGACTTTCATTCAATTTAAAATGCTTTGTTTGAATGTGTTTGACTTTCATTTCATCTAAAAATCTTTGTTTGAATGTGTTTAACATTTATTTGATTCAAAAAGCTTTGTTTGAATGTGTTTCACTTTGATTTGATTCAAATTTCTTTGTTTAAATGTGTTTGACTTTCATTTGACTCGAAAAGCATTATTTTAATGTTTTATACTTTAATTTGATTAAATAAGCTTTATTTAAATGTGTTTGACTTTCGTCTAATTCAAAAAGTTTTGTTTGAATGTGTTTGACTTTCATTTGATTCAAAAAAATTTGTTTGAATGTGTTTGACTTTCAATTTATTTAAAAAGCTTTGTCTAAAGAATTTGACTTTCATTCGATAAAAAAAAGCTTTATATGAATGTATTTGACTTCCATTTGATTAAAAAGGATTTTTGATTCAATTAGCTTCTTTGAATGCATAAGATTTTCATTGTTTGAATGTGTTTGAATTTCATTAGATTCAAAAAGCTTTGTTTGAATGTGTTTGACTTTCTTTCGATACAAAAAGCTTTATTTTAATGTGTTTAACTTTAAGTTGATTCAAAATCTTTGTTTGAATGCATTTGACTTTATCCAATTTAAAAGCTGTGTTTGAATGTGTTTGACTTTCAGTTGATTCACAATGCTTTGTTTAAATGTGTGTGACTTTCATTTGATTCAAAAAGCTTCGTTTGAATGTGTTCGACTTTCATTTTATTTAATTAGCTTCTTTAAATGCATATGACTTTCATCCGATTCAAAAAGCTCTGTTTGAATGTGTATAAATTTCATTTGATTCAAAAAGCTTTGTTTGAATTTGTTTCACTTTCATTTGATTCAAAATGATTTGTTTGAATGTGTTTGACTTTCATATGATTAAAAAAGCTTTGTTTGAATGTGTTATACTTTCATTTGATTCGAAAAGCTTTGTTTGAATCTATTTGACTTTCATTTGATTCAAAAAGCTTTGTTTGAATGTATTTGACTTTCATTTGATTCTAAAAGCTTTTTTGAATGTGTTTGACTTTCATTTGATTTAAAATGCTTTGTTTGAATGTGTTTATCTTTTAATTGATTTAAAAAGTTTTGATTGAATGCATTTCACTTACATTCGATTTATAAAGCTTTGTTTGAATGTGTTTTACTCTTATTTGATTCTAAAAGCTTTGTTTGAATGTGTTTGACTTTCTTTCGCTTCAAAAAGCTTTCTTTTAATGTGTTTGACTTTCATTTGATTCAATTAGCTTCATTGAATGTATTTGAATTTCATTCGATTCTAAAAGCTTTGTTTGAATGTGTTTGACATTCATTTGATTCAAAAAGTTTTGTTTTAATGTGTTTGACTTTCTTTGATTAATTTATCTTCGTTGATGCATTTGACTTTTATTCGATTCAAAAACCTTTGTTTGATTGTGTTTGACTTTCATGTCATCCAAAAAGCTTTGTTTGAATGTGTTTGACTTTCATTTGATTCAAAAAGCTTTGTTTAAAGCATTTGACTTTCATTCGATTAAAAGCTTTGTTTGTATGTGTTTGACTTTCATTTGAATAAAAAAGATTTGTTTTAATGTGTTCAGCATTCATTTGATTCAATTAGCTTCTTTGAATGTATAAGATTTTCATTCGATTCAAAAACCTTTGTTTGAATGTGTTTGACTTTCAGTAGACTCAAAAATCTTTATTTGAATGTGTTTGATTTTCATTCATTTCAAAAAGCTTTGTTTATATGTGTTTGATTTTCATTTGATTCAAAAGGCTGTGTTTGATTGTGTTTAACTTTCATTTGATTCACAAAGCTATGTTTGAATGTGTTCGACTATCATTCGATTCAAAAAGCTATATTTAAATGTGCTTGACTATCATTCTATTTAAAGAGCTTTGTTTGAATGTATCTGATTTTCATTTGATTCAAAAAGCTTTGTTTAAATGTGTTTGACTTTTATTTGATTGAAAAAGCTTTGTTTGAATGTGTTTGACTTTCCTTTGATTCAAAAAGCTTTGTTTAAATGTGTTTGACCTTCATTTGATTCAAAAAACTTTGTTTGAATGTGTTTATCTTTTAATTGATTTAAAAAGTTTTAATTGAATGCATTTCACTTACATTTGAATTAAAAAGCTTTGTTTGAATGTGTTTAACTCTTACTTGATTCCAAAAGCTTTGTTTGAATGTGTTTGACTTTCTTTCACTTCAATAAGCTTCTTTTAATGTGTTTGACTTTCATTTGTTCAAAATCTTTGTTTAAATGTGTTTGACTTTTATTTAATACAATTAGCTTCATTGAATGCATTTGAATTTTATTTGATTCAAAAAGCTTTGTTTGAATGTGTTTAACATTCATTTGATTCAAAAAGCTTTGTTATATTGTGTTTGACTTTCTTTGATTAATTTATCTTCGTTTATGCATTTGACTTTCATTCGATTCAAAAAGCTTTGTTTTTATGTATTTGACTTTCATGTCATCCAAAAAGCTTTGTTTGAATGTGTTTGACTTTCGTTTGATTCAAAAAGCTTTATTTGAATGCATTTAACTTTCATTCGATTCAAAAGACTTTGTTTGAATGTGTTTGACTTTTATTAGATTCAAAAAGCTTTGTTTGAATGCATTTGGCTTTCATTTGATTTAAAAAGCTTTGTATGAATATATTTGACTTTCATTTGATTTAAAAAGATTTGTTTGAATGTGTTCGACTTTCATTTGATTTAATTAGCTTCTTTGAATGCATTTTACTTTACTTCGATTCAAAAGGCTTTTTTTTAGTGTGTTTGAACTTTATTTGATTTAATTTTCTTCGTTGAATGCATTTGACTTTCATTTGATTCAAAAAGTTGTGTTTTATTGTGTTTGACTTTCATTTGATTTAAAAAGCTTTATATGAATGTATTTGACTTTTATTTGATTATAAAGGATTTGTTTTAATGTGTTCTGCTTTCATTTGATTCAATTAGCTTCTTTGAATGCATTAGATTCCAAAAGCTTTGTTTGAATGTGTTTGAATTTCATTTGATTCAAAAAGCTTTGTTTGAATGTGTTTAACTCTTATTTGATTGCAAGAGCTTTGTTTGAATGTGTTTGACTTCCTTTCGCTTCAAAAAGCTTTCTTTTAATGTGTCTGACTTTCATTTGTTCAAAATCTTTGTTTGAATGTGTTTGGCATTTATTTGATACAATTAGCTTCATTGAATGTATTTGAATTTCATTCGATTCAAAAAGCTTTGTTTCAATGAGTTTGACATTCATTTGATTCAAAAAGCTTTGTTTTAATGTGTTTGACTTTCTTTGATTAAATTATCTTCGTTGATGCATTTGACTTTCATTCGATTCAAAAAGCCTTGTTTGATTGTGTTTGACTTTCATTTGATTTAAAAAGCTGTGTTTGAATATGATTGACTTTCATTTTATTCAACAAGCTTTATTTGAATGTGTTCGACTTTCATTTGATTCAATTAGCTTCTTTGAATGCATTTAATTTTAATACGATTCAAAAAGCTTTGTTTGAATGTGTTTGACTTTCATTTGATTCAAAAAGCTTTCTTTGAATGTGTATGACTTTGATTTGATTCAAAAAGCTTTGTTTAAATGTGTTTGACCTTCATTTGATATAAAAACTTTATTTGAATGTGTTTATCTTTTTATTGATTTAAAAAGTTTTGATTAAATGCATTTCACTTACATTCGAATTAAAAAGCTTTGTTTGAATGTGTTGAACTCTTACTTGATTCCAAAAGCTTTGTTTGAATGTGTTTAAATCTTATTTGATTCTAAAAGCTTTGTTTGAATGTGTTTCACTTTCTTTCGCTTCAAAAAGCTTTCTTTTAATGTTTTTGATTTTCATTTGATACAATTAGCTTCATTGAATGTATTTGAATTTCATTCGATTCAAAAAGCTTTGTTTCAATGAGTTTGAGATTCATTTGATTCAAAAAGCTTTGTTTTAATGTGTTTGACTTTCTTTGATTAAATTATCTTCGTTGATGCATTTGACTTTCATTCGATTCAAAAACCTTTGTTTTAATGTGTTTGACTTTTATGTCGTCCAAAAAGCTTTGTTTGAATGTGTTTGACTTTCATTTGATTCAAAAAGCTTTGTTTAAAGCATTTGACTTTAATTCGATTAAAAAAGTTTTGTTTGAATGTGTTTGACTTTCATTTGAATAAAAAAGATTTATTTTAATGTGTTCAGCATTCATTTGATTCAATTAGCTTCTTTGAATGCATAAGACTTTCATTCGATTCAAAAAGCTTTGTTTCAATGTGTTGGACTTTCATTATACTCAAAAAGATTTATTTGAATGCATTTGACTTTCATTCATTGCAAAAAGCTTTGTTTGAATGTGTTTGATTTTCATTTGATTTAAAAAGCTGTGTTTGAATATGATTGACTTTCATTTTATTCAACAAGCTTTATTTGAATGTGTTCGACTTTCATTTGATTCAATTAGCTTCTTTGAATGCATTTAATTTTAATACGATTCAAAAAGCTTTGTTTGAATGTGTTTGACTTTCATTTGATTCAAAAAGCTTTCTTTGAATGTGTATGACTTTGATTTGATTCAAAAAGCTTTGTTTAAATGTGTTTGACCTTCATTTGATGCAAAAAACTTTATTTGAATGTGTTTATCTTTTTATTGATTTAAAAAGTTTTGATTAAATGCATTTCACTTACATTCGAATTAAAAAGCTTTGTTTGAATGTGTTGAACTCTTACTTGATTCCAAAAGCTTTGTTTGAATGTGTTTGACTTTCTTTCGCTTCAAAAAGCTTTTTTTTTTTGGTAAATAGAGATTTTATTACCAAAGTAAACAAATTACAGCATACAAAGTTAATGCTTACAAAAGCTAAGCAAAAACCACCCCAAACACCAAAAACCTAAAAGGCCAAACAGCCACAACAAAAGATCTAAAGCTAAACATCAGCAGCACACCCAAGAACAGCAACAGCAGCAGCTCAGGTACAGCAACTAGAGCAGCAGCAGACCCAAACAACACCTGCACCAGCTGCCAAAACAGCAGCAACCAAAACAACAGCAACTAGAAACCAGCAACCAGAACAGCAGCACCTAGTAGAACACCAGAACAGCTGCCACCCAGTGCCAAGCAAAAGCAGCAGCTAGGAAAAGCAACAACAGAAGAGCAGAACCACTAGCTGCCACCCTAACCACAACAACAAACCAGAAGCAGCATACAAACATCAACAACAACAAAAAGCTTTCTTTAAATGTGTTTGACTTTTATTTGTTCAAAATCTTTGTTTGAATGTGTTTGACTTTTATTTGATACAAATAGCTTCATTGAATGCGTTTGAATTTTATTCGATTCAAAAAGCTTTGTTTGAATGTGTTTGACACTTATTTGATTCAAAAAGCTTTGTTTTAATGTGTTTGACTTTCTTTGATTAATTTATCTTCGTTGATGCATTTGGCTGTCATTCGATTCAAAAAGCTTTATTTTTATGTGTTTGACTTTCATGTCATCTAAAAAGCCTTGTTTGAATATGTTTGACTTTCATTTGATTAAAAAGTTTTGTTTGAATGCATTTAACTTTCATTCGATTCAAAAGGCTTTGTTTGAATGTGTTTGACATTCATTAGATTCAAAAAGCTTTGTTTGAATGCATTTGACTTTCATTTGATTCAAAAAGCTTTGTATGAATATGTTTGACTTTCATTTGATTCAAAAAGATTTGCTTGAATTTGTTCGAATTTCATTTGATTTAGTTAGATTCTTTGATTGCATTTAACTTTCATTCGATTCAAAAGGCTTTTTTTTATGTGTGTTTGAAATAATTGATTTAATTTTCTTGGTTGAATGCATTTGAATTTCAATAGATTTAAAGAGTTGTGTTTTATTGTGGTTGACTTTCATTTAATGTAAAAAGCTGTGTTTGAATATGATTGACTTTCATTTTATTCAACAAGCTTTATTTGAATGAGTTCGACTTTCATTTGATTCAATTAGCTTCTTTAAATGCATTTAATTTTAATACGATTCAAAAAGCATTGTTTGAATGTGTTTGACTTTCATTTGATTCAAAAAGCTTTGTTTGAATGTGTCTGAGTATCTTTCGATTCAAAAAGCTTTGTTTGTATGTGTTTATCTTTTATTTGATTCGAAAAGTTTTGATTGAATGCATTTCAATTTCATTCGATTCAAAAATGCTTGTTTAAATGTGTTTAACTATCATTTTATTCCAAAAGCTTTGTTAAAATGTGTTTGACTTTCATTCGATTCAAAAGTCATTGTTTTAATGTCTTTTACTTTCATTTGATTCAAAAAGCTTTGTTTGAATGTGTTTTACTCTTATTTGATTCTAAAAGCTTTGTTTGAATGTGTTTGACTTTCTTTCGCTTCAAAAAGCTTTCTTTTAATGTGTTTGACTTTCATTTGATTCAATTAGCTTCATTGAATGTATTTGAATTTCATTCGATTCTAAAAGCTTTGTTTGAATGTGTTTGACATTCATTTGATTCAAAAAGCTTTGTTTTAATGTGTTTGACTTTCTTTGATTAATTTATCTTCGTTGATGCATTTGACTTTTATTCGATTCAAAAACCTTTGTTTGATTGTGTTTGACTTTCATGTCATCCAAAAAGCTTTGTTTGAATGTGTTTGACTTTAATTTGATTCAAAAAGCTTTGTTTAAAGCATTTGACTTTCATTCGATTAAAAGCTTTGTTTGTATGTGTTTGACTTTCATTTGAATAAAAAAGATTTGTTTTAATGTGTTCAGCATTCATTTGATTCAATTAGCTTCTTTGAATGTATAAGATTTTCATTCGATTCAAAAACCTTTGTTTGAATGTGTTTGACTTTCAGTAGACTCAAAAATCTTTATTTGAATGTGTTTGATTTTCATTCATTTCAAAAAGCTTTGTTTATATGTGTTTGATTTTCATTTGATTCAAAAGGCTGTGTTTGATTGTGTTTAACTTTCATTTGATTCACAAAGCTATGTTTGAATGTGTTCGACTATCATTCGATTCAAAAAGCTATATTTAAATGTGCTTGACTATCATTCTATTTAAAGAGCTTTGTTTGAATGTGTCTGATTTTCATTTGATTCAAAAAGCTTTGTTTAAATGTGTTTGACTTTTATTTGATTGAAAAAGCTTTGTTTGAATGTGTTTGACTTTCCTTTGATTCAAAAAGCTTTGTTTAAATGTGTTTGACCTTCATTTGATTCAAAAAACTTTGTTTGAATGTGTTTATCTTTTAATTGATTTAAAAAGTTTTAATTGAATGCATTTCACTTACATTTGAATTAAAAAGCTTTGTTTGAATGTGTTTAACTCTTACTTGATTCCAAAAGCTTTGTTTGAATGTGTTTGACTTTCTTTCACTTCAATAAGCTTCTTTTAATGTGTTTGACTTTCATTTGTTCAAAATCAATGTTTAAATGTGTTTGACTTTTATTTAATACAATTAGCTTCATTGAATGCATTTGAATTTTATTTGATTCAAAAAGCTTTGTTTGAATGTGTTTAACATTCATTTGATTCAAAAAGCTTTGTTATATTGTGTTTGACTTTCTTTGATTAATTTATCTTCGTTTATGCATTTGACTTTCATTCGATTCAAAAAGCTTTGTTTTTATGTATTTGACTTTCATGTCATCCAAAAAGCTTTGTTTGAATGTGTTTGACTTTCGTTTGATTCAAAAAGCTTTATTTGAATGCATTTAACTTTCATTCGATTCAAAAGACTTTGTTTGAATGTGTTTGACTTTTATTAGATTCAAAAAGCTTTGTTTGAATGCATTTGGCTTTCATTTGATTTAAAAAGCTTTGTATGAATATATTTGACTTTCATTTGATTTAAAAAGATTTGTTTGAATGTGTTCGACTTTCATTTGATTTAATTAGCTTCTTTGAATGCATTTTACTTTACTTCGATTCAAAAGGCTTTTTTTTAGTGTGTTTGAACTTTATTTGATTTAATTTTCTTCGTTGAATGCATTTGACTTTCATTTGATTCAAAAAGTTGTGTTTTATTGTGTTTGACTTTCATTTGATTTAAAAAGCTTTATATGAATGTATTTGACTTTTATTTGATTATAAAGGATTTGTTTTAATGTGTTCTGCTTTCATTTGATTCAATTAGCTTCTTTGAATGCATTAGATTCCAAAAGCTTTGTTTGAATGTGTTTGAATTTCATTTGATTCAAAAAGCTTTGTTTGAATGTGTTTAACTCTTATTTGATTGCAAGAGCTTTGTTTGAATGTGTTTGACTTCCTTTCGCTTCAAAAAGCTTTCTTTTAATGTGTCTGACTTTCATTTGTTCAAAATCTTTGTTTGAATGTGTTTGGCATTTATTTGATACAATTAGCTTCATTGAATGTATTTGAATTTCATTCGATTCAAAAAGCTTTGTTTCAATGTGTTTGACATTCATTTGATTCAAAAAGCTTTGTTTTAATGTATTTGACTTTCTTTGATTAATTTATCTTCGTTGATGCATTTGACTCTCATTCGAGTCAAAAAGCTTTGTTTTTATGTGTTTGAGTTTAATGTCATCCAAAAAACTTTGTTTGAATGTGTTTGACTTTCATTTGATTCAAAAAGCTTTGTTTGTATGCATTAAACTTTCATTCGATTCAAAAGGCTTTGTTTGAATGTGTTTGACTTTCATTAGATTCAAAAAGCTTTGTTTGAATGCATTTGACTTTCATTTTATTTATAAAGCTTTCTATGAATATTTTTGACTTTCATTTGATGCAAAAAGATTTGTTAGAATGTGTTCGACTTTCATTTGATTTAATTAGCTTCTTTGAACGCATTTAAATATCATTCGATTCAAAACGCTTTTTTTTAGTGTGTTTGAAATTTTTTTTATTTAATTTTCTCCGTTGAATGCATTTGTCTTTCATTCGATTCAAAAAGTTGTGTTTTATTGTGTTTGACTTTCCTTTGATTTCAAATGCTGTGTTTGAATATGTTTGACTTTCATTTGATTCAACAAGCTTTATTTGAATGTGTTCGACCTTCATTTGATTCAATTAGCTTCTTTGAATGCATTTAATTTTAATTCGATTCAAAAAGTTTTGTTTGAATGTGTTTGACTTTCATTTGATTAAAAAAGCTTGGTTTGAATGTGTTTGAGTTTCTTTCGATTCAAAAAGCTTTGTTTATATGTGTTTATCTTTTATTTGATTCAAAAAGTTTTGATTGAATGCATTTCAATTTCATTCGATTCAAAAAGCTTGTTTAAATGTGTTTAACTATCATTTTATTTCAAAAGCTTTGTTAGAATGTGTTTGACTTTCATTCGATTCAAAAATCATTGTTTTAATGTCTTTTACTTTCATTTGATTCAAAAAACTTTGTTTGAATGTGTTTCACTTTTATTTGATTCAATTAGGTTCGTTGAATGCATTTGACTTTCATTTGATTTATAAAGCTTTGTATGAATATGTTTGACTTTCATTTGATTCAAAAAGATTTGTTTGAATGTGTTCGACTTTCAGTTGATTTAATTAGCTTCTTTGAATGCATTTAACTTTCATTTGATTCAAAAGGCTTTTTTTGAGTGTGTTTGAAATTTATTTGATTTAATTTTCTTCATTGAATGCATTTGACTTTCATTCGATTCAAAAAGTTGTGTTTTATTGTGATTTACTTTCATTTGATTTAAAAAGCCATGTTTGAATATGTTTGATTTTCATTTGATTCATCAAGCTTTATTTGAATGTGTTCGACCTTCATTTGATTCAATTAGCTTCTTTGAATGCATTTAATTTTAGTTCGATTCAAAAAGCTTTGTTTGAATGTGTTTCACTTTCATTTGATTGAAAAAGCTTTCTTTGAATGTGTTTGAGTTTCTTTCGATTCAAAAAGCTTTGTTTCAATGTGTTTCACTTTGATCTGATTCAAATTCTTTGTTTAAACATGTTTCACTTTCAATTGAGTCGAAAAGCTTTGTTTGAATGCATTCGGCTTTCATTGGATTCAAAAAGCTTTGTATGAATATGTTTGGCTTTCATTTGATTCAATTATCTTCTTTGAATGCATTTAATTTTATTCGATTCAAAAAGCTTTGTTTTAATGTGTTTGACTTTCTTTTGATTGAAAAAGCTGTGTTTGAATGTGTCTGAGTTTCTTTCGATTCAAAAAGCTTTGTTTGTATGTGTTTTTCTTTTATTTGAATCAAAAAGTTTTGATTAAATGCATTTCAATTTCATTCGATTCAAAAAGCTTGTTTAAATGTGTTTAACTATCATTTTATTACAAAAGCTTTGTTAGAATGTGTTTGACTTTCGTTCGATTCAAAAATCATTGTTTTAATATCTTTTACATTCATTTGATTCAAAAATCTTTGTTTGAATGTGTTTCACTTTTATTTGAATCAATTAGGTTCGTTGAATGCATTTGACTTTCATTAGATTCAAAAAGCTTTGTTTGAATGAATTTGACTTTCATTTGATTTATAAAGCTTTGTATGAATATGTTTGACTTTCATTTGATGCAAAAAGATTTGTTAGAATGTGTTCGACTTTCATTTGATTTAATTAGCTTCTTTGAACGCATTTAAATATCATTCGATTCAAAACACTTTTTTTTAGTGTGTTTGAAATTTTTTTTATTTAATTTTCTCCGTTGAATGCATTTGTCTTTCATTCGATTCAAAAAGTTGTGTTTTATTGTGTTTGACTTTCATTTGATTTAAAATGCTGTGTTTGAATATGTTTGACTTTCATTTGATTCAACAAGCTTTATTTGAATGTGTTCGACCTTCATTTGATTCAATTAGCTTCTTTGAATGCATTTAATTTTAATTCGATTCAAAAAGTTTTGTTTGAATGTGTTTGACTTTCATTTGATTAAAAAAGCTTGGTTTGAATGTCTTTTACTTTCATTTGATTCAAAAATCTTTGTTTGAATGTGTTTCACTTTTATTTGGTTCAATTAGGTTCGTTGAATGCATTTGACTTTCATTTGATTTATAAAGCTTTGTATGAATATGTTTGACTTTCATTTGATTCAAAAAGATTTGTTTGAATGTGTCCGACTTTCAGTTGATTTAATTAGCTTCTTTAAATGCATTTAACTTTTATATGATTCAAAAGGCTTTTTTTGAGTGTGTTTGAAATTTATTTGATTTAATTTTCTTCATTGAATGCATTTGACTTTCATTCGATTCAAAAAGTTGTGTTTTATTGTGATTTACTTTCATTTGATTTAAAAAGCCATGTTTGAATATGTTTGATTTTCATTTGATTCATCAAGCTTTATTTGAATGTGTTCGACCTTCATTTGATTCAATTAGCTTCTTTGAATGCATTTAATTTTAGTTCGATTCAAAAAGCTTTGTTTGAATGTGTTTGACTTTCATTTGATTGAAAAAGCTTTCTTTGAATGTGTCTGAGTTTCTTTCGATTCAAAAAGCTTTGTTTCAATGTGTTTCACTTTGATCTGATTCAAATTTCTTTGTTTAAATCTGTTTCACTTTCAATTGAGTCGAAAAGCTTTGTTTGAATGCATTCGGCTTTCATTGGATTCAAAAAGCTTTGTATGAATATGTTTGACTTTCATTTGATTCAATTATCTTCTTTGAATGCATTTAATTTTATTCGATTCAAAAAGCTTTGTTTCAATGTGTTTGACTTTCTTTTGATTGAAAAAGCTGTGTTTGAATGTGTCTGAGTTTCTTTCGATTCAAAAAGCTTTGTTTGTATGTGTTTTTCTTTTATTTGAATCAAAAAGTTTTGATTAAATGCATTTCAATTTCATTCGATTCAAAAAGCTTGTTTAAATGTGTTTAACTATCATTTTATTACAAAAGCTTTGTTAGAATGTGTTTGACTTTCGTTCGATTCAAAAATCATTGTTTTAATATCTTTTACATTCATTTGATTCAAAAATCTCTGTTTGAATGTGTTTTACTTTTATTTGAATCAATTAGCTTCGTTGAATGCATTTGACTTTCATTAGATTCAAAAAGCTTTGTTTGAATGCATTTGTCTTTCATTTGATTTATAAAGCTTTGTATGAATATGTTTGACTTTCATTTGATGTAAAAAGATTTGTTAGAATGTGTTCGACTTTCATTTGATTTAATTAGCTTCTTTGAACGCATTTAAATATCATTCAATTCAAAACGCTTTTTTTTAGTGTGTTTGAAATTTTTTTTATTTAATTTTCTCCGTTGAATGCATTTGTCTTTCATTCGATTCAAAAAGTTGTCTTTTATTGTGTTTGACTTTCATTTGATTTCAAATGCTGTGTTTGAATATGTTTGACTTTCATTTGATTCAACAAGCTTTATTTGAATGTGTTCGACCTTCATTTGATTCAATTAGCTTCTTTGAATGCATTTAATTTTAATTCGATTCAAAAAGTTTTGTTTGAATGTGTTTGACTTTCATTTGATTAAAAAAGCTTGGTTTGAATGTGTTTGAGTTTCTTTCGATTCAAAAAGCTTTGTTTATATGTGTTTATCTTTTATTTGATTCAAAAAGTTTTGATTGAATGCATTTCAATTTCATTCGATTCAAAAAGCTTGTTTAAATGTGTTTAACTATCATTTTATTTCAAAAGCTTTGTTAGAATGTGTTTGACTTTCATTCGATTCAAAAATCATTGTTTTAACGTCTTTTACTTTCATTTGATTCAAAAATCTTTGTTTGAATGTGTTTCACTTTTATTTGATTCAATTAGGTTCGTTGAATGCATTTGACTTTCATTTGATTTATAAAGCTTTGTATGAATATGTTTGACTTTCATTTGATTCAAAAAGATTTGTTTGAATGTGTTCGACTTTCAGTTGATTTAATTAGCTTCTTTGAATGCATTTAACTTTCATTTGATTCAAAAGGCTTTTTTTGAGTGTGTTTGAAATTTATTTGATTTAATTTTCTTCATTGAATGCATTTGACTTTCATTCGATTCAAAAAGTTGTGTTTTATTGTGATTTACTTTCATTTGATTTAAAAAGCTGTGTTTGAATAAGTTTGACTTTTATTTGATTCATCAAGCTTTATTTGAATGTGTTCGACCTTCATTTGATTCAATTAGCTTCTTTGAATGCATTTAATTTTAATTCGATTCAAAAAGCTTTGTTTGAATGTGTTTGACTTTCATTTGATTAAAAAAGTTTGGTTTGAATGTGTCTGAGTTTCTTTCGATTCAAAAAGCTTTGTTTATATGTGTTTATCTTTTATTTGATTCTAAAAGTTTTGATTGAATGCATTTAAATTTCATTCGATTCAAAAAGCTTGTTTAAATGTGTTTAACTATCATTTTATTTCAAAAGCTTTGTTAGAATGTGTTTGACTTTCATTCGATTCATTGTTTTAATGTCTTTTACTTTCATTTGATTCAAAAATCTTTGTTTAAATGTGTTTCACTTTTATTTGATTCAATTAGGTTCGTTGAATGCATTTGACTTTCATTCGATTGAAAAAGCTTTGTTTGAATGAGTTTAACTTTCATTTGATTCAAAAAGCTTTGTTAGAATGTGCTTGACCTTCATTGATTAATTTATCTTTGTTGATGCATTTGACTTTCATTCGATTCAAAAAGCATTGTTTGAATGTGTTTGACTTTCATTTCATCTAAAAATCTTTGTTTGAATGTGTTTGACATTCATTTGATTCAAAAAGCTTTGTTTTAACGTGTTTGACTTTCTTTGATTAATTTATCTTTGTTGACGCATTTGACTCTCATTCGAGTCAAAAAGCTTTGTTTTTATGTATTTGACTTTCATGTCATCCAAAAAGCTTTGTTTGAATGTGTTTGACTTTCATTTGATTCAAAAAGCTTTGTTTGTATGCCTTTAACTTTCATTCTATTCAAAAGGCTTTGTTTGAATGTGTTTGACTTTCGTTAGATTCAAAAAGCTTTGTTTGAATGCATTTGACTTTCATTTGATTTATAAAGCTTTGTATGAATATGTTTGACTTTCATTTGATTCAAAAAGATTTGTTTGAATGTGTTCGACTTTCATTTTATTTAATTAGCTTCTTTGAATGCATTTAACTTTCATTCGATTCAAAAGGCTTTTTTTGAGTGTGTTTGAAATTTATTTGATTTAATTTTCTTCGTTGAATGCATTTCAATTTCATTCGATTCAAAAAGCTTGTTTAAATGTGTTTAACTATCATTTTATTTCAAAAGCTTTGTTAGAATGTGTTTGACTTTCATTCGATTCAAAAATCATTGTTTTAATGTCTTTTACTTTCATTTGATTCAAAAATCTTTGTTTGAATGTGTTTCACTTTTATTTGATTCAATTAGCTTCGTTTAATGCATTTGACTTTCATTCGATTGAAAAAGCTTTGTTTGAATGAGTTTAACTTTCATTTGATTCAGAAAGCTTTGTTAGAATGTGTTTGACCTTCATTTATTAATTTATCTTTGTTGATGCACTTGATTTTCATTCGATTCAAAAAGCATTGTTTGAATGTGTTTGACTTTCATTTCATCTAAAAATCTTTGTTTGAATGTGTTTGATTTTATTTTGATTCAAAAAGCTTTGTTTGAATGTGTTTCACTTTGATTTGGTTCAAATTTCTTTGTTTAAATGTGTTTGACTTTCATTTGACTCGAAAAGCTTTATTTGAATGTTTTATACTTAAATTTTATTAAAGAAGCTTTTTTTAAATGTGTTTGACTTTCGTGTGATTCAAAAAGCTTTGTTTGAATGTGTTTGACTTTCAATTGATTTAAAAAACTTTGTTTGAAGAATTTTACTTTCATTCGATTAAAAAAGCTTTATATGAATGTATTTGACTTTCATTTGATTAAAAAGGATTTGTTTTAATGTGTTCAGCTTTCATTTGATTCAATTAGCTTCTTTGAACGCATAAGATTCAAAAAGCTTTGTTTGAATGTGTTTGAATGTGCTTGACTTTCATTAGATTCAAAATGCTTTGTTTGAATGTGTTTAAATTTTCTTTCGATTCAAAAAGCTTTATTTTAATGTGTTTAACTTTAAGCTAATTCAAAATCTTTGTTTGAATGTTTTTGACTTTATTCAATTTAAAAGCCGTGTTTGAATGTGTTCGACTTTCATTTTATTCAATTAGCTTCTTTAAATGTATATAACTTTCATTCGATTCAAAAAGTTTTGTTTGAATGTGTATAAATTTCATTTGATTCAAAAAGCTTTGTTTGACTGTGTTTCACTTTCATTTGATTCAAAAAGATTTATTTGAATGTTTTTGACTTTCATTTCATTCAAAAAGATTTGTTTGAATGTGTTTGACTTTCATTTGATTCAAAAAGATTTGTTGAATGTGTTCGATTTTCATTATATTCAATTAGCTTCTTTTAATGCATTTGACTTTCATTCGATTCAAAAATATTTTTTTGAATGTGTTGGACTTTCTTTTGATTCAAACAATTTCGTTAATGTGTTTGAATTTTATTTGACTAAAAAAGCTTTGTTTGAATGTGTTTGACTGTCAATCGATTCAAAAAGTTCTATTTGAATATGTTTGAGTTTCATTCGATTAAAGAAGTTTTGTTTGAATGTGCTTGACTTTCATTTGATTCAATAAGCACTATTTGAATGTGTTTGACTTTTTTTTTTATTCAAGTAGCTTATTTTTAATGTGTTTGACATTCATTTGATTCAAAAAGACTTGTATTTATGTGTTCGGCTTTCATATGATTCAATTAGCATCTTTAAATGCATATTACTTTCATTCGATTCAAAAATCTTTGTTTGAATGTGTTTTACTTTCATTCGATACAAAAAGCATTGTTTGAATGTGTTTTACTTTCATTTCATTTAATTAGCTTCTTTGAATCCAGAAGACTTTCATTCTATTCAAAAAGCTTTGTTTGAATGTGTTTGACTTTCATTTGATTCAAAAAACTTTATTTAAATATGTTTGACTTTCATTTTATTTAAAAATCTTTATTTGAATGTGTTTTAGTTTCGTTTGATTCAAAAAGCTTTTATTTTATGTGATCGACTTTAATTTGATTCAATTAGCTTCGTTGAATGCATTTGACATTCATTCGATTCAAAAAGCTTTGTTTGAAGGTGTATGACTTTCTTTTGATTCAAAAATCTTTGTTTAAATTTGTTTGACTTTCATTTGTTCAAAAAGCTATGTTAAAATGTGTTTGACTTTCATTCTAATTAAAAAGCTTTGTTTTAACGTATGTAAGTTTCATTTGATTCAAAAGCTTTGTTGAATGCATTAGACTTTCATTCGATTTAAAAAGCTTTGTTTGAACATTTTTGTCTTTCTTTTGATTTAAAAAGCTTTGGTTGAATGTGTTGAGTTTCATTTGATTCAAAAAGCTTTGTTTGAATGTGTTTGACTTTCATTTTATTCCAAAAAGGTTTGTTTCAATGTGTTTTACTTTCGGTCGATTAAAAAACTTTAGTTTTAATGTGTTTAACTATCTTTTGATTCAAAAAGATTAGTTTGAATTTGTTTGACTTTCATTTGATTCAATAAGCTTTGTTTAAATGTGTTAGTCTTTCATTCTATTCAAAAAGTTTTATTTTAATGTGTTTGAGTTTCATTTGATTCAAAAAGCTTTGTTTGATTGTGTTTGACTTTCATTTTATTCAAATTTATTTGTTTGAATGTGTTTGAATTTCATTCGTTTCAAAAAGCTTTGTTTTAATGTGTTTTAGTTTTATTTGATTCAAAAAACTTTGTTTGAATGAGTTTGAATTTCATTTGATTTTATAAAACTTTGTTTGAATGAATTTGAATTTCATTTGATTTTAAATTTTTTTTTATTGTGTTTGACTTTCACATGATTAAAAAATCTTTTTTAAATGTGTTCCGCTTTCATTTGATTCAAAAAGTTTTGTTCGAATGTGTTTAAGTTTCATTTTATTCAAAAAATTTTGTTTAAATGTGTTTTACTTTCATTTGATTCAATTAGCTTCTTTGAATACACTTTAATTTCATTTGATTCAAAAAGATCATCCACTTGTTCATCCTCGACCTCATCCCCCTGATCATCATCGGCTCCATCCTCACCATTATCAAAAATATAGTCATTATTCTTGTATTCCTCGTCCACATGAATCTCATTGCTTCTAACACGCACATCATTCCGATCAAGATCGCCACTGTACTCTCCACTTTCTCCGTGCCAAATCCATACATGGTATAAATGCCTAAACCCGCGACATAATACATGATCTCTAATGATTTCAACACTATCGACGACATTCACATTATTACAATCTACACAACGACAATAAAGGCCTTTTCCACCCAGTTTGCGTTGATAAGCTAAAGCCCTCTCGCAAAACTCTTGAACTCCATTCCAAACTTTCAATGTATCGCGTCTACCATACATCCAACCACGATCCTTCTCCATTTAGTAAATTGTCTCCAAACATATATAGCAACATATAATGAATAATGTGTAATTGCTACATATTTTATGTAAATCAAATTGAAGTACAAAACGTGAATATACCATTCATATAGTGAAAAAAATCATGTTTCCAAAGGGTCTTTATAACTCCAACCTAACCCATCCTTGAATGTCTACTCTCACTAGTGAATGTATGTCAACTTTCCAATTTTAAGGAAAATCCGGCAGCATTTCCCCCTATTTCTCCAAGTACACGATGTAGAAAATTAATTACCCACATATGCACCCAGAGAACATAGTGAGGAAATTGTAAGCCAAGATGTTCCTTAAAATTGAAAAGAAAACATACATTCACCACCTAAGTGAGAGTACACATTCAAGAACAGTCCCAACCGGGGACTATTCAAGACTTTCTCCTAATGAGAAAGCCTTGAACGGGAATCTAGGCGTATGATGATGCAAGTATTCTATATATTGTTGTATTTATTTGCAATGAAACAATACACAAGTTGCAATTTCATGAATAAACTTTTATTAAATGGATAAATAGAAAGAAATATAGCTTAGTAAAGTTTATAAGTCATACCAATATAGCAACTACCCACTTGAGCTCAATATGTAGTCCTCGAGCTAAACTCGTGCTTCAATTCACATATGAATCTATATATTACAAAAAAAAAACAAAAATTAGGTTAAGTATTATGTATGTACTATTTCTTTCTCATAACATGTCAATTCAATAATTTATTTCTAAGCTAAAACACATCATTCATCGAACTAACAATCGCTAAACTATGTATTCTGACAAGGGAAATAAACGCGTCGTCAATTGTCTATCCCTAGATCAAATACAATTTATACAACCTAAACAAACCTAATACGAGTATAAGGCAAGCATAGGGGTCGAACCACAGAGAACGGTAAACACCACCAAATGTTATCGACAATTAAGCTAGTCCGGAATAGGGGATAAATAAACTAAAGTCTAAAAATGCTAAAACAAGAAATAAAACATTAAGGCACCAAGGGAAATGGGTAGGTGAAGATGTCACTTGATCATGCAATAACACGGAAGCAAAGCAATGGTAAACTAAGCATGCATGAATATCGAAGTAAAGGGTCCAATCTAGCTGCCTTCCGGGGTCAATTGGCTTCTCCTAACATAGCCTCTATGTTTCCACATTAGAACCATATACTAGGAGGTACTATTAAATAACAATCGATAGTAATGAATCTCAACTAAGTCAACTTCCGTTACTTGTTAGTAAAGACTCATCTTTGATCAACTAACAATGTGCACTTGCAAGAAAGACCAAAGAATATCAAGCATGCAAAGACTTTAATCACCATTAACATAACCCCAACATTAAAAGCATGAAAAATTAGCAACTACACCATCCCCACACCCTTGGCTAGGTGACTACTCACAAATCATATTGAAAACAATATCAATCATCAATCAATAAGCATCAATATGATTAATAAGCAAAGAAGAAAAATCAAAGCAAATAAGCAAAATAAAAAACAAAGGTAAAGAGAAAGAGTAAGAGATTGCTCATTAATTGAAGATGAAGGTCTACAAAGGATTGAACAAGCTCCTTCTTCAAAATCCAAGTTCATTAATGAAGAAAACCTCACTTTCTCTCTCTACCAATGAAGACTAACCCTAACCTAACCTAAAACTAAAACTAATTAGAGAGAGGAATAGATAGTTATTCAATGTTCTTCTAATTACCCCAAAATTGAGTATTTATACTAAGCTAATAAAACTAGGAAAAATAGAAAAATAAAAGAAGGAAATAAAATAAAGAAAGAAAAGGAAATAATAATAAAATAAAAGAGAAAATAAAACAAAAGAGAAAAGAAATAAGAAAAGGAAAAGGAAAAGAAATAAAAATAAAAGAAAAAGAAAAATAAAACCAAAATCCCCCAAAACATCAGCTACCCCGATTCCCCTTTTCTTCCAAATTCATGGCTGCTCTATCATCATCAACCATCAGCAAGCAATCATCTTAATCACCACCGCTCATCATCATTGAAAATCGACATCAAGCAAACACCACCGTTCGATCCTCATTAAAGGCCATGTGCATAGCTCGTGAAGCGGTTCGGTCGAACCATGGGTTGGTGCGGCCGAACTACGGGGTTGATTCGGTCGAACCATGGGTATGTTCTACCACTCCTCTTCGAATAACAAAACCCCCAAAGTCTCTGACTCGAAGTTCGGCCGAACATCTCAATGGGTTTGCTCAAACTTGATTGATTTTCAATTTGTTCTGATTTTTTCTCTAATTGATTGATGTAAGTCTAATACACCCTTCCAACATAATGATAAGGTATTAGACTCGAAAGAAAACAACTCGCCTTTGAAACGTTTTGGAATTGCGAAAATAACCAAAACCCAAGAACAAACTCAAGGTATTGGGATCTTAGGCTAGAAACTCGAGACACACTCAAAGTTTCCCCTAATCTTACAACTCAAGAACACACTCAAAGTTATAAGGAGACTCTTTGATTGAGACACACTCAAATCAGAAAAGCACAAGGTTTTTGTTTAATATTTCAACTCTGCTTTTATTTCTGGTTTGCTCTCCCTTTTATAGAGGAAAGGAGAAGCAAATAAGCACACCAAAAGGCAAGGAAAACCGTCCAAAAGATGGAGAGCCAAAAGCCACGGTTTTCCTTAATACAAGCTAGCTTTAAATGCACTAATTAAGCCTAAAGATGAAGAGTTAAACTCTTCCTATTACAACCAGCCAAAGTTCAACTCTTGGCATTATTTTTCAGCAAAGAAAAGTTAAAAACTTAAGCTAATAATAAGAAGTAAATGGAACAAGAATCACACGCCCAAAATAGTAGTGAAATGAGCCAAAGTGTGATTTATGTCAACTGTTTTCCAATCTTCAATCCACCCATGAAATGCAACATAGAATTTCGGCCTTCTTTGAAAATGGGTAAAACCCAAAAGTCTCCAAGACTAGAGCAATTGGTTCTTGATCCATGAAGCTTCTAAGTGGGCTTCTCGATCTTGGATCATTGATGCTGGTGGGCGATTTGTTGCTTAATTGGTGGTTGTTTTGTTGTTGTTGTGGCTGGTGGTTTGCAGGGTGAAGCAGGGGTTGTTGCGTGGTGATTGCGGTTAATTGCGGGTTGGTGGTGGTTGATTGGTGGCAGCATGGGAGTTCTGATTGGTGGTGTTGGTGTTGTGAGGGTGAGTGGAATTGATGGTTGATGGTGGTTGTTGTTGCTGATTGGTGGTGGGTACGGAGGTGATTGAGGGAGGCAGCAGCTATGAGGGGTGTTGTGGTGCTTGCGGGGTTGCAGGCTGGTTGTGTGTGGTGTTTGGTTGTGGTCGTGTGAGGTGGTGAGAGCAGGGGGCTGCTGTGATGTGTGGTGGCGCTGCTGTGGTGTGGCCAGGTTGTGTTGCTGTTGGTGTCGGTTGAGGGAGGCATTAGGGGAAAGGTTGGTGTGGTGGAGGTTAAGAAAGAGATGGGGTGAAGAATAGGAGGTAGCATCTAAAGGCAGCACAGCACAGTTTGCTTGGCTCAAAATTTGTGCCTCGAACCTCGGACTTCGAACTTGATTTGAACATGGAAATCGAGTGTCAACCCGATCACACCTACAACCAAAAACCAAACATGAGGGGAGAAATGGGACAAAGAATAAAATAAAATAAAATGAAAATAAACAAAGGACGAAATAAAACAAAACCACGACAAATAAAATAAAATAAATAAAATAGAAATAAATAAAATAAAATAGAAAATAAGAGACATAAAACTAAACTAATAAAAATAAAACAAAAACTATACAAGAAAATAAAGTAAAATAAAATACGAAAATAAACTAAAGCTAATAAAATAAAGAAAATAAACTAAAACGCTCCAAAACTACCAAATAAACAAGAAACTTTATTAAAGAGAAAACAAGAGAAAGAAAGGGAAAATAAGATAAAATAAACACGAAAATGACACTAAAACTACTCCCTAAGAGTGACATAAATGTCACTCATCATATTCACTACTTTATTTATTCAAAATTCATTTTATTTATTCAAAATTGCTAAACTGAAAAGGTTACTAATTTCTAATTTTTTCAAAATTATCCATACAAAACAACTTAAAATTAACCATTAAAACATTTCAAAATTCAGCTAATTTAGTAACAAGGTTACTAATCTCTAATTTAATCAAAAATACCTACAAAACAACTTTAAATTAACCATTTAAATATTCCAAAATTCAACTAATTTAACACCAAGGTTTCTAATCTCTAATTTATTCAAAATTACCCATCAAAACAACTTAAAACTAACCATTATAACAAACCAAATTTAAACTAATTAAGTAACAAGGCTAATATTCTCTACTTTATTCAATATTACACATCAAAACAAATTAAATTAACAATTAAAACATACTAATGTCCAACTAAATGAGTAACAAGGTTACTAATTTCTAGAAATTTTCACAATTTCCCAAAAAAAAAACCAATAATTGAAACAAATTGAAGTAAAATTATATTCTAACCTAAATTTTAATTTTCCTATCAATTTCAACATGCGAAACAAATTAATATAAGTACATAAATGGAAAATTATTGTGAATAAAGAAAAAAAATTATACCTAAAACACTCAAATTATTGTAGTTTAATGTAGCTTGAAGGGAGGAGAGATGGAGTAACATCCGTGGTCAGTGGTGCGGTGGTGCACCAGCGACCTTCAAGGCGCTGGCGCGGGATAAGAAGAAATGAGGTCGGTGGAGGGGGTTGAGCTGAGGGGAGAAACAACACGGCAGGGGAGAAAGAGAAGGCCAGGGGAGAAAGATAAGGGTAGGGGTGGCGGCGGTGATGGTGGCCGGCAACAGTGGCGGCAAGAGTGCAAGTGAGGTGATGGGTTTCGCAGGTGAGGGCTTGCGAGAATCGAACAGTGAAGAGAGAAGAGAATTGAAGCAGCCGAAATGAATGAAAGAGAAAGAGAAGGAAGAACAAAAGAGGCGGGGTTTAATTTATAAAAAAATGGCACCGGTCTAGTAGCACCGGTTCAAACCGGTGCCATTCGCATTTTTTGCACCGGTTTGGGCTAAACCGGTGCCATTGCTCTTGGCCTAAAATCCTGCCCATTTCTAGACCGGTTTTAGCCACCGGTTTGGCCTGAACCGGTGCCAATTGGGGGTTGCCTATTGCTATTTTTCTACTACAGTGAATGTGTTTGAGTTTATTTAATTTAAAACCATTGTTTGAATTAGTGTGAGTTTCATTTTATTTAAAAATCTTTATTTAATGGTGTTTGACTTTCATTTAGCTTCTTTTAATGCATATGACTTTCATTCGATTCAAAAAGCATTGTTTGAACGTGCTGGACTTTCATTTAATTCAATTAGCTTCGTTGAAGTCATTTGACTTTCATTCGATTCAAAAATCTTTGTTTGATTGTGTTTGACTTTCATTTGATTTAAAAAGCTTTTTGAATGCATTTGACTTTCTTTTGATTGAAAAATCATTATTTGAATGTGATTGACTGTCATTTGATTAAAAATGTTTTGTATAAATGAGTTTGACTTACATTTGATTAAAAAAGCTTTGATTGAATGTGTTTAACGTTTATTTGATTCAAAAAGTTTTGTTGAAAGTGTTTAACTTTCATTCAATTGAAAAAGCTTTGTTTTATTGTGTTTCACTTTCATTTAATTCAAAAATCTTTGTTTGAATGAGTTTGACTTTCATTTTTTGATTCAATTAGCTTCTTTGAATCCATATGACTTTTATTCGATTCAAAAAGATTTGTTTGATTGTGTTTGACTTTCATTTGATTCCAAAAGCTTTGTTTGGATGTGTTTGACTTTCATTTGATTTAAAAAGCATTATTTGAATGTGTTTTACTTTCATTTGATCCAAAAAGCTTTGGTTGAACATTTTTTTACTTTAATTTGATTCAAAAGCTTTGATTGAATGTGTTCGACTTTAATTTGATTCAATTAGCTTCGTTGAATGCATTTGAGTTTCATTCGATTCAAAAAGCTTTGTCTGAAGGTGTATGACTTTCATTTAATTCAAAAAGTTTTGTTTGAATTTGTTTGACTTTCATTTGATTTAAAAATCATTATTTGAATGTGTTTTAGTTTCATTTGATTCAAAAATCTTTGTTTGAATATTTTACTTTCATTTGATTCAAAAAGCTTTGATTTTATGCATTCGACTTTAATTTGATTCAATTAGCTTCATTGAATGCATTTGACATTCACTCAATTCAAAATGCTTTGTTTGATGGTGTATGACTTTCATTTGATTACAAAAGCTTTGTTTGACTTAATTTGACTTTCATTGGTTCAAAAAGCTATGTTTAAATGTGTTAGACTTTCATTATATTTAAAAAGATTTGTTTTAATGTATGTAAGTTTCATTTGATTCAAAAATCTTTGTTTAATGCATTTGACTTTCATTTGATTCAATTAGCTTTGTTTAATGCATTTGACTTTCATTCGATTTAAAAAGCTTTTTTTTAACATGTTTGTCTTTTATTTGATTCTAAAAGCTTTGGTTGAATGTGCTGGGTTTCATTTGATTCAAAAAGCTTAGTTTGAATGTGTTTGACTATCAATTGATTCAAAAAGATTTGTTTAAATTTGTTTGACTTTCATTTGGTTCAATAAGATTTGTTTAAATGTGTTTGGGTTTCATTCTATTCAAAAAGCTTTATTTTAATGTGTTTGACTTTCATTTGATTCAAAAAGATTTATTTGATCGTGATTGACTTTCATTTGATTCAATTAGCTTTGTTTAATACATTTGAATTTCATTTGATTTAAAAATTTTTGTTTGAATGTGTTTCTCTTTCATTATATTCAAAATGTTTTATTTGAATGTGTTTTAGTTTCATTTGATTCATAAAGCTTTCTTTGATTGTGTTTGACTTTCATTTGATTCAAATACCTTTGTTTGAATGTGTTTCACTTTCATTCGTTTCAAAAAGCTTTGTTTTAATGTGCGTTAGTTTTATTTAATTCAAAATGCTTTGTTTGAATGTGTTTGAATTTCATTTGATTTAAAAAACTTTGTGTGAATGAATTTGACATTAATTTGATTTTTAATTTTTTGAATGTGTTTGACTTTTATTTGAATTAAAAAAGATTTTTTTGAATGTGTTTGACTCTCATACGATTAAAATTTTTTTTTTTAAAATTTGTTCGGCATTCATTTGATTTAAACGGTTTTGTTTGAATGTGTTTGAGTTTCATTTCATTCAAACAGATTTGTTTGAATGTGTTTGAGTCTTATTTGATTTAAAAAGCTTTGTTTGAATGAGTTTGAGTTTCATTTTATTCAACAAGCTTTGTTTGATTGTGTTGACTTTCATTTAAGTGATTAGCTTCTTTTAATGCATATGACTTTCATTCGATTCAAAAATCATTGTTTGAATTTGTTTGACTATAATTCGATTCAAAAAGCATGGGTTGAATGTGTTAGACTTTCATTTTCTTTAATTAGCTTCTTTGAATGCATATGACTTTCATTTGATTAAAAAAGCTTTATTTGAATTCATTTGACTTTCATTTGATTAAAAAAAACTTTGTTAGAATGTGTTCGACTTTCATTTGATGCAAAAAGCTTTGTGACTTTCATTTGATTCAACTAGCTTCTTTGAATGCATATGAGTTTAATTAGATTCAAAAAGCGGTGTTTGAATGTGTTTGACTTTCATTTGATTCAAAAAGCTTTGTTTAAATGCATTTGACTTTTATTCGATTCAGAAAGCTTTGTTTGAATGCAATTGACTTTCATTCTATTTAAAAAGCTTTGTTTGAATGTGTTTAATTTTCATTCGATTCAAAAAGCTTTGTTTGAATGCATTTGACTTCCATTTGATTAAAAAGCTATGATTGAATGTGTTTGTCTCTAATTAATACAAAAAGCTTTGTTTGAATGTGTTTGACTTTCATTAAATTAAAAAAGCTTTATTTGAAGGTGTTCAACTTTCCTTTGATTCAAAAAGATTTGTTTGAATGTGTTTGAGCATCTATTTATTCACTAAGCATTGTTTGAATATTTTTACTTTCATTTGATTTAAAAAGCTTTGTTTGAATATATTTTACTTTCTTTCGATCTAAAAATCTTTTTTGAATGCGTTTGACTTTTATTAGATTTAAAAAGCTTTTTTTTTAATGTGTTTGACTTTCATTTGATTTAAATGGCTTTGTTTGAATGTGTTTGACTTTCATTTGATTCAAAAATCTTTGTTTGAATGTGTTTGACTTTCATATGATTCAAAAAGCTTTGTTTAAATGAATAGACTTTCTTTAATTAATTTATCTTTGTTGATGCATTTAACATTCATTCGATTCAAAAAGATTTGTTTTAATGTGTTTTAGTTTTATTTGATTCAAAAAGCTTTGTTTGAATGAGTTTGACTTTCATTTGATTTTATAAAACATTGTTTGAATTAATTTGAATTTCATTCGATTTTAATTTTTTTTAATGTGCTTGACTTTCATACGATTAAAAACTCTTTTTTGAATGTGTTCCGCTTTCATTTGATTCAAAAATTTCTGTTTGAATGTTTTTAAGTTTCATTTTATTCAAAAAAATTTGTTTGAATGTGTTTTACTTTCATTTGATTCATTTAGCTTCTTTGAATGCACTTTACTTTCATTTGATTCAAAAAGCTCATCCACTTGTTCATCCTCGACCTCATCCGCCTGATCATTATCGGCTCTATCCTCACCATTATAAAAAATATAGTCATCATTCTCATATTCCTTGTCCACATGAATCTCATTGCTTTTAACACACACATCATTCCGATCAAGATCGCCACTGTAATATCCACTTTCTCCGTGCCAAATCCATACATGGTATAAATGCCTAAACCCACGACATAATACATGATCTCTAATGATTTCAACACAATCGACCACATTCATATTATTACAATCTACACAAGGACAATAAAGGCCTTTGCCACCCAGTTTGCGTTGATAAGCTAAAGCCCTCTCGCAAAACTCTTGAACCCCATTCCAAACTTTCAGTGTATCACGTCTACCATACATCCAACCACAATCCTTCTCCATTTAGTAAACTATCTCTAAACATATATAGCAACATATAATGAATAATGTGTAATTGCTACATATTTTATACCATTCAAAAATCTTTATTTGAATGTGTTCGACTTTCATTTTATTTAATTAGCTTCTTTAAATGCATTGACTTTCATTCGATTCAAAAAGCTTTGTTTAATGTGTATAAATTTCATTTGATTCAAAAAGCTTTGTTTGAATGTGTTTAACTTTCATTTGATTCACAAAGCTTTATTTGAATGTGTTCGACTGTCATTCGATTCAAAAAGCTCTGTTTGAATATGTTATACTTTCATTTGATTTAAAAAGCTTTGTTTGAATGTGTTTGACTTTCATTTGATTCAAAAAGCTTTGTTTGATTGTGTTTGATTTTCATTTGATTAAAAAGCTTTGTTTGAATGTGTTCAACTTTCATTTGATTCAATTAGCTTCTTGGAATGCATTTAACTTTCATTCGATTCTAAAAGCTTTGTTTAAATGTGTTAGATTTTCATTTGATTCAAAAAGCTTTGTTTGAATGTGTTTGACTTTCATTTGATTCAAAAAGCTTTGTTGAATGTGTTCGATTTTCATTAGATTCCATTAGCTTCTTTCAACGCATTAGACATTCATTCGATTCAAAAATATTTTTTTTATGTGTTTGATTTTCATTTGATTCAAGCAATTTCTTTAATGTGTTTAAATTTTATTTGACTAAAAAAGCTTTGTTTGAATGTGTTTGACTGCCATTCGATTCAAAAAGCTCTGTTTGAATATGTTTAAGTTTCATTCGATTAAAAAAGCTTTGTTTGAATGTGTTTGACTTTCATTTGGTTCAATAAGCTTTATTTAAATGTATTTGACTTTTATTTGATTCAAAAAGCTTTTTTTTAATGTGTTTGACATTCATTTGATTAAAAAAGATTAGTATTTATGTGTTCGGCTTTCATATGATTCAATTAGCATCTTTTAATGCATATTACTTTCATTCGATTCAAAAAGCTTTGTTTGAATGTGTTTTACTTTCATTCGATTCAAAAAGCTTTGTTTGAATGTGTTTTACCTTCATTTGATTAAATTTAATTAGCTTCATTGATTCCATATGCCTTTCATTCTATTCAAAAAGCTTTGTTTGAATGTGTTTGAATTTCATTTGATTTAATAAGCTTTATTTGAATGTGTTAGACTTTTATTTGATTCAAAAAGAGTTTTTTAATGTGTTTGACATTCATTTGATTCAAAAAGATTAGTATTTATGTGTTCGACTTTTATATGATTCAATTAGCATCTTTCAATGCATATTACTTTCATTCGATTCAAAAAACTTTGTTTGAATGTGTTTTACTTTATTCGATTTAAAAAGCTTTGTTTGAATGTGTTTTACTTTCATTTGATTCAATTCAATTAGCTTTATTGAATCCATATGACTTTTATTCTATTAAAAAAGCTTTGTTTGTATGTGTTTGACTTCCATTTGATTCAAATAGCTTTATTTGAATGTGTTTGACTTTCATTTATTTAAAAATCTTTATTTGAATGTGTTTTTAGTTTCATTTGATTAAGAAAGCATTGTTTAAATATTTGACATTCAGTCGATTCAAACAACTTTGTTTGAAGGTGTATGACTTTCATTTGATTCAAAAAGCTTTGTTTGAATTTTTTTGACTTTCATTTGTTCAAAAAGCTATGTTTAAATGTGTTTGACTTTCATTTGATTTAAAAAACTTTGTTTAAATGTGTTTGACTTTCAATTGATTTAAAAAGCTTTGTTTGAAGAATTTGACTTTCTTTCGATTAAAAAAGCTTTATATGAATGTATTTGACTTTCATTTGATTAAAAAAGATTTGTTTTAATTTGTTCAGCTTTCATTTGATTCAGTTAGCTTCTTTAACAGCATAATATTTTCATTCGATTCAAACAGTTATGTTTGAATGTGTTTAACTTTCATTACATTCAAAAAGCTTTGTTTGAATGTGTTTGACTTTCTTTCGTTTCAAAAAGTTTTATTTTAATGTGTTTGACTTTCAGTTGATTTAAAATCTTTGTTTAAATGCATTTGACTTTATTCAATTCAAAAAGTTATGTTTGAATATGTTTGACTTTCAGTTTATTCACAATGTTTTGTTTGAATGTGTGTGACCTTAATTTGATTCAAAAATCTTTGTTTGAATGTGTTCGACTTTCATTTTATTCAATTAGCTTTTTAAATGCATATGACTTTCATTTGATTAAAAAAGCTTTGTTTGAATGTGTGTAAATTTTATTTGATTCAAAAAGCTTTGTTTGAATGTGTTTAACTTTTATTTGATTCAAAATGATTTGTTTGAATGTGTTCGACCGTCATTCGATTCAAAAAGCTCTGTTTGAATATGTTTGACTTTCATTCGATTTTAAAAGCTTTGTTTGAATGTGTTTTACTTTTTTTTATTCAAAAAGCTTTGTTTGATTGTGTTTGATTTTCATTTGATTTAAAAAGCTTTGTTTGAATGTGTTCGACTTTCATTTGATTCAATTAGCTTCTTGGAATGCATTTAACTTTCATTCGATTCTAAAAGCTTTGTTTCAATGTGTTAGGCTTTTATTTGATTCAAAAACCTTTGTTTGAATGTGTTTGACTTTCATTTGATTCAAAAAGCTTTATTGAATGTGTTAGATTTTCATTAGATTCAATTAGCTTCTTTCAATGCATTTGACATTTATTCGATTCAAAAATATTTTTTTGAATGTGTTTGACTTTCATTTGATTCAAGCAATTTCTTTAATGTGTTTGAATTTTATTTGACTAAAAATGCTTTGTTTGAATGTGTTTGACTGTCATTCGATTCAAAAAGCTCTGTTTGAATATTTTAAGTTTCATTCGATTAAAAAAGCTTTCTTTGAATGTGTTTGACTTTCATTTGATTCAATAAGCTTTATTTGAATGTATTTGACTTTTACATGATTCAAAAAGCTTTTTTTTAATGTGTTTGATTTTCATTTGATTCAAAAAGATTAGTATTTATGTGTTCAGCTTTTATATGATTCAATTAGCATCTTTGAATGCGTATTACTTTCATTCGATTCAAAAAGCTTTGTTTGAATGTGTTTTACTTTCATTTGATTAAATTCATTTAGCTTCATTGATTCCATATGCCTTTCATTCTATTCAAAAAGCTTTGTTTGAATACGTTAGACTTTTATTTGATTTAAAAAGCTTTATTTAAATGTGTTTGACTTTCATTTATTTAAATGTGTTTTAGTTTCATATGATTCAAAAAGCTTTATTTGAAAATTTTACTTTCAGTTGATTCAAAAAGCTTTAATTTATTTTATCTGTTAGACTTTAATTTCAGTTGATTGCATTTGACATTCATTCGATTCAAAAAGCTTTGTTTGAAGGTGTATGACTTTCATTTGATTCAAAAAGCTTTGTTTGAATTTGTTTGACTTTCATTTGTTCAAAAAGTTATGTTTAAATGTGTTTGACTTTCATTCTATTTTAAAAACTTTCTTTTAACGTATTTAAGTTTCATTTGATTCAAAAATCATTGTTTGAATGTGTTTGACTTTTATTTTATTCAATTAGCTTTGTATAATGCATTAGAATTTCATTCGATTTAAAAAGCTTTGTTTGAACATGTTTGTCTTAATTTTGATTCAAAAATCTTTGGTTGAATGAGTTAAGTTTCATTTGATTCAAAAAGCTTTGTTTAAATGTGTTTGACTTTCATTTTATTCAAAAAGGTTTGTTTCAATGTGTTTTACTTTCAGTCGATTAAAAAACTTTTGTTTAAATGTTTTAACAATCATTTGATTCAAAAAGATTTGTTTGAATTTGTTTGACTTTCATTTGATTCAAAAGCTTTGTTTAAATGTGTTTGGCTTTCATTCTATTAAAAAAGCTTTATTTTAATGTGTTTGACTTTCATTTAATTCAAAAAGATTTGCTTGAATGTGTTTGACTTTCATTTGATTCAATTAGATTTGTTTAATGCATTTGACTTTCATTCAATTCAAAAATCTATGTTTGAATGTTTTTGTCTTTCATTCTATTCATAAAGTTTTATTTTAATGTGTTTGAGTTTCATTAGATTCAAAAAGCTTTGTTTGATTGTGTTTGACTTTCATTTTATTCAAATTCCTTTGTTTGAATGTTTTTTACTTTCATTCGTTTCAAAAAGCTTTGTTTTAATGTGTTTTAGTTTTATTTGATTCAAAAAGCTTTAATTGAATGTGTTCGACTTTCATTTGATTTATAAAACATTGTTTGAATGAATTTGACTTTCATTCGATTTTAAATTTTTATTTTTAATGTGTTAGAGTTTCATACGATTAAAAAATCTTTTTTTAATGTGTTCCGCTTTAATTTGATTCAAAAAGTTTTGTTTGAATATTTTTGAGTTTCATTTTATTCAAAAATCTTTGTTTGAATGTGTTTTACTTTCATATTATTCAATTATCTTCTTTGAATGCACTTTACTTTCATTTGATTAAAAAAGCTTTGTTTGAATGTGTTTCAGTTTATTGATTTAAAAACCTTAGTTTGAATGAGTTTGAGTTTCATTTTATTTAAAAAGCTTTTTTTGATTGTGTTTGACTTTCATTTGATTTAATTAGCTTCTTTTAATGCATATGACTTTCATTTGATTCAAAAATTATTGTTTAAATTTGTTTGTCTTTTATTTGTTTCAAAAAGCATGGTTTGAATGTGTTGGACTTTCATTTGATTCAATTAACTTCATTGAAGTAATTTGACTTTCATTCGATTCAAAAAGATTTGTTTGATTGTGTTTAACTTTCATTTGATTCAAACAACTTTGTTTGAATGCATTTGACTTTCATTTGATTCAAAAATCATTATTTGAATGTGATTGAAGAAGTTTTGTTTTAATGAGTTTTACTTTTATTTGATTAAAAATGCTTTGATTGAATGCGTTTGATTTTTATTTGATTCAAAAAGCTTTGTTTGAAAGTGTTTAACTTTTATTCAATTAAAAAAGCTTTGTTTTATGGAAAAATTCATGGGAATAATCCCACCTTTCACCCGTTCGTTTTTAATAATCCCACCTTTCAATTATTTTTCAATAATCCCACCTTTAGGTAACTTTTATTTTTATTGGTCCTTACAGGTTACCTCACCTGTTTTAGCCGGTTTTAGGCCTACGTGGAATTTAACGGTTACTTATTTTTTAATTTTTTTTTTGTTTGTTTAAAAGTGCCACGTCCCTTAGTTGATTTCTCTTGTTCTTCTTTCTCTGTTTCCTCTCTTCCTTAAAACACCATTGTTGGTCGCAAATTCCCCTATCAAATTCATCTCTTCTCATTGAAATTTGGTTGCAATGGGTAGTCGTAGGCACGTTGGTTCAAGTGAATCATCTTCGTCAAGGTCGTTTGGTTGGGGTTTGCCAAAATTGAAGTGCAAATGCGGTGTTGAAGCCGTAATTCGGAGGGTGAGGAATGGCGATAATGTGGGTAAGAAGTTCTACGGATGCCCTAACTGGCCTGTAAGTGTGGTTGGAAGTGACAAATTTTTTGTTTTTGGAATTGAACTTGTAAGATTATTCAATTGGAAAAACCAAATTAGGGCTTTCAAATTAATTTGATTTTGGGATTTTTTTTTACAGGAGGGTGATTGTGGGTTCTTTCAGTGGGTTAATGCTAACAATATGGACCTTGAAGATCTACGATTCCAGGTTTTTGAAAAAGATACACAAGTTGCTGAAAAGGAGATTGAAATTGATTTCATGAAGGAGCAGTTGAAAAAAATTGAGAAGAATTTGGATATTAAAGAGGATGAGTTGAATGATACAAAAATGGAGCTTTGCCACACTAGAATTGAACTAATGAAGGCGGCAAGGAATGAAAAAAACTTTTCCATTGCTCTGTTTGTGTCATGGATTTTCTTTGCTTTTCTGTTAGTGTATTTGAAGGCATGACAGTGATATTGAGTGGAGATGATAGTAGGTTAGACTCATTAAGCTTGTTTAGGTTTGTACATGATTGTATATTTTGCATTTGTGACATATAATATGGCTTTGAAAAAACCTTTTTAGTAGCAAGGCATGTTACTGTAACAGTGAATTAATGGAAGTTATTATTACATTGATTTGCTTTCAACTTGAATTATGTTGGTGAAGTTGTTATGTTGAACAAATTAAGTTGGTGAAGTTGTTATGTTGAACAAAATAGCTTGCAAATGGTCTGGCCAACAAACACAAAATGAACACTGCCATGGTTCACTGCATTACACAAAATGAACACTGCCATGGTTCATTGCATTACATTGTAATATGCCCAAAAACAATAAAAACTGTTGTCAAAAGATTACATAAATAAAGTACCAACACTTAATTACTTAATTACACCAAAATGAGTTATTGTTCATGCCACTACTTAGATGACTACTGAGTTGGTTGATGCAAGGTCGAACGTTGACTCTCTGGACTGCACTGGAACCAGTCCATAGCTGTTCTTGATGATCTTGTTCTCCTGTCATTGCCTTGTGTCTGCAAACAGATACAGTAGCATATTAGCATTAGTAAGACATTAGTTGCAAGCAAAATGAGACACACTAATAGTGCCAACATAAAGGCACTCACATTAGTGATTGCAGATCCATCTGATGCAATGAAGACACCTACACCTGCTGGGACCTGGTTCCTTCCTCTGCCCCTAGTTCCACCCCTGGCCCTTCCTACTCCCCTGTTCCCACTTGAAGCACCTCTGCTAGAGCCAGCAACATGTGAACCCCTTCCTCTTCATGTCCCAGCATTGGCAGCAACACCTCCTCTACCCCTTCCACCCCTTGATCCCCTACCCATAAAAATTGTTCTTCCCCCTCTACCAAGTATGGTAGGTTGAGCAGTTAGGGAGTGGTGGGTTGTATCAGCCTGAGTGGATTGCACAGATGCAGCTGTAGGTTGAGGTGTAGCTGTAGGTTCAGCATCCTTGCGAGGCCTCCCTCTTCCCCTCTTTGGAGCAGGATCAGCTGGCTGCACATTGTCCTTGTTAGGGAACTTCCTTTTGTTATGCCCTTTCAGTTGGCAGACAGAACAAGTCATTTCAATCCCTGTTCTTGTCAAAGAACCAGATTTGTTGGGGTTCTCATGTGGATCTTTAATTCGATTTTTTCTTGGCCTCCCTGGACCAATTTTGATTGGTGGAGGATCAATAGGCATGGACACTACTGGCCAGTGCCTTTCACCTTGAATTGGTGGAATACAACCTATCAACATCCACAAAAAAAATGCATTAGTTGACAACTACAGTGGCAGACAAAAATGAATGCATTAATGGAATTGCTTTGTTACCTGCATACACTGACAAATAAGTGTCCCTGTGGTAGCATTGATCCACATACATCTCTGGTTCCTTGTCCATGAAAAAAATAGAAGCCACTGCATGGCAACATGGGATGCCCAGCATGTCCCATTTCCTACAAGTACAGCTTCTGCTTTCCAAGTCCACCACCAGCTGATCTAAGTAGTAGTTCACATTGAAAAGGGTTTCAGATGAAGGAGTAACTTCACACTCTGCAGCCTTTGCCTTCTCAACTTCCAACTTGGCTTGTATTCTTGGACATAGCAATGTGGTGACTTTCATCATACCTTGCCTTTTCACCACCAATCTTTGCATCAAAGTAGCTCTTATCTCTTCTAACATGTAGATCAAATGTTTTGTCCTTGCTTGAATGATGTACCCATTGAATGTTTCTACTATGTTTGAAGTAATTGCATCAGTCTTCACTCCTGGATTCAGAAAAGCTCTGCAGAATAATTCAGGCCTATGCAATTTGAAGTCATTGGCTGCATCCACATTTAACTCTGCAAGCTCCTGCAGTCCTTCATTGTAATCAGCCATATTGTATTCCTTAGCAATTCTCCAGAACAACAATTTCAGCTCATCTCCTTTATACTTCTTGTTCCAGTGAGCAAATATGTGTCTAGCACAGTGTCTATGCTCTGCCTTAGGCAGAACAGTTGAGACACTGTGCACTATACTCTACCAAATTACAATACAAACAATACATAATTCAAATTAGCACAAAATAGGCAAAGAATTCAAATTAGAATACAAACAATACAGAATATACAATTAGCTCACAGTTGAGAAATAAGTTAGGAATCATACTTGATGCTCATCAGAAATGATAGAGACCCCTTCTCCTTCTTCCAGATTTAGACAAGCAGCAACTTTCATGAAGAACCACTCCCAGCTGGAGTTGTTTTCACCTTCAACAACAGCCTAGCACACTGGGAACATCTAGTCATTACTGTCCCTGCCAACAGCAGCCAACAGTTGACCCCCCAAAAAGGTCTTGAGAAAACAAGCATCTACTGCCAACACCTTCCTACAACCTTGAATCCACCAATTTCTCAAAGCTTCAAAACAGATGAACAACCTCTGGAACATTGGTGGGAAAGCCTGCTTTTCAATGTCAGTGACAAGCTCCAATTCTGTTCCAGGACTGCATTCCTCTATTGCCTTCAAATACCCACCTAGCTTGTTGTAGTCGTCATGCATTGACCCATTTAACAGTCTATGGGCATTGTACTTGACTCTATAGGCAAAGTATCTAGTCACCAACATCCTGTATGCCTTCCTTATACACTCAATAATGTCTTTTGCTGGCCAATGTGGCCTAGTTTTGAACACATCTAAATATTGCTTTGCAACAAAACTTGATTTGAGTTGCCTGTTCCTCTTCATATTTCTCTGACAACTGTGAAGTCCTTTCACTGTCTTCACAACTATTGTAGCCCTCCTAATATCCCAGGAAGCATACACATAGAATGGACAGCTTCCTCTGCATTTCACACCTAACCTCTGTGATCTCTGTTTGTTACTCACAACAATACTCACATCTCTGCCCTGCAACACAGCATACTTAGCTACAGCATCCTTGAAATCATCTCTATTTGAAAATTTCTGCCCAACTTTCCACTCAAAACTTGAAAAATCTGTTTGTTTAGACACCAACAAACCTAGTCTTTTTCTCCTTCCAGGAATCAAATCTTCCTCACCACTATCAGGTGGGGTATGTATTTCATCATCACTCTCTTCATAATCACTCTGGGGGCCAGAAGATTCACCACCTAAATCTTCCCCAACATCTGTCCTGTTTACAGCCTCCTCCTGTAGTTTAATTCCCTGAGCTGCTTCAATTTGTATTTTTCTTGCAATATCAACAAGCTGGGCAGTTGTATCCCTTACCCTTTGCCTAGCTATGTTGTACTCTTCATCCCCACTGTCAGACTGATATTGAAGCTCCTCATTCAAGATCTCTTCACTCTCCTTCTCATAATCATCCTCTACTTCCTCAGAAGCATAATCATCTTCAACTAAAACATCACCACCATCTTCCCCACTGTCATCTGAGTCTTCCCCACTGTCATCTGTACCCACTTCTCCAAAGAAAGGCTTGCTACTAACTCCTTTGCCTTTGTCAACCAGTGGGTTATAACTAGGGTCAACTGTGTCACTATCACTGCTATATTCTGGTATCAAATCATTAATGGGGATAGGGCTTTCAGGCCTTGCATCTTCCCACTCAAAAGTGTTTACAGGGTCATTTTCTGGAGCTTGGTGAGCTATTTCAGGTGTTCTATTAGGGTTTATAACATATTTTATTCTACATGTACTTTTGTTAGATGGGGAAATGGTTGGTGGAATGGTAATAAGTTCAGTGGGAGCATTTTCTGTTGGCTTTAGTGAGCTGTCAAGGGCTTTATGGGAAGTTTCAACAAGGGCTTTTTGGGAAGGTGGTCCCCTCTTTGGTGGAAGTTTTTTGGCTCTCACAGATTTGGGTTGGGTCTTCTGTTTTGAGGAGGCAGGTTGTAGTTCTTTGGGAAAGAGAATTGGGTCATTTTCACAGTGCATAGCATAAACCTCCACCCCCCTATGCTTCTCTGCTACCCTTATCATTTCCGTCATACTGTCATCATCTGTGACCCTCCTCAACCCATCCTCCATACTCAGTCCAGGAACTAAGTATAAAAACCTCTAAATTCTACCATCATATCTAGCACACTTCATAACCAACTCCACAAGATAAAAAGAGCATAGTTCATCAGGGTCTACATTAAAGGTTTTGTTTTGCCCGTTCATATAACACAACAATCCATTACCACGCTGCTGAAACACCCCTCCATGCCACATTTTCAAGGTTATTTTACTACAACCCATACCTAAGTTCACAGCAACTATAACACAATTAACATTCAACAAAAACCAACAGCATAGCACAACAAAAACCTAGCATTTAGGTTTCGAAATCAAATCACATAAACCGACAAAAAAATCACAACATAACACAAATAAACAACAATTCGCAACAATAAGTATCAAATACATTGCAATCATATAGAAAAATCATCAATTTCGGGTTAAGGTTCGACATTTACTTTGAAATTTAGCAAATTTTCATGCGGAAATCAGGGTTCGAAAAACTTACCTAAAATGGGGTTCTTCGCTATTCAATTTTTACCAACGATGGAAGCTTCACAATTAATGGCACCGTACCCAAGTTGTTGAAGCTTCAATTATGGCGGATGAGATTTTTTACAGAGCCTTTGTTCAAGTGATTAATGAGGGAGGGAGGAATTCTACAAACATTAACGTGGGTAGTTGGAAGGAGAGAGAGATGACATGGCATGTTTTAGGGGGGAAATCAGACTACCCAAGTACACGTCACAATTGCTTACCTTGTTAGCCGGTTTCAAGTTAGATGGGTCCAATAAAAATAAAAGTTACCTAAAGGTGGGATTATTGAAAAATAATTGAAAGGTGGGATTATTAAAAACGAACGAGTGAAAGGTGGGATTATTCCCATGAATTTTTCCTTGTTTTATTGTGTTTCACTTTTATTTGATTCAAAAATCTTTGTTTGAATGTGTTAGACTTTCATTTAATTTAATTAGCTTTGTCAAATGCATTTAACTTTGATTCGATTCAATAAGACTTGCTTGATGTTTATTATTCATTTGATTCCAAAAGATTTGTTTGAATGAATTTGACTTTAATTTGATTTTAAAAACTTTTTTAAATGTGTTTGACTTTCTTTCGATTCAAAAAGCTTTGTTTGATTGTATTTGAATTTCATTTGATTCAAAAATCTTTGTTTGAATGTGTTTGACTTTCATTTGGTCAAAAACCTTTGTTTTAATGTGTTTGACTCTCATTTGATTCAAATAGCTTTGTTTGAATGTGATTGTCCATCATTTGAATCAATTAGCTGCTTTGTTGAATGGATTTAACTTTCATTCTATTCAAAAAGTTTTGTTTGAACGTGTTTAACTTTCATTTGATTCAAAAAGCTTTATTTGAATGTGTTTTACTTTCATTTGATTAAAAAAACTTTGTTTGAATTTGTTTAACTTTCATTTGATTCAATTAGCTTCTTTGAATGTATTAAATTTTAATTCAATTTAGAAAGATTTGTTTGAATATGTTTGAGTTTCATTTGATTCAAAAGGATTTGTTTGAAGGTGTTTAACTTTCCTTTGAATCCAAAAGATTTGTTTGAATGTGTTTGAGTTTCTTTTTATTCACTAAGCTTTGTTTGAATATGTTTGACTTTCATTTGATTTAAAAAGGTTTGTTTGAATATGTTAGACTTTCTTTCGATCAAAAAATCTTTTTTGAATGCGTTGAAGTTTCATACGATTTAAAAAGCTTTTTGAATGTGTTTTCATTTCATTTGATTCAAATGGCTTTGTTTGAATGTGTTTGACTTTCATTCGATCAAAAATCTTTTTTGAATGTGATTAACTTTCATTCAATTTAAAAAGCTTTGTTTGAATGTGTTTCACTTTCATTTGATTCAAATGGCTTTGTTTGAATGTGTTTGACTTTAATTCGATTTAAAGAGATTTGTTTGAATGTGTTTGACTTCCTTTGATTAATTTTTCTTCGTTGATGCATTTGACTTTCATTCAATTAAAAAAGCTTTGTTTGAAATGTTTGACTTTTATTTGATTAAAAAAAATTTGTTTGAATGTGTTTGACTTTCATTTGATTCAGTTAGCATATTTGAATGCGTTTTACTTTCATTCGATTCAAAAAGCATTGTTTGAAAGTGTTTGAGTCTCATTTGATTTAAAAAGCTTTGTTTAAATGAGGTAGACTTTCATTTGATTCAAAAAGATATGTTTGAAAGTGTTTGACATTCATTCGATTCAAAAAGCTTTGTTTTAATGTGTTTGACTTTCATTCGATTTAAAAAGCTTTGTTTGAATGTGTTTGACTTTCATTTGATTCAAAAAACTTTGTTTGAATGTATTTGACTTTCATTTGATTCAGTTAGCATCTTTGAATACATATGATTTTCGTTCGATTCAAAAAGCTATGTTTGAATGTGTTTGACTTTCATTCGATTTAAAAAGCTTTGTTTGAATGCATTTTACTTTCATTCGATTAAAAAAGCTTTGTTTGAATGTGTTTGACTTTTATTCGATTTAAATAGTTTTTTTTAATGCATTTGTCTTTCATTCGATTCAAAAAGTTTTGTTTTAATGCATTTGACTCTCATTCGATTATAAAGCTTTGTTTGAATGTTTTTTACTTTCATTAATTCAAAAAGCTTTGCTTGAATGTGTTTGATTTTCATTTGATTCAAAAAGCTTTGTTTGAAGGTGTTTGACTTTCCTTTGATGAAAAAAGCTTTCTTTGAAGGTGTTTGACTTTTTGTTTAATCAAAAAGGTTTCTTTGAATATGTTTGACTTTCATTCGATTCAAAAATCTTGTGTGAATGTGTTTAACTTTCATTTGATTTAATTAGCTTCTTTGAATGCTTATGACTTTCATTCGATTCAAAAAGCGGTGTTTGAAAGGAATGGTGTCCTTCGAACAAGTTTATTTTTCTGATAGCGGGTTCAAAATTATTAGAAAGCTAATATATTAAGTAAGGTCAAGTGATCGGAATGCCTGGGTGGAGGCCGCTTCCGATCAGTAATATTAATGTACAATTAATATCATAGCTTAATCTTGACTGAACCCTTCGGCTCACAACCTAGCAAATATACGAACCGACTGGACAAATTAAATCGGAAGAAAATAATTCGTCGCCCGAGTATTAAATATTTAGACGTCGGAAATTCGATCTTAGAGTGTCGAAACCGAGCGTCGGAAGTCAAGTCAAAATAATAAAAGACGAGATATGAAAATAATAAATCAACAAGACCAAAATACCTCTAGCATCGGAATGCCCCGAGGAAACCGAGTGCTAGGGGCATTCGGTATAGCATGGTGGCTAGCATGCGCACCAAGCCGAGCCTCGGCTGGCTGGTGCGTGCTAGCACTCCAATGCTAGCATCACTTTCTAGCAGCGCTGGCCAACGCGCGCAAGGAGCATCGGAACTCAGCAGCAGCCCGCATCCTTGATGCGCGGCTTGTCGGCCGAGTGCACGAGTAGCCCGCAAAAGCCGTGCTGGGCTTGCTGGCCACCAGCTCCTAGCAGCCCGCACGCTTGTGCTGGGCCTGCAGGCAGCCCACCTTGGGTGCCTTGGTGCCCGAGTGTGGTGCCATGTGGCGCATTGTAAAAGGAAGGTTGAGGGTTGGGTTGGCCGTTTTTTGGAAAGGGAGTGGAGAGCAAGTTTGGCCCCCCCTCCTCCAAATGGTCCTCACCTAACCTCTCTCATGAGCTTGCCACTTGTTTATCTATTACTAGTTTGATTATTTATTTTATTTTAGCTTTAAAATAAAATGGAAAAATCAATTCTCCCACATTGATGGGACAACTTTTTCACTCTCTTGTTTTCCCTATAAATACCCAAGTTGGGGTATTGGGAAAATCACTTGAGTGAGAGTTGAAAAAGGCATCACAATTGTGAAAACCTTTGAACTCATTTAATCACTCGGGTTTTGGTCGGTCCTTGCTAACTCCAAGGTAGCGGATCTAAAAATCGGTGTTTGTCCTTTGTGGGTGGATACCGTTGGAGGCTCGGTATTCTCAGAGCTAAAGCTTTCAAGTAAGAGCTCATTAGGTCGGGCGAAGCATGCGTCAAAGGTAAATTCCGATTTTAACACCAATAGCGGCACTAACACTGAACTGTGCACCATCAAAAGCTGTAGAAAAGACTCCATATGAATTATGGACAAAGAAACCTCCTAGGTTGTCTTTTCCAAAGATATGGGGATGCGAAGCATATATCAAGAAATTGATTTCTGACAAACTTCATCCCAAATATGACAAGGTTTACTTTGTGGGCTACCCAAAACAAACCGAAGGGTATTACTTCTACAACAAATCGGAGAAAAAAGTGTTTGTTGCTCGCGATGGTGTCTTTTTGGAGAAGGAACACCTTTCCAAAATAACAAGTGGGAGGAAAATGGAACTCGACGAAGTTTGTGAGGATGAGCAACAAAATCAGAATGACAGTCAAAGTGCTCAAACAACATGTGTTGACGCAGATCAAAACGATCAAAATGTGTTGAGTCAAACCGACAATGCAAATGCTCAATCCATTACCCTATGTAGGTCTCACAGGCCGAGATCTCAACTTGATAGATATCTTGATTTATTTTTAACAGAGATATCAGAGGACATCCTGATTATGGATGGAGTTGAACCAGCAACCTACAAGCAAGCGATGGCAAACACCGACTCTGCTAAATGGCATGAGGCCATGAGATCTGAAATGAATTCCATGTTTGAAAATCAAGTCTGGGACTTGGTTGACTTACCCGAAGGTTATACACCTATCAGATGTAAGTGGATTTTTAAGATGAAAATCGACAAAGATGGAAATGTATTCATTTACAAAGCTATATTGGTGGCAAAAGGTTATAGACAAGTTCATGGTATTGATTACGATGAAACCTTGTCACCAGGCGCAATGTTTAAATCCGTTCAGATCCTCCTAGCGATTGCTGATGAGTGGCATTTATGCCACTCTTTTATCCTCTTTCTCTAAGGATTCTCCCCTCATTTGCACTTGTTTGACCCTTTTTCTAAGCATTTTTACCTAGTTTTGCTTCCTTTTTCGTTTCTCCTTTATCTTTCCTTTTCTTAGTCTTCTCGCCTTGTTTTTATTTTGATTTCCATGCTTTTGTTTTGTAGGTATTTTGTGCCGGAAGAAAGAGGATTTCAAGGAGTCAAGCAAACTGTTCTGCGCGGGGTGCTGTGCGGCTGCTGTGTAGGCGCGCAGCCCTGTCAGAACCCACGCAGTGAGGCTGAAGAAACAGAGCCAAACCAGAGTGTTTGCGCGACCTATTGTGCGGCTTCTCTGCGGGCGCGCGACCTTCTGAGCGAGCGTGTAGGTTTATGGTGCGGGCGCGCATGATTTCCCCGTACCCTCAAAGTTGCGGCCGCGCACTATGCTGAGAGGGCGCACACATCTACTACGCAGGCGCGCATATGTCGTGTGCGGGCGCGCACCGCTGGGTTTCTGATTTCTTTGCGCCTTGTTGTTCAAGTTTCTTTCTATTAGGGGAGCCACATATATATAGACGGGACTCTTTGTAATAAAGGACACTTAGTACTAATTCCATAGAACATTAGCCTAATCTAGAGAAAGAGAAAGTAGATTGTTATTTAAGCATCCTTTATTTTATTCAACTTTGCTCAAGTTTTAATCTTCAATCAATCAAGCAAGACTCCATGTTTTCATCTTTCATTAATCCTTTCTTTAGTAATCTCTTTTCCTTTCCTTTAGTATTATCTTTTTGTTTTATTGTTGCTTATTCTAGTTAATCTTATTAGTTCATCTAGTTGTTATTGATTTCATTGATTTTAATCATGTTTTGTTTTGAGTTTCTTGAGTTTATTTCTAGTTTTGATATTATGTTTAATCTCCCTTCTCTAGGCTAAACTTTTAGCTAGTGGAAGGGGTGGAAGATATGAGTTGATATTGGATGAATGATTGACGAGGGGAAAACTAGGTCGTTATCTAATCTTCCCTCGGTCAAACTAAATTTATAAACACTTAACAAACCTCAATACGAGTATAGAGGCAAGTCTAGGGTCTAACCCAAAGGAACGGTAATGTTCAAGCACTTTCAATTATGCGCCTAAGTTAGGTCGAAGACGAAGGTAAGAGAGAATACTAACAAGTAGAAAAACAAGTAACCAAGGAAATAAAACACTAGGAACGGGGATCAACAAGTAATCATGTCAATTGCAACAACTTGGGAAGAGCATGCCAATCAAAGGTTGTGAGGACTAAATGATAAGAGCAATCAATAGGAATCAAAGAGCTATCTCCTAATTGTTAAGCTAGGGTTCACTATGAATAACGAACTAAGAGAATCACAATCAAAACCAATTGATAATTGAAATTCCTAAATCAATTGTTCATGTCATTAGCAATTACAATGCAATCTAGCATAATTCTCAAGGCCTAATTGAATTACACACATGCAAACCTTCATTAATCACTTCAATCTCAACAATTAATCAACACAATTCAAAAATTAGTCACAATTAATCAATCATACAAGTTTCACCCAATTCCTAGCCAACAACTACTCAAACAACATCATCAAATCAACTACGAACTATAGAGAACAAGAATCAACAAAATATCAAGAACAATTACTCTAATCAAACATCAAATATCAAAATCAAACCAAACAAACATCAAATTAAACAAAGCAATTGAATGAGATAGAGTTTAGAAATGCTCATTGATAATTTAGAAGATCTCCAACACAATTGTCACACTTGTATCTCCAATCTCTCAATCACCATTGAAATTCCTCACTTTCTCTCTCTAAAACTACTCCTAATCTAGCCTAATCTAGAGAGAGAAGCTCTCAACCTAAGAGAGAGAAAACTATTCTAAAACTAAAGAATTACATGGATGAAGAATAAAGGAAACCAAAAACTATATAAAGAAAAGGAGAAAAGAAGCTTAAAATCGTAAAAGACCCAGAAACCCGCACCCGCAGAGAAATCGGTCGCGCCCGTGGAGGGGAACGGACACCCCGATAGCCGCGCCCGCGGCCCAAGCCCGCGCCTGCGGGGCCAAGGCCCGCGCCCTCGAGGAGCCCTCGGGACAACCACGGGTTCTTACTGCCCAAATACAGCAGTTTTGGAGCTACAGCAACCCCGCGCCCGCGGGTACTGTAGCTCGCGCCCGCGGCAGTTTTCTAGGGCCAACTTCAGAAGGCTGTAACTTCCGATCTAAGAATTTTATGAAGACGTGCGACCTATCATTGGAAAGATCTTCAAGTCTAGTTTCCAACCCAACTTGTATCACCCTAATCCAATCTGTAAAACTTGAGATATGACTAAAACAATGCACAAAGGTCCTATTTGATACTTTGCAATCCTTCGATTTCCTTTGTTTCAAACTCAAATTCAATTTCGAAAAGTGCATGTTGATCCTAGTGGGTGTTATTTTCAATTCCCATGCATATAGCCCGCAACGTACCTACAAAACAAGACAAAGAACCGGAGAAGCAAGAGAAATAGCCGAGAAATGAATAAAATGTTAAAAAAGCCATTAAAAGCATGAATTTCTCTAAACTAACACAAAAACACGCGAATAGAGCATTATTCTCTAAAAACACAACATAAACGACTACAAATGAGTATAGAAATATAAAGAAAACATGGCCTAAAGGTGCCATAAATGGCAAGGATCAATGATGATGGTTGGATTGAACTTATGCCATATATTGATGAAAAACATGATTTTTATTAACTTGAGATTATTGTTGCACTCTATTTGATGTTTTCTAGTTTAATTGAATGAAAGTTGTTTGAACTAGGTTAAGATCATCTCTATTTTAATGATTGTATGAGAATGAGTTATTAAAGTGGAGTTTTTATGGATTGTGCTTCTTTATTCTCTTGATTTGGTTGTAACTAATAGGATGCATGAGAATGATCCTTATTAGTGTACACCTCTTTCATTGATTTGCCTAGACTATTGCATGAGAATGAGTCGTTTAGGTAGAATCTTGTGTTCTTTGACATGTGTTTCATGATAATCACCATTATTCCCCTCTTTCTAATTATATTAGACACCCCCGTATCCCTATCGTCATTTTCCCTTGATTTTAATCATCATTTTCTTGCTTATTTGTAGTTTTAGTTTTCCTACTCAACAAAACCAACAAAAACAATCCCCTTTTCACTGTTGCATTAGTGATTATTGAATGTTGAATTAGTGTGCTTCCCTAGTGGTTCGACCCTTTACTTGACACTAACTAGTTTAGTGTAGGTTTAGGTATTATTAATTTCTAATTTGATTAGGGTAGTATCTTAACGACCTATCTAACCCGTGATCTCTTGCTGCATATTATAACTATGAAATATGGCAGATGGACGTCAAAACCGCCTTCTTAAATGGTATTTTGGAAGAAACTGTGTACATGACATAGCCAGAAGGTTTTGTCGACCTAAACAATGTTGGGAAGGTTTGTAAGCTTAAGAAGTCCGTTTATGGACTAAAGCAAGCTAGCAGAAGTTGGAATCTGCGATTCGATGAAGCCGTTGGTAAGTTTGGTTTCAATCAAGAATCTAGATGAATCTTGTGTTTATAAGAAGGTCAGTGGGAGTGACATCGCCTTCTTAGTCTTATATGTTGATGACATATTGCACATTGGAAACAGCATTTCGTTTTTAGAGTCTGTAAAGGCCTGGCTTGGAAAATGTTTCTCAATGAATGACTTAGGAGAGGCTCAGTACATACTAGGCATCAAGATCTATAGGGATTGATAAAAAAGTATGATTGGATTGAGTCAAGGTACTTATATTGATTAGGTACTTGCTCGATTTGGCATGGAAGGGGCTAAGAGAGGTCACCTGCCGATGTCACATGGCATAACCCTGAGCAAGAAGCAGTGTCCACAAACACCTGATGAGCGGGAAAGAATGAATATGATTCCATATGCTTTGCTTATTTGATCGATCATGTAAGCCATGATATGTACTAGGCCAAATGTATCGTATGCATTGAGTGCTATGAGCCGTTACCAATCTGATCCAGGAGAGGCCCATTGGACTGCGGCCAAGAATATCCTAAACTACCTGAAAAGGGACAAGGATAAATTCCTGGTATATGGTGGTTCAGAAGAATTAGTTGTTGAAGGCTATACCGACGCAAGCTTATAGACAGACAGAGACGATTTCAAATCGCAATCTGGATATGTGTTATGTCTAAATGCATGAGCGTTCAGTTGGAAGAGTGCCAAGCAAAGTACAATTGCAGATTCTACAATTGAAGCCGAGTACTTAGCAGCTGCTGAAGCAGCTAAGGAGGCTGTTTGGATTCGTAAGTTCATTGGTGAGCTTGATGTTGTACCCACCATAAAGGGTCCAATAGCCCTCTATTGTGACAACAATGGAGCTATTGCTTAGGCTAGAGAGCCGAGGGAACATCAGAAAGTCAAACATGTCAAACGGCCGTTTCACATGATTCGAGAATGGAAATCAGAAGGTGAAATCAGAATTTGCAAAGTTGGAACGGTTGACAACGTAGCCGATCCACTTACTAAACCTTTGCCTCAAGTGAATCACAACAAGCACATTGAGGCAATGGGAATCAGGCATGTAGGAGACTAGCTTTGATTTCCCTGTTTAGTGTTTTAGTTAAATTTTGAACATTTAATGTAAGACACTAAGAAAAATCATTCAAGTTTTGGAGTAATATAAATTTCATGCAATATTTTATTACTCCATTTGCTATTTAATTGTGGTTTAGGATTAAATAATGAGTTCATTCGATTCTAGGAATATTCAAAATAGGGTATCAAGACCAGTCTTGATAAGGAAACACCTATTAAGTGAACATTGAATATTATAATCGAAAATTGTCCCTGATCGAGGTTATTTAAACGAAGGACGATTAATGACCAATTGAGATTAGTGTGTAGTTTGATTTATAGCACTGTTTCTTGTGCTACAAGGACATGATTGTCATAAATCAGTTGCACATGTATTGGTTTAGAACCATACTGGATCAATCTATGAGAATACTTTAGAGATTAAAAATCGTCATAAAGTATACTTCTCATTATGGCTATCGGAACCTATTTCCTTGACCATGAGTATTGTGAGTTCTCTTATTTGAGTATTAGTCCGTTTTGATGTTGTCAAACGTTTGCCGTAATAGGGGATTATAACGGAAACACTAGGGCGGCTAGGTCCTCTCAGTAAGAGGAGCTACATTTTAAGACTGGGAATGCCCCCCCTACAAAAATAGGGAAGATGTCTTTGTTATATACAAGGCCTCTCATAGAACGAGACTGTAAAAATGCATGGCCGTGCTCGAATGGATTTTAGAAATCATCTGTTTATTGACAGTCGGACTCGGAATCGAGAAACACTTCTGGACGTAATAAGGATGACGAAATAATCTTACCTTATAGTTCATGAAGAGACATGAAGAAACATAGGAAAAAGGCTATACACTAAATGCTCACTTGTTCGAAGGACAAGTGGGAGAATGAAAGGAATGGTGCCCTTCGAACAAGCGTATTCTTCTGATAGCGGGTTCAGAATTATTAAAAAGCTAATAAATTCAGTAAGGTGAAGTGATCGGAATGCCTGGGTGGGGGCCGCTTTCGATCAGTTTTAATAATGTATAATTAATATTACAGCTTAATCTTGACTGAACCCTTCAGGTCACACCTTAGCAAATATACGAACCGACTCGACAAATTAATTCGGAATAAATTAATTCGTCGCCCGAGTATTAAATATTTAGACGTCGAAAATTCGATCTTAGAGCGTCGAAACCGAGCGTCGAAAGTCTAGTCAAAATAATAAAAGACGAGACACGAAAATAAAAAATCAACAAGAACAAAATACCCCTAGCAACGGAATGCCCCGAGAAAACCGATTACTAGGGGCATTTGGTATAGCATGGTGGCTAGCATGCGCACCAAGCCGAGCCTAGGCTGGCTGCTGCGTGCTAGCGCACCAATGCTAGCATCGCATGCTAGCACCGCTGGCCAACGCGTGCAAGGAGCATCGGCACTCAGCAGCAGCCCGCATCCGTGATGCGCGGCTTGTTGGCCGAGTGCACGAGTAGCCCGCACAAGTCGTGCTGGGCTTGTTGGCCAGCAGCGCCTAGAAACCCGCTGCTGGCAGCTGCACATGGTAGCCCACCTTGGGTGCCTTGGTGCCCAAGTGTGGTGCCATGTGCCGCATTGTAAGAGGAACCTTGTGGGTTTAGTTGGCCGGTTTTTGGAGAGGAGTGGGGAGCAAGTTTGGTCCCCCCCTCCTCCAAATGGTCCTCACCTAACCTCTCTCATGAGCTTTCCACTTGTTGATTTATTACTAGTTTGATTATTTATTTTATTTTGGCTTTAAAATAAAATGGAAAAATCAAATTCTCCCACATTGATGGGAGAGCTTTTTCACTCTCTTGTTTTTCCCTATAAATACCCAAGTTAGGGTATTGGGAAAATCAATTGAGTTAGAGTTGAAAAAGGCATCACCATTGTGAAAACCTTTGAACTCATTTAATCACTCGGGTTTTGGTCGGACCTTGCTAACTCTAAGGTAGCGGACATAAAAAGTCAGTGGGTGGATACCATTGGAGGCTCGGTATTTTCGGAGCTAAATCTTTCAAGTATTAGCCCATTAGGTCGGGCAAAGCATGGTCAAAAGTAAATTACAATTTTATCCTTTTATATTTATTTGTTATGCTTTATGGTTTTATTAATTTCGAGTGGTTCTTTGGGTCGGGGTTGTTTCCGCGGTAAGTTGGACTTACCGAACCCCAACAGTGTTTGAATATGTTTGACTTTCATTCGAATTAAAAAGCTTTGTTTGAATGCATTTGATTTTCATTCGATTCAAAAAGCTTTATTTGAATGTGTTTGACTTTTATTTAATTCAAAAAGCTTTGTATAAATGAATTTGACTTTCATTCGATTTAAAAAGCATTGTTTGAATGTGTTTAACTTTCAATCGATTCAAAAAGCTTTGTTTGAATGCATTTGACTTTCATTCGATTAAAAAGCGTTGATTGAATGTGTTTGACTCTCGTTAAAAAAAAAGGCTTTGTTTGAATGTGTTTGACTTTCATTAAATTAAAAAGGCTTTGTTAGAAGGTGTCTAACTTTCCTTTGATTCAAAAAGATTTTTTTGAATTTGTGTGAGTATCTTTTTATTCACTAAGATTTGTTTGAATATGTTTGACTTTCATTTAATTTAAAAAGGTTTGTTTCAATATATTTGACTTTCATTTGCTCAAAAAATCTAATTTGAATGTGTTTGAGTTTTATTCGATTTAAAAAACTTTGTTTGAGTGTGTTTGACTTTCATTTGATTCAAATGTCTTTGTTTAAATGTGTTTGACTTTCATAAGATCTAAAAATATTTTTTTAATGTGTTTAACTTTCATTTGATTTAAAAAGCTTTCTTTGAATGTGTTTGATTTTCATTTGATTCAAATAGCTTTGTTTGAATGTGTTTTACTTTCATTTGATTCAAAAAGGTTTGTTTAAATATATTTGACTTTAATTCAATAAAAAAAATCTTTTTTGAATGTGTTTGAGTTTAATTCAATATAAAAAGCTTTGTTTGAATGTGTTTGACTTTCATTTGATTCAAAAAACTTTGTTCGAATGTGTTTGACTTTCATTTGATTCAATTAGCTTCTTTGAATGCATTTGACTTTCATTTGATTCAAAAAGCTATGTTTAAATGTGTTTGATTTTTATTCGATTTAAAAAACTTTGTTTGAATGCATTTGTCTTTCATTCGAATCAAAAAGCTTTGTTTGAATAAGTTTAACTTTCATTCGATTCAAAAAGTTTTTTTTAATTGCATTTGACTTTCATTCGATTATAAACTTTTGTTTGAATGTTTTTGTCTTTAATTGATTCAAAAAGCTTTGTTTGAATGTGTTTGATTTTCATTACATTCAAAAAGCTTTGTTTGAATGTGTTTGACTTTGTTTTACTTCAAAAAACTTTCTTTTAATGTGTTTAACTTTTATTTGTTTCAAAATCTTTGTTTGCATGTGCTTGACTTTTATTTGGTACAATTAGCTTCATTGAATGCATTTGACTTTCAATCGATTCAAAAAGCTTTCTTTAAATGTGTTTGACATTCATTTGATTCAAAAAGCTTTGTTTGAATGTGCTTGACTTTCTTTGATTAATTTATCTTCGTTGATGCATTTGACTTTCATTCGACTCACAAAGCTTTTTATGAATGTCTTTGACTTTCATATCATCCAAAAAGCTTTGTTTGAATGTGTTTGACTTTCATTTGATTCAAAAAGCTTTGTTTGAATGCATTTAACTTTCATTCGATTCAAAAAGCTTTGTTTGAATGTGTTTGACTTTCATTAGATTCAAAAAGCTTTGTTTGAATGCATTTGTCTTTCATTTGATTTAAAAATCTTTGTATGAATTTGTTTTACTTTCATTTGATTCAAAAATCTTTGTTTGAATGCATTTAACTTTCATTTGATTCAAAAGGCTTTGTTTGAGTGTGTTTAAAATTTATTTAATTTAATTTTATTTGTTGAATGCATTTAACTTTCATTTGATTCAAAAGGCTTTGTTTGAGTGTGTTTAAAATTTATTTAATTTAATTTTATTTGTTGAATGCATTTTACTTTCCTACGATTCAAAAAGTTGTGTTTTAATGTGTTTGTCATTCATTTGATTTAAAAAGCTATGTTTGAATGTGTTTGACTTTCATTTGATTTAATTAGCTTTATTTGAATGTGTTCGACTGTCATATGATTTAATTAGCTTCTTTGTATGCATTTAATTTTAATTCGATTCAAAAAGCTTTGTTTGAATGTGTTTTTCTTTCATTTGATTCAAAAAGCTTTTTTTGAATGTGTTTGACTTTCATTTAACTCAAAAAACTTTGTCTGGATGTGTTTGTCTTTTATTTGATTTAAATAGTTTTGTTTATATGCATTTCACTTTCATTCGATTTAGTAGGCTTTTTTTGAATGTTTTTGACTTTCATTTGATTCGAAAAGCTTTGTTTTAATGTGTTTGACTTTCATTTGATTAAAAAAAACTTTGTTTGAATGTCTTTAACTTATATTTAATTCAAAAAGCTTTATTTGCATGCATTTGACTTTCACTCGAGTAAAAAGCATTGTTTGAATAAGTTTGACTTTCTTTTGATAAAAAAAGCTTTGTTTGAATAAGTTTGACTTTCATTCGATTCAAAAATTTTTGTTTTATTGTGTTTAACTTTCATTTGATTAAAAAATCTTTGTTTGAATATGTTTCACTTTTATTAGATTCAAAAGCTTTCTTTGAATGCATTGACTTTCACTCGATTAAAAAATCTTTGTTAGAATTTGTATGACTTTCATTAGATTCAAAAAGCTTTGTTTGAATGTGTTTGACTTTCATTCAATTCAAAAAGGTATGTTTGAGTGAGTTTGACTTTCATGTGATTCAAAAAGCTTTGTTTGATTGTGTTCGACTTTCATTTTGATTAAACAAGCTTCTTTGAATGCATTTGATTTTCATTCGATTTAAAAAGCTTTGTTTCAATTCACTTGACTTTCATTTGATTCAAAAAGCTTTGTTTGAATGTGTTTGAGTTTCTTTCGATTCAAAAAGCTTTGTTTGAATGTGTTTATCTTTTATTTGATTCAAAAAGTATTGATTGAATGCATTTCATTTTCATTCGATTCAAAATGATTTGTTTGAATGTGTTTAACTCTCATTTTATTCCAAAAGCTTTGTTAGAATGTGTATGACTTTCATTCGATTCAAAAAGCATTGTATTAATGTGTTTTACTTTCATTTAATTTAAAAATCTTTGTTTAAATGTGTTTGACATTCATTTAATTCAATTAGCTTCGTTAAATGTATTTGACTTTCATTCGATTTAAAAAACTTTGTTTGAATGAGTTAAAATTTCATATGATTCAAAAAGCTTTGTTTGAATGTGTTTGACTTTCTTTGATTAATTAATCTTTGTTGATGCATTTCACTTTCATTAGATTCAAAATGCTTTGTTTGAATGTGTTTGACTTTCATTTCATCTTAAAAGCTTTGTTTGAATGTGTTGACTTTCATTTGATTCAAAAAGCTTTGTTTGAATGTGTTTGACTTTGATATGATTCAAAAATCTTTGTTTAAATGTGTTTGACTTTCATTTGATTCGAAAAGCTTTATTTGAATGATTTTTACTTTAATTTAATAAAAAAAATCTTTGTTTAAATGTTTTTGACTTTTGTCTGATTTAAAAAGATTTGTTTGAATGTGTTTGACTTTCATTTGATTCAAAAAATTTTGTTTGAATGTGTTTGACTTTCAATTGAGATAAAAAGCTTTGTTTGAAGAATTTGACTTTCATTCGATTAAAAAAAATTTATTTGAATGTATGTGACTTTCATTTTACCAAAAAAGATTTGTTTTAATGTGTTCGGCTTTCATTTGATTTAAACTAACTTCTTTGAATGCATAAGATTATCATTCGATTCAAAAAGCTTTGTTTGAATGTGTTTGACTTTCATTAGATTCAAAAGCTTTGTTTGAATGTGTTTGACTTTCTATCGTTTCAAAAAGCTTTATTTTATGGTGTTTGACTTTCAGTTGATTCAAAATCTTTGTTTGAATGCGTTTGACATTATTTGATTCAATAAGTTGTGTTTGAATGTGTTTAACTTTCACTTGATTCAAAAAGCTTTCTTTGAATGTGTTTGACTTTCATTTGATTCAAAAAGCTTTGTTTTAATGTGTTTAACTTTCTTTGATTAATTAATCTTTGTTGATGCATTTCACTTTCATTAGATTCAAAATGCTTTGTTTGAATGTGTTTGACTTTCATTTCATCTTAAAAGCTTTGTTTGAATGTGTTGAATTTTTCTTGATTTAAAAAGCTTTGTTTGAATGTGTTTGACTTTGATATGATTCAAAAATCTTTGTTTAAATGTGTTTGACTTTCATTTGATTCGAAAAGCTTTATTTGCATGTTTTTTACTGTATTTTAACAAAAAAAATCTTTGTTTATATGTTTTTGACTTTCGTTTGATTCAAAAAGATTTGTTTGAATGTGTTTGCCTTTCATTTGATTCAAAAAACTTTGTTTGAATGTGTTTGACTTTCATTTGATTCAAAAAACTTTGTATGAAGAATTTGACTTTCATTCGATAATAAAAAATTTATTTGAATATATGTGACTTTCATTTTACCAAAAAAGATTTGTTTTAATGTGTTTAGCTTTCATTTGATTCAACTAACTTCTTTGATGGCATAAGATTATCATTCGATTCAAAGAGCTTTGTTTGAATGTGTTTGACTTTCATTAGATTCAAAAGCTTTGTTTGCATGTGTTTGACTTTCTGTCGTTTCAAAAAGCTTTATTTTAATGTGTTTAACTTTTAGTTGATTCAAAATCTTTGTTTGAATGCATTTGACTTTATTCGATTCAATAAGATGTGTTTGAATGTGTTTAACTTTCACTTGATTCAAAAAGCTTTGTTCGAATGTGTTTGACTTTCATTAGATTCAAAAACCATTGTTTCAATGTGTTTGACTTTCAATTGATATAAAAAGCTTTGTTTGAAGATTTTGACTTTCATTCGATTAAAAAAAATTTATTTGAATGTATGTGACTTTCATTTTACCAAAAAAGATTTGTTTTAATGTGTTCTGCTTTCATTTAATTCAATTAACTTCTTTTAATGCATAAGATTATCATTCGATTCAAAAAGCTTTGTTTAAATGTGTTTGACTTTCATTAGATTCAAACGCTTTGTTTGAATGTGTTTGACTTACTATCGTTTCAAAAAGCTTTATTTTAATGTGTTTTACTTTCAGTTGATTCAAAATCTTTGTTTGAATGCATTTGACTTTATTTGATTCAATAAGCTGTGTTTGAATGTGTTTGACTTTCACTTGATTCAAAAAGCTTTGTTTGAATGTATTTGACTTTCATTTGATTCAAAAAGCTTTGTTTTTTACGTGTTTGACTTTCTTTGATTAATTAATCTTTGTTGATGCATTTCACTTTCATTAGATTCAAAATGCTTTGTTTGAATGTGTTTGACTTTCATTTCATCTTAAAAGCTTTGTTTGAATGTGTTGACTTTTTTTGATTTAAAAAGCTTTGTTTGAATGTGTTTGACTTTGATATGATTCAAAAATCTTTGTTTAAATGTGTTTGACTTTCATTTGATTCGAAAAGCTTCATTTGCATGTTTTTTACTGTAATTTAACAAAAATAATCTTTGTTTATATGTTTTTGACTTTCGTTTGATTCAAAAAGATTTGTTTGAATGTGTTTGACTTTCATTTGATTTAATTAGCTTTATTTGAATGTGTTCGACTGTCATATGATTTAATTAGCTTCTTTGTATGCATTTAATTTTAATTCGATTCAAAAAGCTTTGTTTGAATGTGTTTTTCTTTCATTTGATTCAAAAAGCTTTTTTTGAATGTGTTTGACTTTCATTTAACTCAAAAAACTTTGTCTGGATGTGTTTGTCTTTTATTTGATTTAAATAGTTTTGTTTATATGCATTTCACTTTCTTTCGATTTAGTAGGCTTTTTTTGAATGTTTTTGACTTTCATTTGATTCGAAAAGCTTTGTTTTAATGTGTTTGACTTTCATTTGATTAAAAAAAACTTTGTTTGAATGTCTTTAACTTATATTTAATTCAAAAAGCTTTATTTGCATGCATTTGACTTTCACACGAGTAAAAAGCATTGTTTGAATAAGTTTGACTTTCTTTTGATAAAAAAAAAAGCTTTGTTTGAATAAGTTTGACTTTCATTCGATTCAAAAATTTTTGTTTTATTGTGTTTGACTTTCATTTGATTAAAAAATCTTTGTTTGAATATGTTTCACTTTTATTAGATTCAAAAGCTTTCTTTGAATGCATTGACTTTCACTCGATTAAAAAATCTTTGTTAGAATTTGTATGACTTTCATTAGATTCAAAAAGCTTTGTTTGAATGTGTTTGACTTTCATTCAATTCAAAAAGGTATGTTTGAGTGAGTTTGACTTTCATGTGATTCAAAAAGCTTTGTTTGATCGTGTTCGACTTTCATTTTGATTAAACAAGCTTCTTTGAATGCATTTGATTTTCATTCGATTTAAAAAGCTTTGTTTCAATTCACTTGACTTTCATTTGATTCAAAAAGCTTTGTTTGAATGTGTTTGAGTTTCTTTCGATTCAAAAAGCTTTGTTTGAATGTGTTTATCTTTTATTTGATTCAAAAAGTATTGATTGAATGCATTTCATTTTCATTCGATCCAAAATGATTTGTTTGAATGTGTTTAACTCTCATTTTATTCCAAAAGCTTTGTTAGAATGTGTATGACTTTCATTCGATTCAAAAAGCATTGTATTAATGTGTTTTACTTTCATTTAATTTAAAAATCTTTGTTTAAATGTGTTTGACATTCATTTGATTCAATTAGCTTCGTTAAATGTATTTGACTTTCATTCGATTTAAAAAACTTTGTTTGAATGAGTTAAAATTTCATATGATTCAAAAAGCTTTGTTTGAATGTGTTTGACTTTCTTTGATTAATTAATCTTTGTTGATGCATTTCACTTTCATTAGATTCAAAATGCTTTGTTTGAATGTGTTTGACTTTCATTTCATCTTAAAAGCTTTGTTTGAATGTGTTGACTTTCATTTGATTCAAAAAGCTTTGTTTGAATGTGTTTGACTTTGATATGATTCAAAAATCTTTGTTTAAATGTGTTTGACTTTCATTTGATTCGAAAAGCTTTATTTGAATGATTTTTACTTTAATTTAATAAAAAAAATCTTTGTTTAAATGTTTTTGACTTTTGTCTGATTCAAAAAGATTTGTTTGAATGTGTTTGACTTTCATTTGATTCAAAAAATTTTGTTTGAATGTGTTTGACTTTCAATTGATATAAAAAGCTTTGTTTGAAGAATTTGACTTTCATTCGATTAAAAAAAATTTATTTGAATGTATGTGACTTTCATTTTACCAAAAAAGATTTGTTTTAATGTGTTCGGCTTTCATTTGATTAAACTAACTTCTTTGAATGCATAAGATTATCATTCGATTCAAAAAGCTTTGTTTGAATGTGTTTGACTTTCATTAGATTCAAAAGCTTTGTTTGAATGTGTTTGACTTTCTATCGTTTCAAAAAGCTTTATTTTATGGTGTTTGACTTTCAGTTGATTCAAAATCTTTGTTTGAATGCGTTTGACATTATTTGATTCAATAAGTTGTGTTTGAATGTGTTTAACTTTCACTTGATTCAAAAAGCTTTGTTTGAATGTATTTGACTTTCATTTGATTCAAAAAACTTTGTTTTAATGTGTTTGACTTTCTTTGATTAATTAATCTTTGTTGATGCATTTCACTTTCATTAGATTCAAAATGCTTTGTTTGAATGTGTTTGACTTTCATTTGATTCGAAAAGCTTTATTTGAATGTTTTTTACTTTAATTTAATAAAAAAAAAATTTGTTTAAATGTTTTTGACTTTTGTCTGATTCAAAAAGATTTGTTTGAATGTGTTTGACTTTCATTTGATTCAAAAAATTTTGTTTGAATGTGTTTGACTTTCAATTGATATAAAAAGCTTTGTTTGAAGAATTTGACTTTCATTCGATTAAAAAAAATTTATTTGAATATATGTGACTTTCATTTTACCAAAAAAGATTTGTTTTAATGTGTTCGGCTTTCATTTGATTAAACTAACTTCTTTGAATGCATAAGATTATCATTCGATTCAAAAAGCTTTGTTTGAATGTGTTTGACTTTCATTAGATTCAAAAGCTTTGTTTGAATGTGTTTGACTTTCTATCGTTTCAAAAAGCTTTATTTTATGGTGTTTGACTTTCAGTTGATTCAAAATCTTTGTTTGAATGCGTTTGACATTATTTGATTCAATAAGTTGTGTTTAAATGTGTTTAACTTTCACTTGATTCAAAAAGCTTTCTTTGAATGTGTTTGACTTTCATTTGATTCAAAAAGCTTTGTTTTAATGTGTATAACTTTCTTTGATTAATTAATCTTTGTTGGTGCATTTCACTTTCATTAGATTCAAAATGCTTTGTTTGAATGTGTTTGACTTTCATTTCATCTTAAAAGCTTTGTTTGAATGTGTTGACTTTTTTGATTTAAAAAGCTTTGTTTGAATGTGTTTGACTTTGATATGATTCAAAAATCTTTGTTTAAATGTGTTTGACTTTCATTTGATTCGAAAAGCTTCATTTGCATGTTTTTTACTGTAATTTAACAAAAATAATCTTTGTTTATATGTTTTTGACTTTCGTTTGATTCAAAAAGATTTGTTTGAATGTGTTTGACTTTCATTTGATTTAATTAGCTTTATTTGAATGTGTTCGACTGTCATATGATTTAATTAGCTTCTTTGTATGCATTTAATTTTAATTCGATTCAAAAAGCTTTGTTTGAATGTGTTTTTCTTTCATTTGATTCAAAAAGCTTTTTTTGAATGTGTTTGACTTTCATTTAACTCAAAAAACTTTGTCTGGATGTGTTTGTCTTTTATTTGATTTAAATAGTTTTGTTTATATGCATTTCACTTTCTTTCGATTTAGTAGGCTTTTTTTGAATGTTTTTGACTTTCATTTGATTCGAAAAGCTTTGTTTTAATGTGTTTGACTTTCATTTGATTAAAAAAAACTTTGTTTGAATGTCTTTAACTTATATTTAATTCAAAAAGCTTTATTTGCATGCATTTGACTTTCACACGAGTAAAAAGCATTGTTTGAATAAGTTTGACTTTCTTTTGATAAAAAAAAAAGCTTTGTTTGAATAAGTTTGACTTTCATTCGATTCAAAAATTTTTGTTTTATTGTGTTTGACTTTCATTTGATTAAAAAATCTTTGTTTGAATATGTTTCACTTTTATTAGATTCAAAAGCTTTCTTTGAATGCATTGACTTTCACTCGATTAAAAAATCTTTGTTAGAATTTGTATGACTTTCATTAGATTCAAAAAGCTTTGTTTGAATGTGTTTGACTTTCATTCAATTCAAAAAGGTATGTTTGAGTGAGTTTGACTTTCATGTGATTCAAAAAGCTTTGTTTGATTGTGTTCGACTTTCATTTTGATTAAACAAGCTTCTTTGAATGCATTTGATTTTCATTCGATTTAAAAAGCTTTGTTTCAATTCACTTGACTTTCATTTGATTCAAAAAGCTTTGTTTGAATGTGTTTGAGTTTCTTTCGATTCAAAAAGCTTTGTTTGAATGTGTTTATCTTTTATTTGATTCAAAAAGTATTGATTGAATGCAATTCATTTTCATTCGATCCAAAATGATTTGTTTGAATGTGTTTAACTCTCATTTTATTCCAAAAGCTTTGTTAGAATGTGTATGACTTTCATTCGATTCAAAAAGCATTGTATTAATGTGTTTTACTTTCATTTAATTTAAAAATCTTTGTTTAAATGTGTTTGACATTCATTTGATTCAATTAGCTTCGTTAAATGTATTTGACTTTCATTCGATTTAAAAAACTTTGTTTGAATGAGTTAAAATTTCATATGATTCAAAAAGCTTTGTTTGAATGTGTTTGACTTTCTTTGATTAATTAATCTTTGTTGATGCATTTCACTTTCATTAGATTCAAAATGCTTTGTTTGAATGTGTTTGACTTTCATTTCATCTTAAAAGCTTTGTTTGAATGTGTTGACTTTCATTTGATTCAAAAAGCTTTGTTTGAATGTGTTTGACTTTGATATGATTCAAAAATCTTTGTTTAAATGTGTTTGACTTTCATTTGATTCGAAAAGCTTTATTTGAATGATTTTTACTTTAATTTAATAAAAAAAATCTTTGTTTAAATGTTTTTGACTTTTGTCTGATTCAAAAAGATTTGTTTGAATGTGTTTGACTTTCATTTGATTCAAATAATTTTGTTTGAATGTGTTTGACTTTCAATTGATATAAAAAGCTTTGTTTGAAGAATTTGACTTTCATTCGATTAAAAAAAATTTATTTGAATGTATGTGACTTTCATTTTACCAAAAAAGATTTGTTTTAATGTGTTCGGCTTTCATTTGATTAAACTAACTTCTTTGAATGCATAAGATTATCATTCGATTCAAAAAGCTTTGTTTGAATGTGTTTGACTTTCATTAGATTCAAAAGCTTTGTTTGAATGTGTTTGACTTTCTATCGTTTCAAAAAGCTTTATTTTATGGTGTTTGACTTTCAGTTGATTCAAAATCTTTGTTTGAATGCGTTTGACATTATTTGATTCAATAAGTTGTGTTTGAATGTGTTTAACTTTCACTTGATTCAAAAAGCTTTGTTTGAATGTATTTGACTTTCATTTGATTCAAAAAACTTTGTTTTAATGTGTTTGACTTTCTTTGATTAATTAATCTTTGTTGATGCATTTCACTTTCATTAGATTCAAAATGCTTTGTTTGAATGTGTTTGACTTTCATTTGATTCGAAAAGCTTTATTTGAATGTTTTTTACTTTAATTTAATAAAAAAAAAATTTGTTTAAATGTTTTTGACTTTTGTCTGATTCAAAAAGATTTGTTTGAATGTGTTTGACTTTCATTTGATTCAAAAAATTTTGTTTGAATGTGTTTGACTTTCAATTGATATAAAAAGCTTTGTTTGAAGAATTTGACTTTCATTCGATTAAAAAAAATTTATTTGAATATATGTGACTTTCATTTTACCAAAAAAGATTTGTTTTAATGTGTTCGGCTTTCATTTGATTAAACTAACTTCTTTGAATGCATAAGATTATCATTCGATTCAAAAAGCTTTGTTTGAATGTGTTTGACTTTCATTAGATTCAAAAGCTTTGTTTGAATGTGTTTGACTTTCTATCGTTTCAAAAAGCTTTATTTTATGGTGTTTGACTTTCAGTTGATTCAAAATCTTTGTTTGAATGCGTTTGACATTATTTGATTCAATAAGTTGTGTTTAAATGTGTTTAACTTTCACTTGATTCAAAAAGCTTTCTTTGAATGTGTTTGACTTTCATTTGATTCAAAAAGCTTTGTTTTAATGTGTATAACTTTCTTTGATTAATTAATCTTTGTTGGTGCATTTCACTTTCATTAGATTCAAAATGCTTTGTTTGAATGTGTTTGACTTTCATTTCATCTTAAAAGCTTTGTTTGAATGTGTTGACTTTTTTTGATTTAAAAAGCTTTGTTTGAATGTGTTTGACTTTGATATGATTCAAAAATCTTTGTTTAAATGTGTTTGACTTTCATTTGATTCGAAAAGCTTCATTTGCATGTTTTTTACTGTAATTTAACAAAAATAATCTTTGTTTATATGTTTTTGACTTTCGTTTGATTCAAAAAGATTTGTTTGAATGTGTTTGACTTTCATTTGATTTAATTAGCTTTATTTGAATGTGTTCGACTGTCATATGATTTAATTAGCTTCTTTGTATGCATTTAATTTTAATTCGATTCAAAAAGCTTTGTTTGAATGTGTTTTTCTTTCATTTGATTCAAAAAGCTTTTTTTGAATGTGTTTGACTTTCATTTAACTCAAAAAACTTTGTCTGGATGTGTTTGTCTTTTATTTGATTTAAATAGTTTTGTTTATATGCATTTCACTTTCTTTCGATTTAGTAGGCTTTTTTTGAATGTTTTTGACTTTCATTTGATTCGAAAAGCTTTGTTTTAATGTGTTTGACTTTCATTTGATTAAAAAAAACTTTGTTTGAATGTCTTTAACTTATATTTAATTCAAAAAGCTTTATTTGCATGCATTTGACTTTCACACGAGTAAAAAGCATTGTTTGAATAAGTTTGACTTTCTTTTGATAAAAAAAAAAGCTTTGTTTGAATAAGTTTGACTTTCATTCGATTCAAAAATTTTTGTTTTATTGTGTTTGACTTTCATTTGATTAAAAAATCTTTGTTTGAATATGTTTCACTTTTATTAGATTCAAAAGCTTTCTTTGAATGCATTGACTTTCACTCGATTAAAAAATCTTTGTTAGAATTTGTATGACTTTCATTAGATTCAAAAAGCTTTGTTTGAATGTGTTTGACTTTCATTCAATTCAAAAAGGTATGTTTGAGTGAGTTTGACTTTCATGTGATTCAAAAAGCTTTGTTTGATTGTGTTCGACTTTCATTTTGATTAAACAAGCTTCTTTGAATGCATTTGATTTTCATTCGATTTAAAAAGCTTTGTTTCAATTCACTTGACTTTCATTTGATTCAAAAAGCTTTGTTTGAATGTGTTTGAGTTTCTTTCGATTCAAAAAGCTTTGTTTGAATGTGTTTATCTTTTATTTGATTCAAAAAGTATTGATTGAATGCAATTCATTTTCATTCGATCCAAAATGATTTGTTTGAATGTGTTTAACTCTCATTTTATTCCAAAAGCTTTGTTAGAATGTGTATGACTTTCATTCGATTCAAAAAGCATTGTATTAATGTGTTTTACTTTCATTTAATTTAAAAATCTTTGTTTAAATGTGTTTGACATTCATTTGATTCAATTAGCTTCGTTAAATGTATTTGACTTTCATTCGATTTAAAAAACTTTGTTTGAATGAGTTAAAATTTCATATGATTCAAAAAGCTTTGTTTGAATGTGTTTGACTTTCTTTGATTAATTAATCTTTGTTGATGCATTTCACTTTCATTAGATTCAAAATGCTTTGTTTGAATGTGTTTGACTTTCATTTCATCTTAAAAGCTTTGTTTGAATGTGTTGACTTTCATTTGATTCAAAAAGCTTTGTTTGAATGTGTTTGACTTTGATATGATTCAAAAATCTTTGTTTAAATGTGTTTGACTTTCATTTGATTCGAAAAGCTTTATTTGAATGATTTTTACTTTAATTTAATAAAAAAAATCTTTGTTTAAATGTTTTTGACTTTTGTCTGATTCAAAAAGATTTGTTTGAATGTGTTTGACTTTCATTTGATTCAAAAAATTTTGTTTGAATGTGTTTGACTTTCAATTGATATAAAAAGCTTTGTTTGAAGAATTTGACTTTCATTCGATTAAAAAAAATTTATTTGAATGTATGTGACTTTCATTTTACCAAAAAAGATTTGTTTTAATGTGTTCGGCTTTCATTTAATTAAACTAACTTCTTTGAATGCATAAGATTATCATTCGATTCAAAAAGCTTTGTTTGAATGTGTTTGACTTTCATTAGATTCAAAAGCTTTGTTTGAATGTGTTTGACTTTCTATCGTTTCAAAAAGCTTTATTTTATGGTGTTTGACTTTCAGTTGATTCAAAATCTTTGTTTGAATGCGTTTGACATTATTTGATTCAATAAGTTGTGTTTGAATGTGTTTAACTTTCACTTGATTCAAAAAGCTTTCTTTGAATGTGTTTGACTTTCATTTGATTCAAAAATCTTTGTTTTAATGTGTTTAACTTTCTTTGATTAATTAATCTTTGTTGATGCATTTCACTTTCATTAGATTCAAAATGCTTTGTTTGAATGTGTTTGACTTTCATTTCATCTTAAAAGCTTTGTTTGAATGTGTTGACTTTTTCTTGATTTAAAAAGCTTTGTTTGAATGTGTTTGACTTTGATATGATTCAAAAATCTTTGTTTAAATGTGTTTGACTTTCATTTGATTCGAAAAGCTTTATTTGCATGTTTTTTACTGTATTTTAACAAAAAAAATCTTTGTTTATATGTTTTTGACTTTCGTTTGATTCAAAAAGATTATTTTGAATGTGTTTTCCTTTCATTTGATTCAAAAAACTTTGTTTGAATGTGTTTGACTTTCATTTGATTCAAAAAACTTTGTATGAAGAATTTGACTTTCATTCGATTATAAAAATTTATTTGAATATATGTGACTTTCATTTTACCAAAAAAGATTTGTTTTAATGTGTTTAGCTTTCATTTGATTCAACTAACTTCTTTGATGGCATAAGATTATCATTCGATTCAAAGAGCTTTGTTTGAATGTGTTTGACTTTCATTAGATTCAAAAGCTTTGTTTGCATGTGTTTGACTTTCTGTCGTTTCAAAAAGCTTTACTTTAATGTGTTTAACTTTTAGTTGATTCAAAATCTTTGTTTGAATGCATTTGACTTTATTCGATTCAATAAGATGTGTTTGAATGTGTTTAACTTTCACTTGAATCAAAAAGCTTTGTTCGAATGTGTTTGACTTTCATTAGATTCAAAAACCTTTGTTTCAATGTGTTTGACTTTCAATTAATATAAAAAGCTTTGTTTGAAGATTTTGACTTTCATTCGATTAAAAAAATTTTATTTGAATATATGTGACTTTCATTTTACCAAAAAAGATTTGTTTTAATGTGTTTGGCTTTCATTTGATTCAACTAACTTCTTTGAATGCATAAGATTATCATTCGATTCAAAAAGCTTTGTTTGAATGTGTTTGACTTTCATTAGATTCAAAAACTTTGTTTGAATGTGTTTGGTTTTCTATCGTTTTAAAAAGCTTTATTTTAATGTGTTTAACTTTCAGTTGATTCAAAATCTTTGTTTGAATGCATTTGACTTTATTCGATTCAATAAGCTGTGTTTGAATGTGTTTGACTTTCACTTGATTCAAAAAGCTTTGTTTGAATGTGTTTGACTTTCATTTGATTCAAAAAGCTTTGTTTTAATGTGTTTGTTTTTCTTTGATTAATTAATCTTTGTTGATGCATTTCACTTTCATTAGATTAAAAATGCTTTGTTTGAATGTGTTTGACTTTCATTTCATCTTAAAAGCTTTGTTAGAATGTGTTGACTTTCATTTGATTCAAAAAGCTTTGTTTGAATGTGTTTGACTTTAATATGATTCAAAAATCTTTGTTTAAATGTGTTTGACTTTCATTTGATTCAAAAAGCTTCGTTTTAATGTGTTTGACTTTCATTTGATTCAAAAAACTTTGTTTCAATGTGTTTGACTTTCAATTGATATAAAAAGCTTTGTTTGAAGAATTTGACTTTCATTCGATCAAAAAAAATTTATTTGAATGTATGTGACTTTCATTTTACCAAAAAAGATTTGTTTTAATGTGTTCTGCTTTCATTTAATTCAATTAACTTCTTTTAATGCATAAGATTATCATTCGATTCAAAAAGCTTTGTTTAAATGTGTTTGACTTTCATTAGATTCAAACGCTTTGTTTGAATGTGTTTGACTTACTATCGTTTCAAAAAGCTTTATTTTAATGTGTTTGACTTTCAGTTGATTCAAAATCTTTGTTTGAATGCATTTGACTTTATTTGATTCAATAAGCTGTGTTTGAATGTGTTTGACTTTCACTTGATTCAAAATGCTTTGTTTGAATGTATTTGACTTTCATTTGATTCAAAAAGCTTTGTTTTAACGTGTTTGACTTTCTTTGATTAATTAATCTTTGTTGATGCATTTCACTTTCATTAGATTCAAAATGCTTTGTTTGAATGTGTTTGACTTTCATTTCATCTTAAAAGCTTTGTTTGAATGTGTTGACTTTTATTTGATTTAAAAAGCTTTGTTTGAATGTGTTTGACTTTGATATGATTCAAAAATCTTTGTTTAAATGTGCTTGACTTTCATTTGATTCGAAAAGCTTTATTTGAATGTTTTTTACTTTAATTTAATAAAAAAAATCTTTGTTTAAATGTTTTTCACTTTCGTCTGATTCAAAAAGATTTGTTTGAATGTGTTTGACTTTCATTTGATTCAAAAAATTTTGTTTGAATGTGTTTGACTTTCAATTGATATAAAAAGCTTTGTTTAAAGAATTTGACTTTCTTTCGATTAAAAAAAATTTATTTGAATGTATGGGACTTTCATTTTACCAAAAAAGATTTGTTTTAATGTGTTCGGCTTTCATTTGATTAAACTAACTTCTTTGAATGCATAAGATTATCATTCGATTCAAAAAGCTTTGTTTGAATGTGTTTGACTTTCATTAGATTAAAAAGCTTTGTTTGAATGTGTTTGACTTTCTATCGTTTCAAAAAGCTTTATTTTAAGGTGTTTGACTTTCAGTTGATTCAAAATCTTTGTTTGAATGCGTTTGACTTTATTTGATTCAATAAGTTGTGTTTGAATGCGTTTAACTTTCACTTGATTCAAAAAGCTTTGTTTGAATGTGTTTGACTTTCATTTGATTCAAAAAACTTTGTTTTAATGTGTTTGACTTTCTTTGATTAATTAATCTTTGTTGATGCATTTCACTTTCATTAGATTCAAAATGCTTTGTTTGAATGTGTTTGACTTTCATTTGATTCGAAAAGCTTTATTTGAATGTTTTTTACTTTAATTTAATAAAAAAAATCTTTGTTTAAATGTGTTTGACTTTCATTTGATTCAAAAAGCTTCGTTTTAATGTGTTTGACTTTCATTTGATTCAAAAAACTTTGTTTCAATGTGTTTGACTTTCAATTGATATAAAAAGCTTTGTTTGAAGAATTTGACTTTCATTCGATCAAAAAAAATTTATTTGAATGTATGTGACTTTCATTTTACCAAAAAAGATTTGTTTTAATGTGTTCGGCTTTCATTTGATTAAACTAACTTCTTTGAATGCATAAGATTATCATTCGATTCAAAAAGCTTTGTTTGAATGTGTTTGACTTTCATTAGATTCAAAAGCTTTGTTTGAATGTGTTTGACTTTCTATCGTTTCAAAAAGCTTTATTTTATGGTGTTTGACTTTCAGTTGATTCAAAATCTTTGTTTGAATGCGTTTGACATTATTTGATTCAATAAGTTGTGTTTGAATGTGTTTAACTTTCACTTGATTCAAAAAGCTTTCTTTGAATGTGTTTGACTTTCATTTGATTCAAAAAGCTTTGTTTTAATGTGTTTAACTTTCTTTGATTAATTAATCTTTGTTGATGCATTTCACTTTCATTAGATTCAAAATGCTTTGTTTGAATGTGTTTGACTTTCATTTCATCTTAAAAGCTTTGTTTGAATGTGTTGACTTTTTCTTGATTTAAAAAGCTTTGTTTGAATGTGTTTGACTTTGATATGATTCAAAAATCTTTGTTTAAATGTGTTTGACTTTCATTTGATTCGAAAAGCTTTATTTGCATGTTTTTTACTGTATTTTAACAAAAAAAATCTTTGTTTATATGTTTTTGACTTTCGTTTGATTCAAAAAGATTATTTTGAATGTGTTTTCCTTTCATTTGATTCAAAAAACTTTGTTTGAATGTGTTTGACTTTCATTTGATTCAAAAAACTTTGTATGAAGAATTTGACTTTCATTCGATTATAAAAATTTATTTTAATATATGTGACTTTCATTTTACCAAAAAAGATTTGTTTTAATGTGTTTAGCTTTCATTTGATTCAACTAACTTCTTTGATGGCATAAGATTATCATTCGATTCAAAGAGCTTTGTTTGAATGTGTTTGACTTTCATTAGATTCAAAAGCTTTGTTTGCATGTGTTTGACTTTCTGTCGTTTCAAAAAGCTTTACTTTAATGTGTTTAACTTTTAGTTGATTCAAAATCTTTGTTTGAATGCATTTGACTTTATTCGATTCAATAAGATGTGTTTGAATGTGTTTAACTTTCACTTGAATCAAAAAGCTTTGTTCGAATGTGTTTGACTTTCATTAGATTCAAAAACCTTTGTTTCAATGTGTTTGACTTTCAATTAATATAAAAAGCTTTGTTTGAAGATTTTGACTTTCATTCGATTAAAAAAATTTTATTTGAATATATGTGACTTTCATTTTACCAAAAAAGATTTGTTTTAATGTGTTTGGCTTTCATTTGATTCAACTAACTTCTTTGAATGCATAAGATTATCATTCGATTCAAAAAGCTTTGTTTGAATGTGTTTGACTTTCATTAGATTCAAAAACTTTGTTTGAATGTGTTTGGTTTTCTATCGTTTTAAAAAGCTTTATTTTAATGTGTTTAACTTTCAGTTGATTCAAAATCTTTGTTTGAATGCATTTGACTTTATTCGATTCAATAAGCTGTGTTTGAATGTGTTTGACTTTCACTTGATTCAAAAAGCTTTGTTTGAATGTGTTTGACTTTCATTTGATTCAAAAAGCTTTGTTTTAATGTGTTTGTTTTTCTTTGATTAATTAATCTTTGTTGATGCATTTCACTTTCATTAGATTAAAAATGCTTTGTTTGAATGTGTTTGACTTTCATTTCATCTTAAAAGCTTTGTTAGAATGTGTTGACTTTCTTTTGATTCAAAAAGCTTTGTTTGAATGTGTTTGACTTTAATATGATTCAAAAATCTTTGTTTAAATGTGTTTGACTTTCATTTGATTCAAAAAGCTTCGTTTTAATGTGTTTGACTTTCATTTGATTCAAAAAACTTTGTTTCAATGTGTTTGACTTTCAATTGATATAAAAAGCTTTGTTTGAAGAATTTGACTTTCATTCGATCAAAAAAAATTTATTTGAATGTATGTGACTTTCATTTTACCAAAAAAGATTTGTTTTAATGTGTTCTGCTTTCATTTAATTCAATTAACTTCTTTTAATGCATAAGATTATCATTCGATTCAAAAAGCTTTGTTTAAATGTGTTTGACTTTCATTAGATTCAAACGCTTTGTTTGAATGTGTTTGACTTACTATCGTTTCAAAAAGCTTTATTTTAATGTGTTTGACTTTCAGTTGATTCAAAATCTTTGTTTGAATGCATTTGACTTTATTTGATTCAATAAGCTGTGTTTGAATGTGTTTGACTTTCACTTGATTCAAAATGCTTTGTTTGAATGTATTTGACTTTCATTTGATTCAAAAAGCTTTGTTTTAACGTGTTTGACTTTCTTTGATTAATTAATCTTTGTTGATGCATTTCACTTTCATTAGATTCAAAATGCTTTGTTTGTATGTGTTTGACTTTCATTTCATCTTAAAAGCTTTGTTTGAATGTGTTGACTTTTATTTGATTTAAAAAGCTTTGTTTGAATGTGTTTGACTTTGATATGATTCAAAAATCTTTGTTTAAATGTGCTTGACTTTCATTTGATTCGAAAAGCTTTATTTGAATGTTTTTTACTTTAATTTAATAAAAAAAATCTTTGTTTAAATGTTTTTCACTTTCGTCTGATTCAAAAAGATTTGTTTGAATGTGTTTGACTTTCATTTGATTCAAAAAATTTTGTTTGAATGTGTTTGACTTTCAATTGATATAAAAAGCTTTGTTTAAAGAATTTGACTTTCTTTCGATTAAAAAAAATTTATTTGAATGTATGGGACTTTCATTTTACCAAAAAAGATTTGTTTTAATGTGTTCGGCTTTCATTTGATTAAACTAACTTCTTTGAATGCATAAGATTATCATTCGATTCAAAAAGCTTTGTTTGAATGTGTTTGACTTTCATTAGATTAAAAAGCTTTGTTTGAATGTGTTTGACTTTCTATCGTTTCAAAAAGCTTTATTTTAAGGTGTTTGACTTTCAGTTGATTCAAAATCTTTGTTTGAATGCGTTTGACTTTATTTGATTCAATAAGTTGTGTTTGAATGCGTTTAACTTTCACTTGATTCAAAAAGCTTTGTTTGAATGTGTTTGACTTTCATTTGATTCATAAAACTTTGTTTTAATGTGTTTGACTTTCTTTGATTAATTAATCTTTGTTGATGCATTTCACTTTCATTAGATTCAAAATGCTTTGTTTGAATGTGTTTGACTTTCATTTGATTCGAAAAGCTTTATTTGAATGTTTTTTACTTTAATTTAATAAAAAAAAAATTTGTTTAAATGTTTTTGACTTTTGTCTGATTCAAAAAGATTTGTTTGAATGTGTTTGACTTTCATTTGATTCAAAAAATTTTGTTTGAATGTGTTTGACTTTCAATTGATATAAAAAGCTTTGTTTGAAGAATTTGACTTTCATTCGATTAAAAAAATTTTATTTGAATATATGTGACTTTCATTTTACCAAAAAAGATTTGTTTTAATGTGTTCGGCTTTCATTTGATTAAACTAACTTCTTTGAATGCATAAGATTATCATTCGATTCAAAAAGCTTTGTTTGAATGTGTTTGACTTTCATTAGATTCAAAAGCTTTGTTTGAATGTGTTTGACTTTCTATCGTTTCAAAAAGCTTTATTTTATGGTGTTTGACTTTCAGTTGATTTAAAAATCTTTGTTTGAATGCGTTTGACATTATTTGATTCAATAAGTTGTGTTTGAATGTGTTTAACTTTCACTTGATTCAAAAAGCTTTCTTTGAATGTGTTTGACTTTCATTTGATTCAAAAAGCTTTGTTTTAATGTGTATAACTTTCTTTGATTAATTAATCTTTGTTGGTGCATTTCACTTTCATTAGATTCAAAATGCTTTGTTTGAATGTGTTTGACTTTCATTTCATCTTAAAAGCTTTGTTTGAATGTGTTGACTTTTTTTGATTTAAAAAGCTTTGTTTGAATGTGTTTGACTTTGATATGATTCAAAAATCTTTGTTTAAATGTGTTTGACTTTCATTTGATTCGAAAAGCTTCATTTGCATGTTTTTTACTGTAATTTAACAAAAATAATCTTTGTTTATATGTTTTTGACTTTCGTTTGATTCAAAAAGATTTGTTTGAATGTGTTTGACTTTCATTTGATTTAATTAGCTTTATTTGAATGTGTTCGACTGTCATATGATTTAATTAGCTTCTTTGTATGCATTTAATTTTAATTCGATTCAAAAAGCTTTGTTTGAATGTGTTTTTCTTTCATTTGATTCAAAAAGCTTTTTTTGAATGTGTTTGACTTTCATTTAACTCAAAAAACTTTGTCTGGATGTGTTTGTCTTTTATTTGATTTAAATAGTTTTGTTTATATGCATTTCACTTTCATTCGATTTAGTAGGCTTTTTTTGAATGTTTTTGACTTTCATTTGATTCGAAAAGCTTTGTTTTAATGTGTTTGACTTTCATTTGATTAAAAAAAACTTTGTTTGAATGTCTTTAACTTATATTTAATTCAAAAAGCTTTATTTGCATGCATTTGACTTTCACTCGAGTAAAAAGCATTGTTTGAATAAGTTTGACTTTCTTTTGATAAAAAAGCTTTGTTTTAATAAGTTTGACTTTCATTCGATTCAAAAATTTTTGTTTTATTGTGTTTGACTTTCATTTGATTAAAAAATCTTTGTTTGAATATGTTTCACTTTTATTAGATTCAAAAGCTTTCTTTGAATGCATTGACTTTCACTCGATTAAAAAATCTTTGTTAGAATTTGTATGACTTTCATTAGATTCAAAAAGCTTTGTTTGAATGTGTTTGACTTTCATTCAATTCAAAAAGGTATGTTTGAGTGAGTTTGACTTTCATGTGATTCAAAAAGCTTTGTTTGATTGTGTTCGACTTTCATTTTGATTAAACAAGCTTCTTTGAATGCATTTGATTTTCATTCGATTTAAAAAGCTTTGTTTCAATTCACTTGACTTTCATTTGATTCAAAAAGCTTTGTTTGAATGTGTTTGAGTTTCTTTCGATTCAAAAAGCTTTGTTTGAATGTGTTTATCTTTTATTTGGTTCAAAAAGTATTGATTGAATGCATTTCATTTTCATTCGATTCAAAATGATTTGTTTGAATGTGTTTAACTCTCATTTTATTCCAAAAGCTTTGTTAGAATGTGTATGACTTTCATTCGATTCAAAAAGCATTGTATTAATGTGTTTTACTTTCATTTAATTTAAAAATCTTTGTTTAAATGTGTTTGACATTCATTTGATTCAATTAGCTTCGTTAAATGTATTTGACTTTCATTCGATTTAAAAAACTTTGTTTGAATGAGTTAAAATTTCATATGATTCAAAAAGCTTTGTTTGAATGTGTTTGACTTTCTTTGATTAATTAATCTTTGTTGATGCATTTCACTTTCATTAGATTCAAAATGCTTTGTTTGAATGTGTTTGACTTTCATTTCATCTTAAAAGCTTTGTTTGAATGTGTTGACTTTCATTTGATTCAAAAAGCTTTGTTTGAATGTGTTTGACTTTGATATGATTCAAAAATCTTTGTTTAAATGTGTTTGACTTTCATTTGATTCGAAAAGCTTTATTTGAATGATTTTTACTTTAATTTAATAAAAAAAATCTTTGTTTAAATGTTTTTGACTTTTGTCTGATTCAAAAAGATTTGTTTGAATGTGTTTGACTTTCATTTGATTCAAAAAATTTTGTTTGAATGTGTTTGACTTTCAATTGATATAAAAAGCTTTGTTTGAAGAATTTGACTTTCATTCGATTAAAAAAAATTTATTTGAATGTATGTGACTTTCATTTTACCAAAAAAGATTTGTTTTAATGTGTTCGGCTTTCATTTGATTTAAACTAACTTCTTTGAATGCATAAGATTATCATTCGATTCAAAAAGCTTTGTTTGAATGTGTTTGACTTTCATTAGATTCAAAAGCTTTGTTTGAATGTGTTTGACTTTCTATCGTTTCAAAAAGCTTTATTTTATGGTGTTTGACTTTCAGTTGATTCAAAATCTTTGTTTGAATGCGTTTGACATTATTTGATTCAATAAGTTGTGTTTGAATGTGTTTAACTTTCACTTGATTCAAAAAGCTTTCTTTGAATGTGTTTGACTTTCATTTGATTCAAAAAGCTTTGTTTTAATGTGTTTAACTTTCTTTGATTAATTAATCTTTGTTGATGCATTTCACTTTCATTAGATTCAAAATGCTTTGTTTGAATGTGTTTGACTTTCATTTCATCTTAAAAGCTTTGTTTGAATGTGTTGACTTTTTCTTGATTTAAAAAGCTTTGTTTGAATGTGTTTGACTTTGATATGATTCAAAAATCTTTGTTTAAATGTGTTTGACTTTCATTTGATTCGAAAAGCTTTATTTGCATGTTTTTTACTGTATTTTAACAAAAAAAATCTTTGTTTATATGTTTTTGACTTTCGTTTGATTCAAAAAGATTTGTTTGAATGTGTTTGCCTTTCATTTGATTCAAAAAACTTTGTTTGAATGTGTTTGACTTTCATTTGATTCAAAAAACTTTGTATGAAGAATTTGACTTTCATTCGATTATAAAAAATTTATTTGAATATATGTGACTTTCATTTTACCAAAAAAGATTTGTTTTAATGTGTTTAGCTTTCATTTGATTCAACTAACTTCTTTGATGGCATAAGATTATCATTCGATTCAAAGAGCTTTGTTTGAATGTGTTTGACTTTCATTAGATTCAAAAGCTTTGTTTGCATGTGTTTGACTTTCTGTCGTTTCAAAAAGCTTTATTTTAATGTGTTTAACTTTTAGTTGATTCAAAATCTTTGTTTGAATGCATTTGACTTTATTCGATTCAATAAGATGTGTTTGAATGTGTTTAACTTTCACTTGATTCAAAAAGCTTTGTTCGAATGTGTTTGACTTTCATTAGATTCAAAAACCTTTGTTTCAATGAGTTTGACTTTCAATTGATATAAAAAGCTTTGTTTGAAGATTTTGACTTTCATTCGATTAAAAAAATTTTATTTGAATATATGTGACTTTCATTTTACCAAAAAAGATTTGTTTTAATGTGTTTGGCTTTCATTTGATTCAACTAACTTCTTTGAATGCATAAGATTATCATTCGATTCAAAAAGCTTTGTTTGAATGTGTTTGACTTTCATTAGATTCAAAAACTTTGTTTGAATGTGTTTGGTTTTCTATCGTTTTAAAAAGCTTTATTTTAATGTGTTTGACTTTCAGTTGATTCAAAATCTTTGTTTGAATGCATTTGACTTTATTCGATTCAATAAGATGTGTTTGAATGTGTTTGACTTTCACTTGATTCAAAAAGCTTTGTTTGAATGTGTTTGACTTTCATTTGATTCAAAAAGCTTTGTTTTAATGTGTTTGTTTTTCTTTGATTAATTAATCTTTGTTGATGCATTTCACTTTCATTAGATTAAAAATGCTTTGTTTGAATGTGTTTGACTTTCATTTCATCTTAAAAGCTTTGTTAGAATGTGTTGACTTTCATTTGATTCAAAAAGCTTTGTTTGAATGTGTTTGACTTTAATATGATTCAAAAATCTTTGTTTAAATGTGTTTGACTTTCATTTGATTCAAAAAGCTTCGTTTTAATGTGTTTGACTTTCATTTGATTCAAAAAACTTTGTTTCAATGTGTTTGACTTTCAATTGATATAAAAAGCTTTGTTTGAAGAATTTGACTTTCATTCGATCAAAAAAAATTTATTTGAATGTATGTGACTTTCATTTTACCAAAAAAGATTTGTTTTAATGTGTTCTGCTTTCATTTAATTCAATTAACTTCTTTTAATGCATAAGATTATCATTCGATTCAAAAAGCTTTGTTTAAATGTGTTTGACTTTCATTAGATTCAAACGCTTTGTTTGAATGTGTTTGACTTACTATCGTTTCAAAAAGCTTTATTTTAATGTGTTTGACTTTCAGTTGATTCAAAATCTTTGTTTGAATGCATTTGACTTTATTTGATTCAATAAGCTGTGTTTGAATGTGTTTGACTTTCACTTGATTCAAAAAGCTTTGTTTGAATGTATTTGACTTTCATTTGATTCAAAAAGCTTTGTTTTAACGTGTTTGACTTTCTTTGATTAATTAATCTTTGTTGATGCATTTCACTTTCATTAGATTCAAAATGCTTTGTTTGAATGTGTTTGACTTTCATTTCATCTTAAAAGCTTTGTTTGAATGTGTTGACTTTTATTTGATTTAAAAAGCTTTGTTTGAATGTGTTTGACTTTGATATGATTCAAAAATCTTTGTTTAAATGTGCTTGACTTTCATTTGATTCGAAAAGCTTTATTTGAATGTTTTTTACTTTAATTTAATAAAAAAAATCTTTGTTTAAATGTTTTTCACTTTCGTCTGATTCAAAAAGATTTGTTTGAATGTGTTTGACTTTCATTTGATTCAAAAAATTTTGTTTGAATGTGTTTGACTTTCAATTGATATAAAAAGCTTTGTTTAAAGAATTTGACTTTCTTTCGATTAAAAAAAATTTATTTGAATGTATGGGACTTTCATTTTACCAAAAAAGATTTGTTTTAATGTGTTCGGCTTTCATTTGATTAAACTAACTTCTTTGAATGCATAAGATTATCATTCGATTCAAAAAGCTTTGTTTGAATGTGTTTGACTTTCATTAGATTAAAAAGCTTTGTTTGAATGTGTTTGACTTTCTATCGTTTCAAAAAGCTTTATTTTAAGGTGTTTGACTTTCAGTTGATTCAAAATCTTTGTTTGAATGCGTTTGACTTTATTTGATTCAATAAGTTGTGTTTGAATGCGTTTAACTTTCACTTGATTCAAAAAGCTTTGTTTGAATGTGTTTGACTTTCATTTGATTCAAAAAACTTTGTTTTAATGTGTTTGACTTTCTTTGATTAATTAATCTTTGTTGATGCATTTCACTTTCATTAGATTCAAAATGCTTTGTTTGAATGTGTTTGACTTTCATTTGATTCGAAAAGCTTTATTTGAATGTTTTTTACTTTAATTTAATAAAAAAAAAAATTGTTTAAATGTTTTTGACTTTTGTCTGATTCAAAAAGATTTGTTTGAATGTGTTTGACTTTCATTTGATTCAAAAAATTTTGTTTAAATGTGTTTGACTTTCAATTGATATAAAAAGCTTTGTTTGAAGAATTTGACTTTCATTCGATTAAAAAAATTTTATTTGAATATATGTGACTTTCATTTTACCAAAAAAGATTTGTTTTAATGTGTTCGGCTTTCATTTGATTAAACTAACTTCTTTGAATGCATAAGATTATCATTCGATTCAAAAAGCTTTGTTTGAATGTGTTTGACTTTCATTAGATTCAAAAGCTTTGTTTGAATGTGTTTGACTTTCTATCGTTTCAAAAAGCTTTATTTTATGGTGTTTGACTTTCAGTTGATTCAAAATCTTTGTTTGAATGCGTTTGACATTATTTGATTCAATAAGTTGTGTTTGAATGTGTTTAACTTTCACTTGATTCAAAAAGCTTTCTTTGAATGTGTTTGACTTTCATTTGATTCAAAAAGCTTTGTTTTAATGTGTATAACTTTCTTTGATTAATTAATCTTTGTTGGTGCATTTCACTTTCATTAGATTCAAAATGCTTTGTTTGAATGTGTTTGACTTTCATTTCATCTTAAAAGCTTTGCTTGAATGTGTTGACTTTTTTTGATTTAAAAAGCTTTGTTTGAATGTGTTTGACTTTGATATGATTCAAAAATCTTTGTTTAAATGTGTTTGATTTTCATTTGATTCGAAAAGCTTCATTTGCATGTTTTTTACTGTAATTTAACAAAAATAATCTTTGTTTATATGTTTTTGACTTTCGTTTGATTCAAAAAGATTTGTTTGAATGTGTTTGACTTTCATTTGATTCAAAAAACTTTGTTTGAATGTGTTTGACTTTCATTTGATTCAAAAAACTTTGTATGAAGAATTTGACTTTCATTCGATTAAAAAAATTTTATTTGAATATATGTGACTTTAATTTTACCAAAAAAGATTTGTTTTAATGTGTTTGGCTTTAATTTGATTCAACTAACTTCTATGAATGCATAAGATTATCATTCGATTTAAAAAGCTTTGTTTGAATGTGTTTGACTTTCATTAGATTCAAAAGCTTTGTTTGAATGTGTTTGACTTTCTATCGTTTCAAAAAGCTTTATTTTAATGTGTTTGACTTTCAGTTGATTCAAAATCTTTGATTGAATGCATTTGACTTTATTCGATTCAATAAGCTGTGTTTGAATGTGTTTGACTTTCACTTGATTCAAAAAGCTTTGTTTGAATGTGTTTGACTTTTATTTGATTCAAAAACCTTTGTTTTAATTTGTTTGACTTTCTTTGATTAATTAATCTTTGTTGATGCATTTCACTTTCATTAGATTCAAAATGCTTTGTTTGAATGTGTTTGACTTTCATTTCATCTTAAAAGCTTTGTTAGAATGTGTTGACTTTCATTTGATTCAAAAAGCTTTGTTTGAATGTGTTTGACTTTAATATGATTCAAAAATCTTTGTTTAAATGTGTTTGACTTTCATTTGATTCAAAAAGCTTCGTTTTAATGTGTTTGACTTTCATTTGATTCAAAAAACTTTGTTTCAATGTGTTTGACTTTCAATTGATATAAAAAGCTTTGTTTGAAGAATTTGACTTTCATTCGATCAAAAAAAATTTATTTGAATGTATGTGACTTTCATTTTACCAAAAAAGATTTGTTTTAATGTGTTCTGCTTTCATTTAATTCAATTAACTTCTTTTAATGCATAAGATTATCATTCGATTCAAAAAGCTTTGTTTAAATGTGTTTGACTTTCATTAGATTCAAAAGCTTTGTTTGAATGTGTTTGACTTACTATCGTTTCAAAAAGCTTTATTTTAATGTGTTTGACTTTCAGTTGATTCAAAATCTTTGTTTGATTGCATTTGACTTTATTCGATTCAATAAGCTGTGTTTGAATGTGTTTGACTTTCACTTGATTCAAAAAGCTTTGTTTGAATGTATTTGACTTTTTTTTTTTTTTGGTAAATAGAATTTTATTACCAAAGAAGCTGAAAACAGCAGAAAAAAGGGAACAAACACAAAAGCCAAGAAAGACAACAAAGCCTAAAGGGCAACACAAACTGGCCAAGGCCTTGAACTGTCAGCCCACCTTCTAGGAAGGGTTTCTGAAGTCCAAAAACCAAACACAGCCCATCTGAACTCAGAGACCCAAAGCTACCCTCTAGGAGGGTCACTAAGGACCAAAGGCACAGGAAAAAAGACCTGAAAACAGGCTAAACAAACCAGCACAAAGCTAAACAACAGAAACAACCAGAAACAAGACAAAACCAGAACAGCAACAAGCATCTACCAACACTAAGTAGGCACATAGATCAAAGCCTGTCTATCAGCCTCATTACACCTGCATGAAACCCTGTAAACCACTGCCCTGAAAACATTTTCAGCAGACTCACAATTGCCATTGAACATGGTGTTGTTCCTCTGTATCCAAATGCTGTAAACAGTCTCAGCCAGGAACATCAGATGAAGCCTAGCATTTGACTTTGATCGTCTACCTCTCTTCATAGCCCAGTCCATTTCCTGATCAAAACCTTGAACAGCCTTGTGACATTTGAGAAGTTGCAGAACCTTCTCCCAGATTCTCTTAGAATAGTTACAGAGAAAGAAAAGATGGTGATGAGTTTCATTTTCCTGTAAACACAGTAAACACACAGGGTCACAAGTAGGATTCCATTTGAGAACTCTATCTTTAGTAAGCAACCTGTTCCAAAGAGCCAGCCAAAGGATGAAGATACTTCTTGGAGAAGCACTATTATTACAAGTAAGTCTTTTCCAAGGGACCTTTGAAGCCTGTAATCTGAGTTTTTTATAGATCAGCTTAATTTGAACCTTGTTATTAGTCATTACAAGATCCCATCCACCAATATCATCAATCAGCCCCCTGTACTTCATAATTTTCCTAAGCACCCAAGAACTTTTCTTAGGAATATCAGCCTCCCAGAAACTGACTGACCTGAAATAGTAAATGTGAACCCACTTAACCCAGAGGGAATCAGTTTTGTGAGCTATATCCCATAAAATCTTACAAATAGCAGAGATATTCCAATCATGAAGAGAAATAATGTTCCAGCCTCCACATGATTTAGGCAAACAAACAGTGCTCCAAGCAATAAGAGCTTTCTTAGAGGGATTGGCATTACCAGTCCACAAGAAAGCTTTAAATCTAGATTCAATCTCCTTCATAATCTTCTTAGGTAATATAAAAATTTGAGCCCAATATGTTTGAATTCCAAAAAGAACACTCTTAATGAGCTGTAAACGACCAGCATAAGAGAGAAACTTTGAAGCCCACCCTTCAATTCTGCTAGTAATCCTGTTAACCAGGGGTTTGCATTGCTGAATAGTTAATTTCTTAGAAGAAAGGGGCACTCCAAGATACTTGAAAGGGATAGAGCCTGCAACCATACCTAACCTACTCAAAAGAGCAGCCTGTAACTCAATGCCCACCCCTCCAAAATACACCTCACTTTTAAGCAAATTAGCCTCAAGGCCAGAAGCTTTAGAGAATTTCTTAAAAGCTTTAAGCAAAAGCTGAACAGAATACTCATCAGCTCTAGTAAACAACAATAGATCATCTGCAAACATTAAGTGAGTAATCAGAAGCCTCTCACATCTGGGGTGAAAGTTAAAATCAGGTACAGTAGCCAAATCATGCAAGCATCTGGATAAATACTCCATTCCTATAGCAAAGAGGAAAGGAGACATGGGATCACCTTGTCTCAGACCCTTCTGAGCTTTAAAAGGAACAGAAGGAGAGCCATTAATCAGAATAGAAAATGACACTGTAGAGATGCACACCATAATCCAATTGACAAACACAGAAGGAAAACCAAGCTCAAACATTACAGTCTGCAGAAAACTCCATTCAATGGAGTCATAAGCTTTTTTCAGATCAACCTTAATCATACATCTAGGGGTAATGTGCTTGTGAGTATACCCTTTGATTAGCTCTGTAGCTAATAAGATGTTGTCTCCAATATGTTTACCAGGAATAAAACCTGCTTGAGCTTCATCAACAATTTCACCAACAACTTGAGCAAGCCTAGCAGTCAAGATCTTGGAGATAATCTTATAAAGAACAGTGCAGCAAGCTATAGGTCTGAAATCCTTTACAAAAGAAGGACTCTGGATTTTAGGAACCAAGGTCAGAGTTGTACAATTCCACTGAGGATGCAAAGTTCCAGTATCAAAAAAATCATGGACAGCTTCATAAATCTCAAATTTAATAATGTCCCAGGTCTGCTTGAAAAATTTAGAGTTGAACCCATCAATACCAGGGGCTTTATCATCAGAGATACTTTTGATTGCACAGTCAATCTCAGAATTAACCACAGGACTAATAAGCAAATTCTGAGCTTCAACAGAAAGCTGTTTCCCAGCTCTCATGGTACTAAGATCAACAGCATCAAGAACAGAAGAGCTCGAACCCATGAGAAGTTTATAAAAAGACACAATCTCTGTCTCTATGTCAGCAGGAGTCTTAAGGAGCACATGGTGTTCATTATAAATAGAATCAATTCTGTTCCTAGCTTGCCTCTGTTTCATCATGGAGAAAAAATACTTGGTGTTGGAGTCACCAAGTTTAACCCATTCCACCCTAGCTTTCTGTCTATAAATACTCTCCTGAACAGATCTCCAATATTTGAGTTGTTGAATAGCAGTAGCCTCCTGAACCAGCAAGTCAGGATGAGGATCACTAGCCATTTGGTTCTGAACTTCCAAGACATCCTGTTGAGCTAAATCAACTCTCATTTCAACATTACCATAGACTTTGGAATTAAGCTCTTTAAGCTTAACCTTCAGATTCTTACATTTTCTCCAAATTCTACTCATAGCATTACCCTGAAATCATTCACTCCAAGTTTCATCCACTATTTTCATGAAATCAGGGTGATTAAGCATATGATTAAGAAATCTAAAGGGCTTTCCCTTACCAGGAGCAGGAGGGAGAACCTCAAACAAAAGAGGAGTATGATCAGAAAGAGAAGGAGGAAGATAAACAGCTTCCACATTTGGAAATTGATAGAGCCATTCACTATTAACCACACCCCTATCAATTCTAGTCTGAGTTCTAGGGCCTGAGTGAGCCTTATTAGACCAGGAGAAATAAGACCCCTTGCTTTTGATTTCAGAAAAGTTCATTTGATCAATAAAATCCTTGGAATCTCGAACTTCATGATCTGTCACAACATTTCCATGAATTCTATCTTCTGGTAACAAAACAGAATTAAAATCTCCAGTGCAAAGCCAGGGCATGGACACAGAACCAATGGCTCCAATACCTCTCCAAAGATCTTTTCGATCATGAATATTATGTAAACCATAAACAAAAGACACAGTGATCTGAGCACTATAATCAAGAGTACTAATAACACAATGAATGAACTGAGCATGAACAGTAATAGCATCAACATGAACTCTATCATTCTTCCACCCCAACCAAATTCTACCTTTCCTGGACTCAGAATAATTACACATCCAGGACAAACCATGTGCAATCTTCTTTTGAATCCCAGCACATTTCAACTGTTTAACTCTAGTCTCAAGCAAGCAGATTATATCAGTATTAGTCCTATCAAGCAGCTGCTTCACATCAGCCACTTTAGAGGGATCATTAAGACCCCTAATATTCCAGGCAGTGATAATCATTGGACTGGAGGGGGCCCACCCCCGCTAGGTTTATATCTCAAGACAACATCATCATATTGCTCATCAGGTAGAATATCAAATTTATTAGTGGTAAGAACAGGCTTCACAGCTACAGCAGGTTCTTTACCTTTTTTTTTCATGATTTCCCATTCACCTGAAACTTTAGTTCCAGACCCTTGCTTTTGTTTTTGAACCCAAACCTTCTTCTGAGCTTGGACTACAGGAGCAGGCTGATTAGTTGAAATAGGCTCATCACAATTATGTCCTGCCTTATTACATTTAATACAGAAGGAAGGAGTCCACTCATAAACCACCTTTAATTCCACTGTCTCACCTTTAGGACTTTCAACCCAAACAGACTTTGCTAGAGGTTTTGTAATGTCTATTTCCACAAGTAATCTGGCAAACGACACTCTTAGCTGTCTTGAAGTGCATTCATCAGCACAAATTGGCACACCCAAGGTGCTGCCAATTCGACTTAAAGTTTCAGCACCCCAACAATTGAGAGGAAGATTGGGTAATTTAACCCACAATGGCACAGTGCGAAGAATTTCAGCACTGAAATCAAATTTTTCAGACCAGGGTTTAACAATAATTGGTTTTCCATAAAACATGTGAGGGCTTTCACACATAACAAAATTCAGATTATCTAGAGAACGCAGATTAATTATAAAGTATCCCTCATCATGCCAATACACATCAGGATTGTTATCAATACCCCATTCATTAACAATAAAACGCTTAATAGCTGCAATAGTAGGATAATACCCAACAACATATAGAACAATTGCATGACTCCACTTCCTATTTCCTTCCTCAATTTCAGCACTGGGCAAGACAACAATTGACTTACCATTTTTGATTTGCGGAGGTATAAAATTCAGGGCAAACCCTTTTGCAGTCAGCTTTCCAGTAAACCCTCGATCATTAGACAAATCTTTTTCAACAGCCTCAGGCAGAGTTTCATTAGTGACAGGAGGTTGAGAATTTTGCAATACAGAGCCCGCAGAAGGCCTAGAAGGGCTAGCAGCTTGGTTAGGCAATGAAACAGTAACCGGAGAAGTTACTGTTACATTGGTTTTGGGGCAAACTGAACCAAAACTTAAAGCTAGCAATTCAGCATCTCTACGAGAAATCATTCCTGCAGAGGAGTGGACAAGTCCAGGAGCAGGTGTGACAAGTTCATCTCCCTCATCAAACACCTCATGAACAGGCTGAATTCCAGTTGAAACAGGAACAAATAGTGACTCAGTGATTTCAGTTGTAAGCTTAGATGGGGCAGGAGTAGCTTGCTTCTTCTTTCTAGCCATAGAAATAGATTTAGGGACTAAAACCAGCTAAATCAAGCACCATAAACATGGAAAAATCAAGCTTTCTCTCTCTAGGGTTTCACTTTCTCTCTCTAGGGTTTCAATTCAATGCATTAGAATGTAATGCATTTGAATGTATTTGACTTTCATTTGATTCAAAAAGCTTTGTTTTAACGTGTTTGACTTTCTTTGATTAATTAATCTTTGTTGATGCATTTCACTTTCATTAGATTCAAAATGCTTTGTTTGAATGTGTTTGACTTTCATTTCATCTTAAAAGCTTTGTTTGAATGTGTTGACTTTTATTTGATTTAAAAAGCTTTGTTTGAATGTGTTTGACTTTGATATAATTCAAAAATCTTTGTTTAAATGTGTTTGACTTTCATTTGATTCGAAAAGCTTTATTTGAATGTTTTTTACTTTAATTTATTAAAAAAAATCTTTGTTTAAATGTTTTTGACTTTCACTTGATTCAAAAAGCTTTGTTTGATTGTGTTTGACTTTCATTTGATTCAAAAAACTTTGTTTGAATGTGTTTGACTTTCAATTGATATAAAAAGCTTTGTTTGAAGAATTTCACTTTCATTCGATTAAAAAAATTTTATTTGAATATATGTGACTTTAATTTTACCAAAAAAGATTTGTTTTAATGTGTTTGGCTTTAATTTGATTCAACTAACTTCTATGAATGCATAAGATTATCATTCGATTTAAAAAGCTTTGTTTGAATGTGTTTGACTTTCATTAGATTCAAAAGCTTTGTTTGAATGTGTTTGACTTTCTATCGTTTCAAAAAGCTTTATTTTAATGTGTTTGACTTTCAGTTGATTCAAAATCTTTGTTTGAATGCATTTGACTTTATTCGATTCAATAAGCTGTGTTTGAATGTGTTTGACTTTCACTTGATTCAAAAAGCTTTGTTTGAATGTGTTTGACTTTTATTTGATTCAAAAACCTTTGTTTTAATGTGTTTGACTTTCTTTGATTAATTAATCTTTGTTGATGCATTTCACTTTCATTAGATTCAAAATGCTTTGTTTGAATGTGTTTGACTTTCATTTCATCTTAAAAGCTTTGTTAGAATGTGTTGACTTTCATTTGATTCAAAAAGCTTTGTTTGAATGTGTTTGACTTTAATATGATTCAAAAATCTTTGTTTAAATGTGTTTGACTTTCATTTGATTCAAAAAGCTTCGTTTTAATGTGTTTGACTTTCATTTGATTCAAAAAACTTTGTTTCAATGTGTTTGACTTTCAATTGATATGAAAAGCTTTGTTTGAAGAATTTGACTTTCATCCGATCAAAAAAAATTTATTTGAATGTATGTGACTTTCATTTTACCAAAAAAGATTTGTTTTAATGTGTTCTGCTTTCATTTAATTCAATTAACTTCTTTTAATGCATAAGATTATCATTCGATTCAAAAAGCTTTGTTTAAATGTGTTTGACTTTCATTAGGTTCAAAAGCTTTGTTTGAATGTGTTTGACTTACTATCGTTTCAAAAAGCTTTATTTTAATGTGTTTGACTTTCAGTTGATTCAAAATCTTTGTTTGATTGCATTTGACTTTATTCGATTCAATAAGCTGTGTTTGAATGTGTTTGACTTTCACTTGATTCAAAAAGCTTTGTTTGAATGTATTTGACTTTCATTTGATTCAAAAAGCTTTGTTTTAACGTGTTTGACTTTCTTTGATTAATTAATCTTTGTTGATGCATTTCACTTTCATTAGATTCAAAATGCTTTGTTTGAATGTGTTTGACTTTCATTTCATCTTAAAAGCTTTGTTTGAATGTGTTGACTTTTATTTGATTTAAAAAGCTTTGTTTGAATGTGTTTGACTTTGATATAATTCAAAAATCTTTGTTTAAATGTGTTTGACTTTCATTTGATTCGAAAAGCTTTATTTGAATGTTTTTTACTTTAATTTATTAAAAAAAATCTTTGTTTAAATGTTTTTGACTTTCGTCTGATTCAAAAAGATTTGTTTGAATGTGTTTGACTTTCATTTGATTCAAAAAACTTTGTTTGAATGTGTTTGACTTTCAATTGATATAAAAAGCTTTGTTTGAAGAATTTGACTTTCATTCGATTAAAAAAATTTTATTTGAATATATGTGACTTTAATTTTACCAAAAAAGATTTGTTTTAATGTGTTTGGCTTTAATTTGATTCAACTAACTTCTATGAATGCATAAGATTATCATTCGATTTAAAAAGCTTTGTTTGAATGTGTTTGACTTTCATTAGATTCAAAAGCTTTGTTTGAATGTGTTTGACTTTCTATCGTTTCAAAAAGCTTTATTTTAATGTGTTTGACTTTCAGTTGATTCAAAATCTTTGTTTGAATGCATTTGAATTTATTCGATTCAATAAGCTGTGTTTGAATGTGTTTGACTTTCACTTGATTCAAAAAGCTTTGTTTGAATGTGTTTGACTTTTATTTGATTCAAAAACCTTTGTTTTAATGTGTTTGACTTTCTTTGATTAATTAATCTTTGTTGATGCATTTCACTTTCATTAGATTCAAAATGCTTTGTTTGAATGTGTTTGACTTTCATTTCATCTTAAAAGCTTTGTTAGAATGTGTTGACTTTCATTTGATTCAAAAAGCTTTGTTTGAATGTGTTTGACTTTAATATGATTCAAAAATCTTTGTTTAAATGTGTTTGACTTTCATTTGATTCAAAAAGCTTCGTTTTAATGTGTTTGACTTTCATTTGATTCAAAAAACTTTGTTTCAATGTGTTTGACTTTCAATTGATATAAAAAGCTTTGTTTGAAGAATTTGACTTTCATCCGATCAAAAAAAATTTATTTGAATGTATGTGACTTTCATTTTACCAAAAAAGATTTGTTTTAATGTGTTCTGCTTTCATTTAATTCAATTAACTTCTTTTAATGCATAAGATTATCATTCGATTTAAAAAGCTTTGTTTAAATGTGTTTGACTTTCATTATATTCAAAAGCTTTGTTTGAATGTGTTTGACTTACTATCGTTTCAAAAAGCTTTATTTTAATGTGTTTGACTTTCAGTTGATTCAAAATCTTTGTTTGAATGCATTTGACTTTATTCGATTCAATAAGCTGTGTTTGAATGTGTTTGACTTTCACTTGATTCAAAAAGCTTTGTTTGAATGTGTTTTACTTTCATTTGATTCAAAAAGCTTTGTTTGAATGTGTTTAACTTTCTTTGATTAATTTATCTTCGTTGATGCATTTGACTTTCATTCGACTCAAAAAGCTTTTTATGAATGTGTTTGACTTTTATATCATCCAAAAAGCTTTGTTTGAATGTGTTTGACTTTCATTTGATTCAAAAAGCTTTGTTTCAATGCATTTAACTTTCATTGGATTCAAAAAGCTTTGTTTGACTGTGTTTGACTTTCATTAGATTCAAAAAGCTATGTTTGAATGCATTTGACTTTCATTTGATTTAAAAAGCTTTGTATGAATTTGTTTGATTTTCATTTGATTCAAAAAACTGTGTTTGAATGCATTTAACTTTCATTCGATACAAAAGGCTTTGTTTGAGTGTGTTTGAAATTTATTTGATTTAATTTTCTTTGTTGAATGCATTTTACTTTCCTTCGATTCACAAAGTTTTGTTTTAATGTGTTTGTCATTCATTTGATTTAAAAATCTATGTTTGAATGTGTTTGACTTTCATTTGAATCAACAAGATTTATTTGAATGTGTTCGACTTTCATTTTATTCAGTTAGCTTCTTTGAATGCATTTAATTTTAATTCGATTCAAAAAGCTTTGTTTGAATGTGTTTGTCTTTCATTTGATTCAAAAAGCTTTTTTTTGAATGTGTTTGACTTTCATTTAAATCAAAAAGCTTTTTTTGGATGTGTTTATCTTTTATTTGATTTAAATAGTTTTGTTTGAATGTATTTCACTTTCATTCGATTTAGTAGGCTTTTTTTGAATGTTTTTTACTTTCATTTGATTCGAAAAGCTTTGTTTTAATATGTTTGACTTTCATTTGATTAAAAAAATTTTGTTTGAATGTCTTTGACTTTTATTTGATTCAAAAAGCTTTCTTTGCATGCATTTGACTTTCGTTCGAGTAAAAAGCATAGTTTGAATAAGTTTGACTTTTATTTGATAAAAAAAGCTTTGTTTGAATAAGTTTTACTTTCATTCGATTCAAAAAGCTTTGTTTTATTGTGTTTGACTTTCATTTGATTCAAAAATCTTTGTTTGAATATGTTTCACTTTTAGTTGATTCATAAGCTTTCTTTAAATTCATTGACTTTCACTCGATTCAAAAAGTTTTGTTAGAATTTGTATGACTTTCATTGGATTCAAAAAGCTTTGTTTGAATGTGTTTGACTTTCATTCAATTCAAAAAGGTATGTTTGAGTGAGTTTGACTTTCATGTGATTCAAAGAGCTTTGTTTGAATGTGTTCGACTTTCATTTTGATTAAACAAGCTTCTTTGAATGCATTTGATTTTCATTCGATTTAAAAAACTTTGTTTCAATGCATTTGACTTTCATTTGATTCAAAAAGCATTGTTAGAATCTGTTTAACTTTCATTCAATTCAAAAAGCTTTGTTTGAATGTGTTTGACTTACATTCTATTCAAAAATCTTTGTTTGAATGTGTTTGACTTTCATTCAATTTAAAAAGTTTTGTTTAATTGTGTTTGACTTTCATTTGATTCAAAAAGTATTGTTTTAATGTGTTTGAATTCATTCGATTCAAAACGCTTTGTTTGAATGTGTTTATCTTTTTTTTTTATTCAAAATTTTTTGAGTGAATGCATTTCACTTTCATTAGATTTGTAGGCGTTGTTCGAAATGCGCCTACGTTAAAAGCATGTGGTGAATATGCTTGGCACTCATAGGAAGTGGGAATTGACATTACAATTAGGGACAAATAAAGTAGGGAGCCGCCAACAAGTTTTTAAGGAACTTGTAAACCGTTCATGGATCATAAAAGCCAACCACGAATAAGGGACAACGAAGGCAACAACGATTGACCCGTGAAGGTTACACCCCATTCATAATCCATGAGATTACTAACTCCATATGGTTCGGAACCACGAAAGGAGGATCGGGAATGATGGTACGAAGTGAGTCATGGAGTCACATTCGCCCGTATTGGCCTCTACTCGATTCTTATAGTGAAAATCATTCCTGTGATCTCAAAGGAATACAAACAATAATTCAATTCGCTCCAAACTATTATTTAACTAAATTGGTTTAAGATTAATGCACACATAATTCTAAAAATTTGGTGATCACTTGATTAAACAATAAGATTAAAAAGGATCCTAAACCGGTTGTCCAAATTATCTTATTAGGCGTAATTTTCAATTACATATTCCCTTTAACATGCAATATGGTGATCAATATAAATAATAGAATCAATATTAATATAAAAACCAATTTAATCATAATTCCAACAACATATAAATTGTTAGAAAAATAATAATAATAAAAAGAGCATGATCCTTACTTTGAATCTGTTTGCTTGCAACTACAAAATAATAAACTAGTTAGTAACTTCAGGGAAATAATAAAACAATAACTAAATTAAATTAAATAAAATAGGGTTGATTTTGGGGCCAAACCCTCAAACGATTCTACCTTTCACGCCTTGGCTTAAGGACATAACCTCGAGTAAAATATGGACTCCTTTGATTGCTTGAAGAAGGAATTTTTAAGTAAAAAGGGTAGGCTAGTGTTTAGGTTAATAGCATAGAAGATAGAAAATAAGAATAATAAAATTCTGGTTGCCCCGTACATCAGAAATGAGGGGGTATTTATAGGGAAAATGTGCTGAGGGAGCACACAGAACCCTAAAATGATAAAAACCCTAAAAAAGTATCCCGTGACACGGTCAGATTGTACCGTGACATGGTCAGACTGTACCGTCAAACGGTACACTTTCCCGTGACACGGTCCATTTTGGAGTGACGCGGAAAAGTTTTAGAAAACGGAATGAAAAACGCGTTAAGGGTTTACGCGGAAAGGACACAGAACATCCCGTGTCACGACAGACCTCCCGTGTCACGGGAAGTCCCACCGTCAGACGGGAAGGGTTCCCATGACGCGGTCAGTTCCAGTCCATTTTTCTGTCTAAGTTCATTTTTAACCCTAATTTCTTTCGGCTTTTTAAGTGCCGATTGATAATTTCGGGCTTTTTTCTGAATTTTATTTTTCGGGCTAAAATAAGAAAATAAAAATAAATAAAATGTTTGGGCCAAAAATAAATAATAAAATAATAAAATTAAAAGGTTTGGGCTTAAAATTAATTAATAAGCTTGGGCTAAAATTAAACTATGCTTTTACTAAACATCAAGACTAATCCATGGACCTTTCGAAAGTAAGAATTTAATAAAATACGATTTTTTAAGCACTCTCGGGATTAAATACTAAACCCGACCAACAGTGGCGGTGAAAGGTTATTTATCATCGGGTTTGGTTTTGGGGAGACATTTTTAGGTGTCTACAGAAGCCCCCACTTTGACTGAGTTTGTAGAAATGTCAGTTTCGAAAACGATTGTCAAAGTAGCCGATAGGGACGGAGAATGATTTAAGACGTTCTGCGATCCTAAATCATTCTGTATTCGCCGATACCTGCAGAAAAATGTTAATTCCACAGATAAAAGAGTAACGGGATAGAATACGTATCTGGCACCAATGTGTCGGTGACAAACGAATTTGGCAGCTTCCTAAGCTTGAAGGAATCCACCCGATGACGTTTGTTGAAATGCTTTCCATGCTTGAGGAAAGCCGAATGAAGAGTTTGGTAGCTTTCTAAGCCTGAAGAAAGTTACCGGATAATACTTTCCATGCCTGAGGAAATTCGATGAACGAATTTGGTGTCATTCTATGCTTGAAGAATTTCTCCAATAATGCTTTCCATGCTTGAGGAAAGCCGATAAAAGAATTTGGCGGTTTTCTATACTTGAAGAAAAATCCACCGATAATGCTTTCCAAGCTTGAGGAAAGCCGACTTGGCGGTTTTCTATACTTGAAGAAAAATCCACCGATAACGCTTTCCAAGCTTGAGGAAAGCCGACTTGGCGGTTTTCTATACTTGAAGACAAATCCACCGATAACGCTTTCCAAGCCTGGGGAAAGCCGACTTGGCGGTTTTCTATACTTGAAGAAAAATCCACCGATAATGCTTTCCAAGCCTGAGGAAAGCCGACTGATGAATATGGTGTCATTCTATGCTTGAAGAATTCCACCGATAATGCCTTCCATGCTTGAGGAAAGCCGACTTGGCGGTTTTCTATACTTGAAGAAAAATCCACCGATAATGCTTTCCAAGCTTGAGGAAAGCCGACTTGGCGGTTTTCTATACTTGAAGAAAAATCCACCGATAACGCATTCCAAGCTTGAGGAAAGCCGACTTGGCGGTTTTCTATACTTGAAGAAAAATCCACCGATAACGCTTTCCAAGCCTGAGGAAAGCCGACTTGGCGGTTTTCTATACTTGAAGAAAAATCCACCGATAATGCTTTCTGAGCTTGAGGAAAGCCGACTTGGCGGTTTTCTATACTTGAAGAAAAATCCACCGATAACGCTTTCCAAGCTTGAGGAAAGCCGACTTGGCGGTTTTCTATACTTGAAGAAAAAGCCACCGATAACGCTTTCCAAGCCTGAGGAAAGCCGACTAGGCGGTTTTCTATACTTGAAGATAAATCTAGCGATAACGCTTTCCAAGCCTGAGGAAAGCCGACTTGGCGGTTTTCTATACTTGAAGAAAAATCCACCGATAACGGTTTCCAAGCCTGAGGAAAGCCGACTGATGAATATGGTGTCATTCTATGCTTGAAGAATTCCACCGATAATGCCTTCCATGCTTGAGGAAAGCCGACTTGGCGGTTTTCTATACTTGAAGAAAAATCCACCGGATAATACTTTCCATGCTTGAGGAAAGTCGAAAGATGATGAGATTGCAAGTCTCTGTGTATCGAGAACCTTGCGTCATGAAATGATGGTGGTCCTCTTGTCCCCGGACGTGGGCTGTAGATGGTCCGCTTGTCCCCGGACGTGGGCTGTAGATGGTCCTCTTGTCCCCGGACATGGGCTGTAGATAAGACCTGCAAAAACAAATTTGCCAATGGACTCGTATATACTGTGATTGACTTGACCACTAACTTGACCAAGTTTGACTTGATGTCACATGACATGTGTATGACTTGTGAGTGTGTGTGTGTGTGTATATGTGTGTGTGCGGACACAAGCAAAAGAAGATGCAAAAGAAGAAATTTTCCGTCAATTTTTGTCATGAGTGGAGGGTACCGACTTTCTCCCGAAAAAGAAAGATGTGAAAATTGAACTTTTATTTTCGAACTTCCTTCGATGAAAACTTGGAAAAAGTTTTTTGAACTTCCCCAAAATAAAATAATGAAAAGGGAGAGAAGTTTTGAACTTCCTCCTTGAGCAAGACGAAATGGATTGTATGGATTAAATTGCTTGTCCTGAAAATAATGTATGCATGATGCAAGCTCTTAGGCCAGGAGGCTAAGGACAATTACATCATGTGACACGATAGATGAATGAACTTAAGTCATGGAGCTAAGCATCATATATGGTGTAAAGAAGAGATTTTGAACGTCACTTAGGTCTGGAAGCTAAGCACGTATAGTGATTATTGCATAATGAACGTTGCTTAGGTCAAGGAGCTAAGCACGATATGCTTTGTATGATTAAAAATCATTGATGTATAAATGTTTCTTAGCACATTATGCGAAACAATGAACATTGCTCAGGTCAGGAAGCTGAGCAAGTATACAATGTTTCTTCTACTGAATGTTGTCTTTAAATATGATGAAACATGCACAGTGTTGAAACAAGATTTCATGATAAAGGGCTCTTAAAGGGAAGGATAATTGATATGGATATGGATGTGTGAGTGAAGCGTGTGAATGTGATACTAAGGCTGGCTGCAAGGGTTATAGTGATGGAAAGAGATGTGAGAAGAGTTAAAGATGATGAATCTTCAGGCTGGGTAAGCTAATGTGATTTGGGTTCAAGCCCCCAAGTCTAGCTCTAAATGGGTAGGGATAAGCATTGGACATTCTTTGACTCGATCATGTATAGATATGAATGTGAATGTGGATATGAATGTGGATGTGGCCGCACCTCGATGTGAGGTTGCCTACGTATCCGTTAGGAATCAGGCCGAACGTAGCTCTAACCGAACTTTGCACAAGTGTATGTACACCTCAAAGAGGTATTTCAAGGGTTGTAATGTGGGTTAAGTTCATGGTTTAAGGAAGAAAGAGGTAAAAGGCTCAAGACCCGAGAGAAGTCCCCAAGATGTGTAATTGTGAATTTGAAAATTTTGAATTTTGCACGTTTATTTTCAACACATTTTTTTTTGCTTTGAATTTTTTTTTCCATTCTTTTGAATCAATGTAGGCAATCTCAGATCATGCGGTCCATCACTCACTTAGCATTCATGTTTCTCAGGCACGGTACCGAGCACTCGATGAGAGACGCAATTTGAGACGTGTTCATATCAAAGACATTGGAACACTTGCCTTTAGACATTGTTTTATTTTTGTTTTGCTACTTTTTTTTTTACTTGCTTTTTGAATGTTATACAATTACACATCTTCAAATACCAGGGTTGAGTGAATGTGGGTTGAAGAAATGAAGGCCAAACGTTAGACGAGGCTCAAAGTGGTTGATGAAGAACTAGATATGTGATTGAGTGGTTAATGGGGAATGACAGGGTTGCAAAGGTGCCTCAAATCATTGGTGTACCTTGTGTTTAGTTCGACAATTTTTTTTTTTTTTTTTTTTTTTTTGCTAATCACGTGATTGAATGCAAGAAAGAGATGCTCATTTATGAAGAAGGTAAGAAATGTGACACATAGACACATGGATAACGGGAACCTATGCTAGACTTATTGGGGGAGAGGGTCGAAACAAAAGAATAAAAAAAAAGCATGAAATCTTGCACGAAGGATCTGTGTGCCTTGTATTCATTACTTCTTGCCGCCTGGAGGGACAGGAAGTTTATTTGCATCCATCAAGTCTTGAATGACGTCCTTCAAATTCCAACATTGCTCCGTAGTGTGGCCCCTTCCTTGATGGTACTTGCAATGGGCATTGGGATTGCATTTGGCACTCCTTTCTTCAGGTTTTGGCTCTTGAAATGGCCCAATAGGTGTGATCAGGCCTTAACTGTAAAGGCGATCAAAGGCCGCATCATAGGTCATTCCTAAAGGAGTGTAAGTTCTTTTCTTCTTGGGCAATGGAGTAAGAGCTAACACTTCACTGAGATCAACTTGGCTTATATTGTTGGTAGTATTTTCGTGCTTAGAAGACGAAGAAGAAGGATGGTCGTTCTTCTTTTTTTTCCAAGTGTTATTATTGTTACTACCAGCAGTCTTTATTAGCTCATCCTCGACATTGATGCCGATGTCGTATATAGCTTCGAAAGTGTTCAGTGGAAGAAATTTGAGATGTTCCCTATATTTATGAGTCAGATTTTGAATAAAGAGGCGAACCATCTCTCTTTCTTTGGGGGGATCTACCAAGAGTGAAGCTGTTTCCCTCCACCTGTTCAGGTAAGCGGTGAAGCCTTCATTCTCTTTCTGTTTGAGAATGGAGAATTCACGTTCAGAAGTTTTAGTTTGAATGTTACACTTGTTACGATTCATGAAACTTTCGGTGACATCTTTCCAAGTCGCAGTATGCTTGTCATCTAGGGAATAGAACCATTGTTGGCAAGCCTGTTCTAAGGAGAGAGGGAACACCGTAGGGAAGAGTGTTACGTCCAATCCCTGAAGAGCCATGGTTGCAGAGAACGCCTTCAAATGGAATATTGGATTGTCAGTAGGCTTGAACTTTGGAATATCAGCAGTGGAGAACTTTTCAGGGAGTCTGTCTTTCACATTCAAAGGAGTGGGAGGCCGTTCCACATAAGTGAAAGCCTCAGAAATCTTACTCATTTGTTCCTTCAGTTTGTCAAGGGTGGAAATAGTGACCTTGTTTTGTTCCATGGTAGTGACTCTAGTGGTAAGGGTTTGCATCATGGAAGACAGTGCCTCAATGGATTTGTTGATGTTCTCAATGTCTTCTTTAGTGGCCATTGAAAGGTGATGAGTAACTGAGATGACAAAGTTCTCTTTGAACGCCTATTAGATCTGAGAGATTGTTGCGGTAATGGCTCGAACCGTATTGATCTATCTCTGTTCCTTGAACAAGTACTGTGAAATAAAATAATTCACTTAATTGTTTGACTCATTGCTCAAGATAGGAAAGGAAGGAAAAAATAATAGACATTTGAAAACAGGTGAGAAAACTCCACTCATTTTTTATTATGACGAAAAAAGGGTGCATAAACCTAATATACGATCATAAACGACCTGGTGCACGACTCGAGTCGGAACATAAAGAAATTGTGTGGACTACGAGTGACTAAGTGATGTTATAAGACTCGTGGTATGATCGTATGGCTAGACATGTGATCAATAACCAAAATTACTGACGTGAGGACCAAATTAACACGGAAGACTTGACTGACGCCTTTTTTTTAAAAAAAATTCCACCGTGTCACGGTGGAAGTTTGCCGTGACACGGTAGGGTTTCCCGTGGCGAGGCCGCCATTCCCGTGCCACGGTAGATGCTGACGTGCCACATGATTTTTTTTTTTTTTTTTTTTTACTTTTTTTTTTCCGTGACACGGGAACTTCTCCCGTCAAACGGGATAAAATCCCGTGTCACGGGAATAATTTTTTATTTTTTTTTTATTTTGCCATGACACGGGAACTTCTCCCGTCAGACGGGATAAAATTCCGTGTCACGGGAATTTTTTTTTTTTTTGAAACAAAAATCTATAATTTAGATTTTTTTTTTTTTGCCGTGACACGAGAACTTCTCCCGTTAGACGGGATAAAATTCCGTGTCACGGGAATTTTTTTTTTTATTTTATTTTTTTTTTTTGAAAAAAAAATCTATAATTTAGAAATTCTATTTGTTTATTTTTAAAGGGAGGATACCATCCGACTTACTCCGAAAAAAAAACGACACAAAAACAAGACTTCACTAAAATAAGGTCAAAAAAAGTGGTGCACGACTTTAAGCAAAAAGTGTGTGAACACGACATGTGAGTGGTTAAGTGAAGTTATAGACGCGTGTTTTGATCGTATAGCTAGACACGACTCAAAACTGGACACAGTATTCGCACAAAAATCGAGAAAAAGACTGACAGGACACTTTCCTGGGAACCGTGTCACGGTGCAGACTGTCGTGACACGGTGCAGTCTACCGTCAGACGATAAATTTTCCCGTGTCACGGCACTGTTCACCGTGACACAGAAGAACATGACGTGACACGGTGCGCAGTTCCAAGTCAGTTTTGTGATTTTTTCAGATTTTAATCGATTTTAAGTCCGTACTAATTACTATGTGAGAATAAAAACCCTCGGTCATGGGTTAAACAAAAAGAGCAAACACATGAGGGTTAGCACCAAACAACCACATAGAATTTAGCCACGATGATGTAAAAAAGTTCGCAACCTAGGGTCGAGATCTATGTTCAACTATTGGTCAAGCTTTGGGTGTCAAAGGGGTACCATGGTTAAGAGTTTGGACGCGTTAGCAAGGCAGCCTCCCTTGAGGGTGTATGCCAACGGGCGGCTCCGCGAGTTCGTGATGAAATCGAACTCGACTCCATGGTTTTGGTGGATTTAATAACTCCGATGAACCCTTATTGCCATGAGCGTTTTTGGGTCGATAGAGCTTAAATCCCCCGGGGCTAAGACGTATGTAGAACACATACGTTTTTTCAGAAAAATCGAAGGAAGTCGACTGTGAGAAAAGAAAATAAGCCACCAGACTGATTTTAGGACTGTCGTGACACTGTACCGTGACACGGTAGACTCTGCCGTGACACGGCAATCAGAAAATCTGACTGGTGCCTTGTTTGCTTTTGCGCGCAACCAAGTTATCTTATTTTTCCTACGGGACAGACCTGAATGCGACGTTAAAACGTCTATGCAGATGCAAAAAATGCCAAATTAATCACAGGAATATTTTTTCAAGAATCTTTCAAGTATCATCCACTCATCTTAATTAAATACTAATCACTCAAATCGATAAATAATTAAGAATCCTCCCCAATGGAGTCGCCAAATTGTAGGCGTCGTTCGAAGTGCGCCTACGTTAAAAGCATGTGGTGAATATGCTTGGCACTCGTAGGAAGTGGGAATTGACATTACAATTAGGGACAAATAAAGTAGGGAGCGGCCAACAAGTTTTTAAGGAACTTGTAAACCGTTCACGGATAATAAAAGGCAACCACGAATAAGGGACAATAAAGGCAACAACGATTCACCCGTGAAGGTTACACCCCATTCATAATCCATGATATTACTAACTCCATATGGTTCGGAACCACGAAAGGAGGATCGGGGATGATGGTACGAAGTGAGTCATGGAGTCACATTCGTCCGTATTGGCCTCTACTCGATTCTTATAGTGAAAAGCATTCCTGTGATCTCAAAGGCATACAAACAATAATTCAATTCGCTCCAAACTATTATTTAACTAAATTGGTTTAAGATTAATGCACACATAATTCTAAAAATTTTGGTGATCACTTGATTAAACAATAAGATTAAAAAGGATCCTAAACCGGTTGTCCAAATTATCTTATTAGGCGTGATTTTCAATTACATATTCTCTTTAACATGCAATATGATGATCAAAATAAATAATAGAATCAATATTAATATAAAAACCAATTTAATCATAATTCCAACAACATATAAATTGTTAGAAAAATAATAATAATAAAAAGAGCTTGATCCTTACTTTGAATCTGTTTGCTTGCAACTAAAAAATAATAAATGAGTTAGTAACTTCAAGGAAATAATAAAACAATAACTAAATTAAATTAAATAAAATAGGGTTGATTTTGGGGCCAAACCCTCAAACGATTCTACCTTTCACGCCTTGGCTTAAGGACAGAACCTCGAGTAAAATATGGACTCCTTTGAGTGCTTGAAGAAGGAATTTTTAAGTAAAAAGGGTAGGCTAATGTTTAGGTTAATAGCATAGAAGAGAGAAAATAAGAATAATAAAATTCTGGTTGCCCCGTACATCAGAAATAAGGGGGTATTTATAGGGAAAATGTGCTGAGGGAGCACACGGAACCCTAAAATGATAAAAACCCTAAAAAAGTATCCCGTGACACGGTCAGACTGTACCGTGACACGGTCAAACTGTACCGTCAGACGGTACACTTTCCAGTGACACGCTCAGTTTTGGAGTGACGCGGGAAATTTTTAGAAAACAGAATGAAAAACGCGTTAAGGGTTTACGCGGAAAGGACACAGAACATCCCATGTCACGGCAGACCCCCCGTGTCACGGGAAGTCCCACCGTCAGACGGGAAGGGTTCCCGTGACACGGTCAGGCTGTACCGTGACACGGTCAGTTCCAGTCCATTTTTCCGTCTAAGTTCATTTTTAACCCTAATTTCTTTCGGCTTTTTAAGTGCCGATTGATAATTTTGGGCTTTTTTCTGACTTTTATTATTGGGCTAAAATAAGAAAATAAAAAGAAATAAAATGTTTGGTCCAAAAATAAATAATAAAATAATAAAATAAAAAGGTGGGCTTAAAATTAATTAATAAGCTTGGGCTAAAATTAAAACTATGCTTTTACCAAACATCAAGACTAATCCATGGACCTTTCAAAAGTATAAATTTAATAAAAAAACGATTTTTTAAGCACTCTCGGGATTAAATACTAAACCCGACCAACAGTGGCGGTGAAAGGTTATTTATCATCGGGTTTGGTTTTGGGGAGACATTTTTAAGTGTCTACAAGATTCAAAAAGCTTTTCAATGTGTTTAGCTTTGATTATATTCAAAAAGCTTTGTTTGAATGTGATTGACTTTCATTTGATTCAAAAAGCTTTGTTTGAATGTGTTTGAGTTTCTTTCGATTCAAAAAGCTTTGTTTGAATGTGTTTATCTTTTATTTGATTCAAAAAGTTTTCATTGAATGCATTTCATTTTCATTCGATTCAAAAAGATTTGTTTGAATGTGTTTAACTCTCATTTTATTACAAAAGATTTTTTAGAATGTGTTTGATTTTCATTCGATTCAAAAAGCGTTGTATTAATGTGCTTCACTTTCATTTAATTTGAAAATCTTTGTTTAAATGTGTTTGACATTCATTTGATTTAATTTGCTGCGTTGAATGTATTTGACTTTTATTCAATTTAAAAAGCTTTGTTTGAATGAGTTAAAATTTCATATGATTCAAAAAACTTTGTTTAAATGTGTTTGACTTTCTTTGATTAATTAATCTTTGGTGATGCATTTCACTTTCATTCGATTCAAAAAGCTTTGTTTCAATGTGTTTGACTTTCATTTCATCTAAAAAGCTTTGTTTGAATGTGTTGACTTTCGTTTGATTCAAAAAGCTTTGTTTGAATGTATTTGACTTTGATATGATTCAAAAATCTTTGTATAAATGTGTTTGACTCTCATTTGATTCGAAAAGCTTTATTTGAATGTTTTTTACTTTAATTTAATAAAAAAAATCTTTGTTTAAATGTTTTTAACTTTCGTCTGATTCAAAACGCTTTGTTTGAATGTGTTTGACTTTCATTTGATTCAAAAAACTTTATTTGAATGTGTTTGACTTTCAATTGATATAAAAAGCTTTGTTTAAAGAATTTGACTTTCATTCGATTAAAAAAAATTTATTTGAATATAAGTGACTTTCATTTTACCAAAAAAGATTTGTTTTAATGTGTTCGGCTTCATTTCATTCAACTAACTTCTTTGAATGCATAAGATTATCGTTCGATTCAAAAAGCTTTGTTTGAATGTGTTTGACTTTCATTAGATCCAAAAGCTTTTTTTGAATGTGTTTGACTTTCTATCGTTTCAAAAAGTTTTATTTTAATGTGTTTGACTTTCAGTTGATTCAAAATCTTTGTTTGAATGCATTGGACTTTATTCGATTCAATAAGTTGTGTTTAAATGTGTTTAACTTTAACTTGATTCAAAAAGCTTTGTTTGAATGTATTTGACTTTAATTTGATTCAAAAACCTTTATTTGAATGTGTTTGACTTTCTTTGATTAATTTATCTTCGTTGATGCATTTGACTTTCATTCGACTCAAAATGCTTTTTATGAATGTGTTTGACTTTTATATCATCCAAAAAGCTTTGTTTGAATGTGTTTGACATTCATTGGATTCAAAAAGCTTTGTTTTAATGCATTTAACTTTCATTGGATTCAAAAAACTTTGTTTGAATGTGTTTGCCTTTCATTAGATTCAAAAAGCTTTGTTTGAATGCATTTAACATTCATTCGATTCAAAAGGCTTTGTTTGAGTGTGTTTGAAATTTATTTGATTTAATTTTCTTTGTTGAATGCATTTTAATTTCCTTTGATTCAAAAAGTTGTGTTTTAATGTGTTTGTCATTCATTTGATTTAAAAAAAATTCTTTGAATGTGTTTGACTTTCATTTGAATCAACAAGCTTTATTTGAATGTGTTCGACTTTCATTTGATTCAATTAGCTTCTTTGAATGCATTTAATTTTAATTCGATTCAAAAAGCTTTGTTTAAATGTACTTGTCTTTCATTTGATTCAAAAAGCTTTTTTGAATGTGTTTAACTTTCATTTAAATCAAAAAAGCTTTGTTTGGATGTGTTTATCTTTTATTTTATTTAAATAGTTTTATTTGAATGCATTTAACTTTCATTCGATTTAGTAGGCTTTTTTTGAATGTTTTTTACTTTCATTTGATTAGAAAAGCTTTGTTTTAATGTGTTTGACTTTCATTTGATTAAAAAAACTTTGTTTGAATGTCTTTGACTTTTATTTGATTCAAAAAGGTTTCTTTGCATGCATTTGACTTTCATTCGAGTAAAAAGCATTGTTTGAATAAGTTTGACTTTCATTTGATAAAAAAAGCTTTGTTAGAATAAGTTTGACTTTCATTCGATTCAAAAAGCTTTGTTTTATTGTGTTTGACATTCATTTGATTCAAAAATCTTTGTTTGAATATGTTTCACTTTTATTTGATTCAAAAGTTTTCTTTAAATGCATTGCATTTCACTCGATTCAAAAAGCTTTGTTAGAATTTGTATGACTTTCATTGGATTCAAAAAGCTTTGTTTGAATGTGTTTGACTTTCATTCAATTCAAAAAGGTATGTTTGAGTGAGTTTGACTTTCATGTGATTCAAAAAGCTTTGTTTGAATGTGTTTGACTTTGATATGATTCAAAAATCTTTGTTTAAATGTGTTTGACTTTCATTTGATTCGAAAAGCTTTATTCGAATGTTTTTTATTTTAATTTAATAAAAAAAAAATTTGTTTAGATGTTTTTGACTTTGTTCTGTTTCAAAAAGATTTGTTTGAATGTGTTTGAGTTTTATTCGATTCAAAAGCTTAGTTTGAATGTGTTTATCTTTTATTTGATTCAAAAAGTTTTGATTGAATGCATTTCATTTGCATTCGATTCAAAAAGATTTGTTTGAATGTGTTTAAGTCTCATTTTATTCCAAAAGCTTTTTTAGAATGTGTTTGTCATTCATTCGATTCTAAAAGCATTGTATTAATGTGTTTTACTTTCATTGAATTTAAAAATCTTTGTTTAAATGTGTTTGACATTCATTTTATTCAATTAGCTTCGTTGAATGTATTTGACTTTCATTCGATGTAAAAAGCTTTGTTTGAATGAGTTAAAATTTCATATGATTCAAAAAACATTGTTTGAATGTGTTTGACTTTCATTGATTAATTAATCTTGGTAGATGCATTTCACTTTCATTTGATTCAAAAAGCTTTGTTTGAATGTGTTTGACTTTCATTTCATCTTAAAAGCTTTGTTTGAATGTGTTGACTTTCATTTGATTCAAAATGCTTTGTTTGAATGTGTTTAACTTTGATATGATTCAAAAATCTTTGTTTAAAAGTGTTTGACTTTCAATTGATTCGAAAAGCTTTATTTAAATGTTTTTTACTCTAATTTAACAAAAAAAATCTTTGTTTAGATGTTTTTGACTTTCGTCTGATTCAAAAAGATTTGTTTGAATGTGTTTGACTTTCATTTGATTCAAAAAGGTTTGTTTGAATGTGTTTATCTTTTTTTTTTTAATCAAAATTTTTTGAGTGAATGCATTTCACTTTCATTAGATTCAAAAAGGTTTATTTCAATGTGTTTAGCTTTCATTCTATTCAAAAAGCTTTGTTTGAATGTGATTGTCTTTCATTTGATTCAAAAAGATTTGTTTGAATGTGTTTGAGTTTCTTTCGATTCAAAAAGCTTAGTTTGAATGTGTTTATCTTTTATTTGATTCAAAAAGTTTTGATTGAATGCATTTCATTTTCATTCGATTCAAAAAGATTTATTTGAATGTGTTTAACTCTCATTTTATTCCAAAAGCTTTTTTAGAATGTGTTTGACTTTCATTCGATTCAAAAAGCATTGTATTAATGTGTTTTACTTTCATTTAATTTAAAAAACTTTTTTTTTTGGTAAATAAAGAATTTTATTACCAAAAGTAAAGAGTTACTACCCATAAAAGTAGCAACTACAAGAAATGAAAGTGCAGTACATGCCCTCTGGGCCAAAGAAGCAACAAAACCAAAGCCTGAAGGCAATACAAAGACAAAGATAACAACTACGGAATCTCTAACTCCCAAAGGGAGAGGAAACCAAAGCTACAACCAAAAGTGGGTAAAAAAAAACCCATACATAAAAAAATAACAAATAAGGTGAGTATAATAAAGCATCAGCTTAGCTTGAAAGCATACACCATCCTCCAGCATCATCATAAAAATAGCTTGATAACAACACCACAGTCAGCCTGCCAGGACAGAACAACAGCATGAATGCAGTACAAATTAGGATAAAAGATCGCAGTCATGAACCATCATCCAGCAGCACAAACATAAGGAGGCTCAAGCAAGACAGAAAATAAGATGCCAAAACAAAGGTAGATCAACAGCTATCACAATGGAAGAGGGAAAAGAAGGAGTCTTAGGAGAAACAGCAAACAAGGTAGCAATAGGAATACCACCCACCATACAATCCAGGCCATCAACTAGCACCTCATGCTAGAAGACAACACTCAAAATAAGGCCTCAACCTACTACCCACCAAGCAAGCTAGAATAACCAAGACTCACCCATAACAACCAACTTCCACCATGCCCAGACAACAACATATAATACACCACCACCAGCATCACCATAAAAAAGCAGCTTGATAACAACCCCATAGTCAGCCTGACAGGACAGAACAATAGCATACATGCAGTACAAACCAGAACAAAAGATCGTAGCTATGAGCCATCAGCCAACAACACAAACACAAGGAAGCTCAAGAACACATAATAGCATAAGATGCCTGGACAGAGATAGATAACCAACCACCACAACAGAAAAGGCAAAAGAAGGAGCCTGGGCAAAAGCAAGACCCAAGGTAGAAAGAGGGATACCACCCACCATACAATCCAAGCCATCAACTAGCACCTCATGCTAGGAGACAACACTAAAAACGGGGCCTCATCCCACTACATACCAAGGCAAGCTAGAATGACCAAGACTCACCATGACAGCCAACCTCCACCAAATAAAACAAAGAAAAACACCCTCAACCAGCATCACCATAAAATTAGCTTGGTAATAACGCCATAGTCAGCACGGCAGGACAGAACAAAAGCATACATGCAATACAAACCAGGACAAAGGATCGTAGCCATGAACCATCAGCCAGCATCATACCACAAGGAGGCTCAAGCAAAGCATAAAAGCATAAGATGCCGAAGAAAGGATAGATAAAAAACTACCACAAAAGAAGAGGCATAAAAAGAAGTCCAGATAGAAGCAAGAAACAAGGTAGCAATAGGAAGATAACCCACCATACAACACAAGCCATCAACTAGAACCTCATGCCAGGAGACAACACTAACAAAAACGGGCCTCAACCCACTACACACCAAGCAAGCTACCAAGACCCAGACTTAACCATGACAACCAACCTCCAACAACTATCCACCATCAATAGACATAATCATAAAATGACAGCAGCACGGCAAGCATACAATACAAAACAGGACAAAGGATCGCTACCATGAACCATCAACCAACAACACTAATCACTAGGAAGCCTAAGCTGAAAAAGTAATACACTATATCTAGACAGTAGATACAACCAAAGAAGCAAATCCCATTTTACACAAAGATAATAAACAGGAGGAAAATAAAAATATTTAGCCTTCCTTTAACAGTTGAAGAACAACGGGAAATACCTCAACCTTAACGAATATACAAATCAGGGGAGCTGCCACCAACCCCTGAGCTCAACCTCCAAGTAGAGATCCCGCAAGCAGCAGAGAACCCCCGGAGAAAAAAACCCAGAAAACAGAGCAATGCCCCGACAACAAAACACCAATCAGGGGATGTAAGACGGTCGTCGAACCTACTGACTCGCCAACCACAAAGAAATACACCCCGAAACCACTAAACTAGACCCGTCACCGGCGAAATAGACCAAAAAACAAGAAAACCCAGTCACCGGCGAACCCAACGAACCTGCAAAACAGAGCCAGCAACCCAAATCGAACCTCCAAGCAAATTCCCGCAAGCAAGCAAGAAAACCCCCGGAGAAATCAAACTAGAGTAGAGCCCCGACAACAAAACGCCAACCAAGGGGCTGAAATCGACCGCCGAACCAACTGACTCGCCGACCACTTTGAAACGCACCCCAAACCCACTGAACTAGACCCGTCACCGGCGAAATAAGCCAGAAATCAGCGAACTAGAACAGAACACAGCATCACCTTGAGCAAAAAAAAACTCAGAAACCCGAGGGTTTGATTTGAAAATCGAAGCCCAAAAGCCCAGAATCAGCCCAGCAGAAGAAATATCAACACTTTCAGCACAATTCGACTGCTGGGAAATAGAGTATACTTGAAACACCGCCTAGTAGTCGATTCAACCAAAGAAGCCGCCGGAACAACGAACTCAGTCCCTTCTTCAATTTTGAGCGAAGAACCCAGAAAATCGGAGAAGGAAACCGATTAGACCCGCAACACCTTCCAACAGCCAATTCGCGCAACACACTTACCAGAACAACAAACCCTTCTTCAACCTTGAGCGAAGGTCGAAGAACAGATCCGAGTTCCAAATGCCCTTAGGGTTTGTATTTTGACAAATTGAAGAACAAGAAACGAGCTTCCCTATCTAGCCCTTGAAAGAACGAATCCGATGAAGGCAACCACCGGGATCCTTCTTCTAAGGGCTAGAGAGATGCAAGAGTTTCTCTGTCTAGAACAAAACCCTTGAATGTGATTCTTTTAAAAATCTTTGTTTAAATGTGTTTGACATTCATTTATTTCAATTAGCTTCGTTGAATGTATTTGATTTTCATTCGATTTAAAAAGCATTGTTTGAATGAGTTAAAATTTCATATGATTCCAAAATCTTTGTTTGAATGTGTTTGACTTTCTTTGATTAATTAATCTTTGTAGATGCATTTACTTTCATTCGATTCAAAAAGCTTTGTTTGAATGTGTTTGACTTTCATTTCATCTTAAAAGCTTTGTTTGAATGTGTTGACTTTCATTTGATTCAAAATGCTTTGTTTGAATGTGTTTAACTTTGATATGATTCAAAAATCTTTGTTTAAATGTGTTTGACTTTCATTTGATTCGAAAAACTTCATTTGAATGTTTTTTACTTTAATTTAATAAAAAAAATCTTTGTTTAAATGTTTTTGACTTTTGTCAGATTCAAAAAGATTTGTTTGAATGTGTTTGACTTTCATTTGATTTAAAAAACATTGTTTGAATGTGTTTGACTTTTAGTTGATTCAAAATTTTTATTTGACTGTGTTTGACTTTCATTCAATTCAAAAAGTTTTGTTTAAATGTGTTTGACTTTCATTTGATTCAAAAAGTATTGTTTGAATGTGTTTGAATTCAATCGATTCATAAAGCTTTGTTTGAATGTGTTTATCTTTTTCTTTTATTCAAAATTTTTTGAGTGAATGCATTTCACTTTCATTAGATTCAAAAAGCTTTTCAATGTGTTTAGCTTTAATTCTATTCAAAAAGCTTTGTTTGAATGTGATTGACTTTTATTTAATTCAAAAATCTTTGTTTGAATGTGTTTGAGTTTCTTTCGATTCAAAAAGCTTTGTTTGAATGTGTTTATCTTTTATTTGATTCAATAAGTTTTGATTGAATGCATTTCATTTTCATTCGATTCAAAAAGATTTGTTTGAATGTGTTTAACTCTCATTTTATTCCAAAAGCTTATTTAGAATGTGTTTGACTTTCATTCGATTCAAAAAGCATTGTATTAATGTGTTTTTCGTTCATTTAATTTAAAAAATCTTTGTTTAAATGTGTTTGACATTCATTTGATTCAATTAGCTTCGTTGAATGTATTTGACTTTCATTCGATTTAAAAAGCTTTGTTTGAATAAGTTTAAATTTCATATGATTCAAAAAACTTTGTTTGAATGTGTTTGATTTTCTTTGATTAATTAATCTTTGTAGATGCATTTCCCTTTCATTCGATTCAAAAAGCTTTGTTTGAATGTGTTTGACTTTCATTTCATCTTAAAAGCTTTGTTTGAATGTGTTGACTTTCATTTGATTCAAAAAGCTTTGTTTAAATAGGTTTGACTTTGATATGATTCAAAAATCTTTGTTTAAATGTGTTTGACTTTCATTTGATTCGAAAAGCTTTATTTGAATGTTTTTTACTTTAATTTAATAAAAAAATCTTTGTTTAGATGTTTTTGACTTTCGTCTGATTCAAAAAGATTTGTTTGAATGTGTTTGACTTTCATTTGATTCAAAAAGTTTTGTTTGAATATGTTTATCTTTTTTTTTATTTAAAATTTTTTGAGTGAATGAATTTCACTTTCATTAGATTCAAAAACCTTTATTTCAATGTGTTTAGCTTTCATTCTATTCAAAAAGCTTTGTTTGAAAGTGATTGACTTTCATTTGATTCAAAAAGGTTTGTTTGAATGTGTTTGAGTTTCTTTCGATTCAAAAAGCTTAGTTTGAATGTGTTTATCTTTTATTTGATTCAAAAAGTTTTGATTGAATGCATTTCATTTTCATTCGATTCAAAAAGATTTGTTTGAATGTTTTTAACTCTCATTTTATTCCAAAAGCTTTTTTAGAATGTGTTTGACTTTCATTCGATTTAAAAAGCATTGTATTAATGTGTTTTACTTTCATTTAATTTAAAAATCTTTGTTTAAATGTGTTTAACATTCATTTGATTCAATTCGCTTCGTTGAATGTATTTGACTTTCATTTGATTTAAAAAGCTTTGTTTGAATGAGTTAAAATTTCATATGATTCAAAAAAATATTTTTGAATGTGTTTGACTTTCTTTGATTAATTAATCTTTGTAGTTGCATTTCACTTTCATTCGATTCAATAAGCTTTGTTTGAATGTGTTTGACTTTAATTTCATCTTAAAAGCTTTGTTTGAATGTGTTGACTTGCATTTGATTCAAAAAGCTTGTTTTGAATGTGTTTGACTTAGATATGATTTAAAAATCTTTGTTTAAATGTGTTTGACTTTCATTTGATTCAAAAAGCTTTATTTGAATGATTTTTTACTTAAATTTAATAAAAAAAATCTTTGTTTAAATGTTTTTGACTTTCGTCTGATTCAAAAAGCGTTGTTTGAATGTGTTTGACTTTTAATTGATATAAAAAGCTTTGTTTGAAAAATTTGACTTTCATTCGATTAAAAAAAATTGTTTGAATGTGTATGACTTTCATTCGATTAAAAAAAACTTCTGTGAAAGCATAATATTATCATTCGATTCAAAAAGCTTTGTTTAAATGTGTTTGACTTTCATTAGATTCAAAAGCTTTGTTTGAATGTGTTTGACTTTCTATCGTTTGAAAAAGCTTTATTTTAATGTGTTTGACTTTCAATTGATTCAAAATCTTTGTTTGATTGCATTTGACTTTATTCGATTCAATAAGCTGTGTTTGAATGTGTTTGACTTTCACTTGATTCAAAAAGCTTTGTTTGAATGTGTTTGACTTTCACTTGATTCCAAAAGCTTTGTTTGAATGTGTTTGACTTTCTTTGATTAATTTATCTTCGTTGATGCATTTGACTTTCATTCGACTCCAAAAGCTTTTTATGAATGTGTTTGACTTTTATATCATCCAAAAAGCTTTGTTTGAATGTTTTTTATTTTCATTTATTTTAAAAACCTTTGTTTCAATGCATTTAACTTTCATTCGATTCAAAAAGCTTTGTTTTAATGTATTTGACTTTCATTAGATTCAAAAAGCTTTGTTTGAATGCATTTGACTTTCATTTGATTTAAAAAGCTTTGTATGAATTTGTTTGACTTTCATTTTATTCAAAAAGCTTTGTTTGAATGCATTTAACTTTCATTCGATTCAAAAGGCTTTGTTTGAGTGTGTTTGAAATTTATTTGATTTAATTTTCTTTGTTGAATGCATTTTACTTTCCTTCGATTCAAAAAGTTGTGTTTTAATGTGTTTGTCATTCATTTGATTTAAAAAGCTATGTTTGAATGTGTTTGACTTTCATTTGAATCAACAAAGTTTATTTGAATGTGTTCGACTTTCATTTTATTCAATTAGCTTCTTTGAATGCATTGAATTTTAATTCGATTCAAAAAGCTTTGTTTGAATATGTTTGTCTTTCATTTGATTTAAAAAGAATTTTTTGAATGTGTTTGACTTTCATTTAAATCAAAAAGCTTTGTTTGGATGTGTTGGTCTTTTATTGGATTTAAATAGTTTTGTTTGAATGCATTTCACTTTCATTTGATTTAGTGAGCTTTTTTTGAATGTTTTTTACTTTCATTTGATTCGAAAAGCTTTGTTTTAATGTGTTTGACTTTCATTTGATTAAAAAAACTTTGGTTGAATGTCTTTGACTTTTATTTGATTCTAAAAGCTTTCTTTTTATGCAATTGACTTTCATTCGAGTAAAAAGCATTGTTTGAATAAGTTTGACTTTCATTTGATAAAAAAAAGCTTTGTTTGAATAAGTTTGACTTTCATTCGATTAAAAAAGGTTTGTTTTATTGTGTTTGACTTTCATTTGTTTCAAAAATCTTTGTTTGAATATGTTTCACTTTTATTTGATTCAAAAGCTTTCTTTGAATGCATTGACTTTCACTCGATTCAATAAGCTTTGTTAGAATTTTTATGACTTACATTGGATTTAAAAAGCTTTGTTTGAATGTTTTTTACTTTCATTCAATTCAAAAAGGTATGTTTGAGTGAGTTTGACTTTTATGTGATTCAAAAATCTTTGTTTGAATGTGTTCGACTTTCATTTTGATTAAACAAGCTTCTTTGAATGCATTTGATTTTCATTCTATTTAAAAAGCTTTGTTTCAATGCGTTTGACTTTCTTTTGATTCAAAAAGCATTGTTAGAATGTGTTTGACTTTCATTCAATTCAAAAAGGTTTGTTTGAATGTGTTTGACTTACATTACATTCAAAAAGCTTTTTTTTAATGTGTTTGACTTTAATTCAATTCAAAAAATTTAGTTTAAATGCGTTTGACTTTCATTCGATTCAAAAAGTATTGTTTGAATGTGTTTGAATTCATTCGATTCAAAAAGCTTTGTTTGAATGTGTTTATCTTTTTTTTTATTCAATATTTTTTGAGTGAATGCATTTCACTTTCATTAGATTCAAAAACTTTATTTCAATGTGTTTAGCTTTCATTCTATTCAAAAAGCTTTGTTTGAATGAGATTGACTTTCATTTGATTCAAAAAGCTTTGTTTGAATGTGTTTGAATTTCTTTCGATTCAAAAAGCTTTGTTTGAATGTGTTTATCTTTTATTTGATTCAAAAAGTTTTGATTGAATGCATTTCATTTTCATTCGATTCAAAAAGATTTGTTTGAATGTATTTAACTCTCATTTTATTCCAAAAGCTTTTTTAGAATGTGTTTGACTTTCATTCGATTCAAAAAGCATTGTATTAATGTGTGTTTTACTTTCATTTAATTTAAAAATCTTTGTTTAAATGTGTTTGACATTCATTTGATTCAATTAGCTTTGTTGAATGTATTTGACTTTCATTCAATTTAAAAAGCTTTGTTTGAATGAGTTAAAATTTCATATGATTCAAAAAACTTTGTTTGAATGTGTTTGACTTTCTTTGATTAATTAATCTTTGTTGATGCATTTCACATTCATTCGATTCAAAAAGCTTTGTTTGAATGTGTTTGACTTTCATTTCATCTTAAAAGCTTTGTTTGAATGTGTTGACTTTCATTTGATTCAAAAAGCTTTGTTTGAATGTGTTTGACTTTGATATGATTCAAAAATCTTTGTTTAAATGTGTTTGACTTTCTTTTGATTCGAAAAGCTTTACTTGAATGTTTTTTACTTTAATTTAATAAAAAAAACTTTGTTTAAATGTTTTTGACTTTCGTCTGATTCAAAAAGATTTGTTTGAATGTGCTTGACTTTCATTTGATTCAAAAAACTTTGTTTGAATGTGTTTGACTTTCAATTGATATAAAAATCTTCGTTTGAAGAATTTGACTTTCATTCGATTAAAAAAACATTATTTGAATGTACGTGGCTTTCATTTTACCAAAAAAGATTTGTTTTAATGTCTTCGGCTTTCATTTGATTCAACTAACTTCTTTGAATGCATAAGATTATCATTCGATTCAAAAAGCTTTGTTTGAATGTGTTTGACTTTCATTAGATTCAAAAGCTTTGTTTGAATGTGTTTGACTTTCTATTAATTCAAAATCATTGTTTGAATGCATTTGACTTTATACGATTCAATACGCCGTGCTTGAATGTGTATGACTTTCACTTGATTCAAAAAGCTTTGTTTGAATGTGTTTGACTTTCATTTGACTCAAAAGCTTTGTTTGAATGTGTTTGACTTTCTTTGATTAATTTATTTTCGTTGATGCATTTGACTTTCATTCGACTCAAAAAGCTTTTTATGAATGTGTTTGACTTTCATATCATCCAAAAAGCTTTGTTTGAATGTGTTCGACTTTCATTTGATTCAAAAAGATTTGTTTGAATGCATTTAACTTTCATTCGATTCAAAAAGCTTTGTTTGAATGTGTTTGACTTTCAATAGATTCAAAAAGCTTTGTTTAAGTGCATTTGACTTTCATTTGATTTAAAAAGCTTTGTATGAATTTGTTTGACTTTCATTTGATTCAAAAAGCTTTGTTTGAATGCATTTTACTTTCATTCGATTCAAAAGGCTTTGTTTGAGTGTGTTTGAAATTTATTTGATTTAATTTTCTTTGTTGACTGCATTTTACTTTCCTTCGATTCAAAAAGTTGTGTTTTAATGTGTTTCTCATTCATTTGATTTAAAAAGTTATGTTTGAATGTGTTTGACTTTCATTTGATTCAACAAGCTTTATTTGAATGTGTTCGACTTTCATTTGATTCAATTAGCTTCTTTGAATGCATTTAATTTTAATTCGATTCAAAAAGCTTTGTTTGAATGTGTTTGTCTTTCATTTGATTCAAAAAGATTTTTTTGAATGTGTTTGACTTTCATTTAAATGAAAAAGCTTTGTTTGGATGTGATGGTCTTTTATTGGATTTAAATAGTTTTGTTTGAATGCATTTCACTTTCATTTGATTTAGTAGGCTTTTTTTGAATGTTTTTTACTTTCATTTGATTCGAAAAGCTTTGTTTTAATGTGTTTGACTTTCATTTGATTAAAAAAACTTTGGTTGAATGTCTTTGACTTTTATTTGATTCTAAAAGCTTTCTTTGCATGCATTTGACTTTCATTCGAGTAAAAAGCATTGTTTGAATAAGTTTGACGTTCATTTGATAAAAAAAAGCTTTGTTTGAATAAGTTTGACTTTCATTCGATTAAAAAAGCTTTGTTTTATTGTGTTTGACTTTCATTTGTTTCAAAAATCTTTGTTTGAATATGTTTCACTTTTATTTGATTCAAAAGCTTTCTTTGAATGCATTGACTTTCACTCGATTCAATAAGCTTTGTTAGAATTTGTATGACTTACATTGGATTTAAAAAGTTTTGTTTGAATGTTTTTTACTTTCATTCAATTCAAAAAGGTATGTTTGAGTGAGTTTGACTTTTATGTGATTCAAAAATCTTTGTTTGAATGTGTTCGACTTTCATTTTGATTAAACAAGCTTCTTTGAATGCATTTGATTTTCATTCGATTTAAAAAGCTTTGTTTCAATGCGTTTGACTTTGTTTTGATTCAAAAAGCATTGTTAGAATGTGTTTGACTTTCATTCAATTCAAAAAGCTTTGTTTGAATGTGTTTGACTTACATTACATTCAAAAAGCTTTTGTTTAATGTGTTTGACTTTAATTCAATTCAAAAAATTTAGTTTAAATGTGTTTGACTTTCATTCGATTCAAAAAGTATAGTTTGAATGTGTTTGAATTCATTAGATTCAAAAAGCTTCGTTTGAATGTGTTTATCTTTTTTTTATTAAATTTTTTTTGATTGAATGCATTTCACTTTCTTTAGATTCAAAAAGCTTTATTTCAATGTGTTTAGCTTTCATTCTATTCAAAAAGCTTTGTTTTAATGTGTTTAAATTTCATTCAATTCAAAAAGCTTTGTTTCAATGTGTTTGACTTTCATTTGATTCAAAAAACTTTGTTTGAAAGTGTTTATCTTTCTTTCGATTCAAAAAGATTTGTTTGAATGTGTTTATCTTTTGTTTGATTCAAAAAGTTTTGATTGAATGCGTTTTACTTTCATTTGATTCAAAAACTTTTGTTTGAATGTGTTTAACCCTCATTTTATTCCAAAACCTTTCTTTCAATGCGTTTAACTTTCATTCAATTCAAAAAACTTTGTTTGAATGTGTTTAACTTTAATTTGAATCAAAAAGCTTATTTTCAATGTGTTTGTCATTCTTTCGATTCAAAAAGCTTTGTTTGAATGTGTTTAACTTTCATTCGATTCAAAAAGCTTTGTTTAAATGTGTTTGACTTTCATCTGATTCAAAAAGCTTTGTTTGAATGTGTTTGAGTTTCTTTCGATTCAAAAAGCTTTGTTTGAATGTGTTTATCTTTTTTTTTTATTCAAAAAGTTTTGATTGAATGCATTTCATTTTCATTCGATTTAAAAAGATTTGTTTGAATGTGTTTAACTCTCATTTTATTCCAAAAGCTTTGTTAGAATGTGTTTGACTTTCATTCGATTCTAAAAGCATTGTATTAATGTGTTTTACTTTCATTTAATTTAAAAATCTTTGTTTAAATGTGTTTGACATTCAATTGATTCAGTTAGCTTCATTGAATGTATTTGACTTTCATTCGATTTAAAATGCTTTGTTTGAATGAGTTAAAATTTCATATTATTCAAAAAGCTTTGTTTGAATGTGTTTGACATTCTTTGATTAATTAATCTTTTTTTTTGCATTTCACTTTCTTTCGATTCAAAAATCTTTGTTTGAATGTGTTTGACTTTTATTTCATCTTAAAAGTTTTGTTTGAATGTGTTTGATTTTGATATGATTCAAAAATCTTTATTTAAATGTGTTAAACTTTCGTTTGATTCGAAAAGCTTTATTTGAATGTTTTTTTTTTACTTTAATTTAATAAAAAAATCTTTGTTTTAATGTTTTTGACTTTCGTCAGATTCAAAAAGCTTTGTTTCAATGTGTTTAACTTTCATTTGATTCAAAAAACTTTGTTTGAATGTGTTTGACTTTCAATTGATACAAAAAGCTTTATTTGAAGAATTTGACTTTCATTCGATTAAAAAAAATTTATTTGAATGTATGTGACTTTCTTTTTACCAAAAAAGATTTGTTTTAATGTGTTCAACTTTTATTTGATTCAACTAACTTCATTGAATGCATAAGATTATCATTCAATTCAAAAAGCTTTTTTTAAATGTGTTTGACTTTCATTATATTTAAAAGCTTTGTTTGAATGTGTTTGACTTTCTATTGTTTCAAAAAGCTTTATTTTAATGTGTTTGACTTTCAGTTGATTCAAAATCTTTGTTTGAATGCATTTGACCTTATTCGATTCAATAAGCTGTGTTTGAATGTGTTTGACTTTCACTTGATTCAAAAAGGTTTGTTTGAAAGTGTTTGACTTTCATTTGATTCAAAAAGCTTCGTTTGAATGTGTTCGGGTTTCATTTGATTCAATTAGCTTCTTGAAATGTATGACTTTCATTCGATTCAAAAAGCTTTGTTTGAATGTGTATAACTTTCATTTGATTCAAAAAGCTTTGTTTGAATGTGTTTGTCTTTCATTTAAATCAAAAATATTTGTTTGAATGTGTTTGACTTTCATTTGATTCACAAAGCTTTATTTGAATGTATTCGACTGTCATTCGATTCAAAAAGCTCTGTTTGAATATGTATGACTTTTATTTGATTAAAAAAGCTTTGTTTGAATGTGCTTGATTTTCATTTGATTCAAAATCTTTGTTTTAATGTGTTCGACTTTCATTTGATTCAATTAGCTTCTTTAAATGCATTTGACTTTCATTCGATTTTAAAAGCTTTGTTTAAATGTGTTTAATTTTCATATGATTGAAAAGGCTTTGTTTGAATGTGTTTGACTTTCATTTGATTCAAAAAGCTTTGTTGAATGTGTTCGATTTTCAATAGATTCAATTAGCTTCTTTCAATGCATTTGACTTTCATTCGATTCAAAAATCTATTTTTAAATATGTTTGACTTTCATTTGATTTAAACAATTTCGTTAATGTTTTTGAATTTTATTTGACTAAAAAACCTTTGTTTGAATGTGTTCGACTGGCATTCGATTCACAAAACTCTATTTGAATATGTTTGACTTTCATTTGATTCAAAAAACATTGTTTGAATGTGTTTAACTTCCATTTGATTTAATAAGCTTTATTTGAATGTGTTTGACTTTCATTTGATTCAAAATCTTTGAATCCATATGACTTTAATTATATTCAAAAAGCTTTGTTTGAATGTGTTTGACTTTCATTTGATTCAAAAGCTTTATTTGAATGTGTTTTACTTTCATTTGATTTAAAAATCTTTATTTGAATGTGTTTTACTTTCATTTGATTCAAAAAGCTTTGTTTGAATATTTTTTACTTTCATTTGATTTAAAAAGCTTTGACTTTATGTGTTCCACTTTAATTTGTTACAATTAGCTTCGTAGAATGCATTTGATATTCATTCCATTCAAAAAGCTTTGTTTGAATTTGTTTGACTTTCATTTGTTCAAAAAACTATGTTTAAATGTGTTTGACTTTCATTATATTTATAAAAGCTTTGTTTTAACATATGTAAGTTTCATTTGATTCAAAAATCTTTATTTGAATGTGTTTGACTTTTATTTGATTCAATTAGCTTTGTTGAATGCATTTGACTTTCATTCGATTTAAAAAGCTTTATTTGAACATGTTTGTCTTTCATTTGATTCAAAAAGTTTTGATTGAATGTGTTTAGTTTCATTTGATTTAAAAAGATTTGTTTGAATGTGTTTGACTTTCATATTATTCAAAAAGGTTTGTTTCAATGTGTTTTACTTTCAGTTAATAAAAAAATTTTGTTTCAATGTGTTTGACTATCATTTGATTTAAAAATATTTGTTTAAATTTGTTTAACTTTCATTTGATTCAATAAGCTTTGTTTAAATGTGTTTGGCTTTCATTTTATTCAAAACGCATTTTTTTAATGTGTTTAACTTTCATTTGATTCAAAAGATTTGTGTGATTATGTTTGACTTTCATTTGATTCAATTAGCTTTGTTTAATACATTTTGACTTTCATTTGATTCAAAAATTTTTATTTGAATATGTTTGTGTTTCATTCTATTCAAAAAGTATGATTTGAATGTGTTTTAGTTTCATTTGATTCATAAAGGTTTGTTTGATTGTGTTTGACTTTTGTTTGATTCAAATACCTTTGTTTTAATGTGTTTGACTTTCATTCGTTTCTAAAAGCTTTGTTTTAATGTGTTTTAGTTTTATTTGATTCAAAAAGCTTTGTTTGAATGTGTTTGGCTTTTATTTGATTTAAAAAACTTTGTTTGAATAAATTTGACAATCATTCGATTTTTAATTTTTTGAACGTGTTTGACTTTCATTTGATTTAAAAAATATTTGTTTGAATTTGTTTGACTCTTATAGGATTTAAAAATCTTCTTTTAAATGTGTTTGCCATTCATTAGATTCAAAAAGTTTCGTTTGAATGTGTTTGAGTTTCATTCTATTCATAAAGCTTTGTTTGAATGTGTTTGAGTTTCATTCGATTCAAAAAGCTTTGTTTGAATGAGTTTTACTTTCATTTGATTCAATTAGCTTCTTTGAATGCACTTGACTTTCATTCTATTCAAAAAGCTTTGTTTTAATGTGTTTGAGTTTTATTTGATTCAAAAAGCTTTGTTTGAATGAATTTGAGTTTCATTTTATTCAAAAAGCTTTGTTTGATTGTGTTCTACTTTCATTTAATTTAATTAGTTTCTTTTAATGCATACGACTTTCATTCGATTAAAAAATCATCGTTTGAATTTGTTTGACTTTCTTTTGATTCAAAAAGCATTTTTTGAATGTGTTGGACTTTCATTTTCTTCAATTTGTTTTGTTGGATGCATTTGACTTTCTTTCGATTCAAAAAGCTTTGTTTGATTGTGTTTGAATTTCATTTGATTTAAAAAGCTTTGTTTGAATGCATTTGACTTTCATTTGATAAAAAAAAACTTTGTTTGAATGTGTTTGGCTTTCATTTGATTCAACTAGCTTCTTTGAATGCATATGAATTTCATTCGATTCAAAAAAACGGTGTTTGAATCTGTTTTACTTTCATTCAATTTAAAAAGCTTTGTTTAAATGCATTTGACTTTCATTCGATTCAAAAAGCATTGTTTGAATATGTTTGACTTTTATTTAATTTAAAAAGCTTTGTTTGAATGTATTTGACTTTCATTTTATTTAAAAAGCATTGTTTGAATGTGTTTAAATTTCATTCGATTTAAAAAACTTTGTTTGTATGTATTTGATTTTCATTCGATAAAAAAGCTTTGATTGAATATGTTTGACTCTCATTAATCCAAAAAGCTTTGTTTAAATGTGTTTGAGTTTAATTTGATTTAAAAAGCTTTGTTTTAATGTGTTTGAATTCATTCGATTCTAAAAGCTTTGTTTGAATGTGTTTATTTTCTTTTATTCAAAAAGTTTTGATTGAATGTATTTCACTTTCATTAGATTCAAAAATCTTTATTTGAATGTGTTTGACTTTCATTCTATTCAAAAAACATTGTTTTAATTTGTTTGACTTTCATTCAATTCAAAAAGCTTTATTTGAATGCATTTGACTTTCATTGGATTCAAAAAGCATTATTTGAAGGTCTATGACTTTCATTTGATTAAAAAAGCTTTAATTAAATTTGTTTGACTTTCATTTGTTCAAAAAAGTGTGTTTATATGTGTTTGACATTTATTATAATTAAAAAGCTTAGTTTTAATGTAGGTAAGTTTCATTTGATTCAAAAATCTTTGTTTTAATGTGTTTAACATTCATTTGATTCAATTAGCTTTGTTGAATGCATTTGACTTTCATTCGATTTAAAAAGGTTAGTTTTAACATGTTTGTCTTTCATTTGATTTAAAAAGTTTTGGTTGAATGTGTTTGACTTTCATTTGATTCAAAAAATTTTGTTTGAATATGTTTGACTTTCATTCGATTTAAATAGCTTTGTATGTATGTGATTGTCTTTGATTTGAATCAATTAACTTTTTTGAATGCATTTTACTTTCATTCGATTCGAAAAGTTTTGTTTGAATGTGTTTAAATTTCTTTTTATTCAAAACCTTTTTTTGAATGTGTTTGACTTTCATTTGATTCAAAAAACTTTGTTTGAATGTTTTTTACTTTCATTTGATTCAGTTAGCTTTTTTGAATGCATTTCACATTCATTCGATTCAATAATCTTTGTTTCAAAGTGTTTGAGTTTCATTTGATTCAAAAAGCTTGGGTTGAATGTGTTTAACTTTCATTTGATTCGGTTAGCTTCTTTGAATGCCTTTGACTTTCATTCGATTTAAAAAGCTTTGTTTGAAAGTGTTTGACTTTTATTCGATTCAAAAAGCTTGGTTTGAATGTGTTGGACTTTCATTTGATCAAATAAGCTTCGTCGAAGGCGTTTAACTTTCATTCGATTCAAAAAGCTTTGTTTGATTGTGTTTGACTTTCATTTTATTCAAAAATCTTTGTTTGAATGCATTTGACTTTCATTTGATTCACAAAACTTTAGTTGAATGTGATTAACATTAATTGAATTCGAAAAGCTTTTTTTTAATTTGTTTGACTTTCATTTGATTCAAAAATCTTTGTCTAAATGTGTTTGACTTTCATTCGATTCAAAAAGCTTTGTTTGGATGTGTTTGACATGCATTTGATTTAAAATTTTTTATTTGAATGTGTTTTACTTTCATTTGATTCAAAAAGCTTTATTTGAATTTTTTTTACTTTAATTTGATTCAAAAAGTTTTGATTGATTGTGTTCGACGTTAATTTGATTCAATTAGATTCGTTGAATGCATTTGACTTCCATTCGATTCAAAACGCTTTATTTGAAGGTGTATGATTTTCATTTTATTAAAAAGGCTTTGTTTAAATTAGTTTGACTTTCATTTGTTCAAAAAAGTATGTTTATATGTTTTTGACTTTCATTATATTTAAAAATCTTTGTTTTAATGTATGTAAGTTTCATTTGATTCAAAAATCTATGTTTTAATGTGTTTAACATTCATTTGATTTAATTAGCTTTGTTGAATGCAATTGACTTTCATTCGATTTAAAAAGCTTTGTTTTAACATGTTTGTCTTTCATTTGATTCAAAAAACTTTGGTTGAATGTGTTTGACTTTCATTTGATTCAAAAAACTTTGTTTGAATATGTTTGACTTTCATTCGATTCAAACAACTTTGTTTGTATGTGATTGTCTTTCATTTGAATTAATTAACTTTTTTAAATGCATTTTACTTTCATTCGATTCAAAAATTTTTGTTTGAATGTGTTTAAATTTCTTTTGATTCAAAAGCTTTTTTTATTGTCTTTGACTTTCATTTTATTCAAAAATCTTTGTTTGAATGCATTTGACTTTCATTTGATTCACCAAACATTATTTGAATGTGATTGACTTTAATTCAATTCAAAAACCTTTGTTTCAAAGTGTTTGAGTTTCATTTGATTTAAAAAGCTTGGTTTGAATGTGTATGACTTTAATTTGATTCGGTTATCTTCTTTGAATGCATTTGACTTTCATTCGATTCGAAAAGCTTTGTTTGAATGTGTTTGACTTTCATTTGATTCGGTTATCTTCTTTGAATGCATTTGACTTTCATTTGATTCAAAAAGCTTGGTTTGAATGTGTTGGACTTTCATTTGATTAAATAAGCTTCGTTGAAGGCGTTTGACTTTCTTTCGATTCAAAAGCTTTGTCTGATTGTGTTTGACTTTCATTTTATTCAAAAATCTTTGTTTGAATGCATTTGACTTTCATTTGATTCACAAAACTTTATTTGAATGTGATTGACTTTAATTCAATTCAAAAAGCTTTTTTTTAATGTGTTTGACACTTATTTGATTAAAAAATCTTTGTTTGAATGTGTTTGACTTTCATTTGACTTAAAAAGCTTTGTTTGAATGTGTTTGATTTTGATTTAATTCAAAAATCTTTGTTTAAATATGTTTAACTTTCATTTAATTCAAAAAGCTTTGTTTGAATGTTTTTTACTTTAATTTGATTAAAAAAAGCTTTGTTTAATTGTGTTTGACTTCCATTTGATTCAAAAAACTTTGTTTGAATGTGTTAGACTTTCATTTGATTCAAAAAGCTTTGTTTGAAGCATTTGACTTTCATTTTATTAACAAAACTTTATTTGAATGTGATTGAGTTTCATTTGATTCAAAAATCTTACTTTGAATGTGTTTGTCTTTCATTTGATCCAAAAAGCTTTGTTTGAATGTGTATGACTTTGATTTGATTCAAAAATCTTTGTTTGAATGTTTTTTACTTTAATTTGATTAAAAAAGTTTTGTTTAAATGTGTTTGACTTTCGTCTGATTAAAAAAGTTTTGTTTGAATGTGTTTGACTTTAATTTGATTTAAAAAGCTTTGTCTGAATGTGTTTGACTTTCATTTGATTAAAAAAAGATTTGGTTTAATGTGTTCAGCTTTCAATTGATATAATAATCTTCTTTGAATGCATAAGATTTTTATTCGATTCAAAAAGCTTTGTTTGAATATGTTTGACTTTCAATAGACTCAAAAACCTTTATTTGAATGTGTTTGAGTTTCATTCGTTTCAAAAAGCTTTGTTTGAATGCATTTGACTTTATTCGATTCAAAAACCATTGTTTGATTGTGTTTTACTTTTAGTTGATTCAAAAAGCTTTGTTTGAATGTGTTTCATTTTCATTTGATTCAAAAATCTTTGTTTGATTTTGTTCGGCTTTCACTTGATTCAATTAGCTTCTTTAATTGCATATAATCTTCATTCGATTCAAAAAGCTTTGTTTGAATGTGTATAACTTTCATTTGATTCAAAAAGCTTTGTTTGAATGTGTTTGACATTCATTTAAGTCAAAAAGCTTTGTTTGAATGTGTTTGACTTTCGTTGATTAATTTATCTTCGTTGATGCATTTGACTTTCATTCGATTCAAAAAACTTCATTTGTATGTGATTGTCTTGCATTTGAGTCAATTAGCTTTGTTTGAATGTGTTTGACTTTCATTTGATTATAAAAGCATTGTTTGAATGCATTTAACTTTCATTCGATTCGAAAAGCTTTTTTGAATGTGTTTGACTTTCATTAGATTCAAAAAGCTTTATTTGAATGCATTTGACTTTCATTTGATTCAAAAAGATTTGTTTGAATGTGCTCGACTTTCATTTGATTTAATTAGCTTCTTGAATGCATTTAACTTTCATTCGATTCTAAAGTCTTTCTTTGAGTGTGTTTGAAATTTATTTGATTTAATTTTCTTCGTTGAATGCGTTTGACTTTCATTCGATTCAAAAAATTTTGTTTTAATGTGTTTGACTTTCATTTGATTTAAAAAGCTATGTTTGAATGTGTTTGACTTTCATCTGATTCAATTAGCTTCTTTGAATGCATTTAATTTTAATTCGATTCTAAAAGCTTTTTTTTTTTTTTTTTATTGTAAATAGGGGATTTTATTACCAAAAGAGAGAAAGTTACAACTTACAAAATCTAAGTTATAACTAACACCAAACACCACAAGACCAGAAAAAATCAGGCCAACCACCCACCAACCAGTTCCAAAACCTTTTCTAGCCACCTTCTAGGAAGGGTTCTAGAGAAAGGAACAGGAACAAACTGGACTCATGCTTCCAGCCAGTTTCTAGTTAGGAATCTAGAAGCCAGGACCAGACAAACAGGAACAAACAGAGAAGCAGGACACAACCTGCAACCAGCACACATATAACCTAGTCTGCAAACTACAGAAAACAACACAACCTCCACCTAGCTCAGCTGCAGAAAGCACCAGGACTAGACAAGAGAGGCAATAAAGAAAAACACAAAAAAAAAAAAACCAAAATAGCAACCTGGACTCAAAACTGGTAACACTAGACTAAGGACCAGAACACCACAAAACTGCCCAAGAAACACATAAAATTATAGAATTAGCAATTTCCTGTCAGGAACAGGACACCTGCAGGCAACAACTTAAAGAATATCTCTAAGAACAGCTTCACCATGCTTGCAGCTTCCTGTAAAGATCAAAGAATTTCTTTGCAACCAAATATGGTAAACATCTTTAGCAAAACACATCCCCAACAATCTGTTTTTAGCTCTGTCTTTCCTGCAGAGTTTAGAAACCCACATGACTTCTGCATCAAAGGTCAAAATAGCTTTGTTGTAACCAAAAATAGCCAAAATCCTTTCCCAAATGTCCTTAGCAAATCTGCAATCAAAAAATAAATGCTGAACAGACTCAAGATGCAGATTACAAAGAAAACATGTAGGATCACATTGCATATTCCATAGAGTCAATGTGTCTTTTTTAAGCAATCTATTCCTAACAGCAAGCCAGAGAATAAACAAGCTCTTAGGGGTAGTAAAATTGTTACAGATAGTCTTCTCCAAGGAACTTTGGGAGCTTGAGCCATAATCTTCCGATATATTTTTTTTAATCTTGATTTTGTCACCCTATTTAACAGCATCCCAACAACCAATATAATCAATAACAGTTCTACATTTAAAAATTCTACTCAGCACCCAAGAGCACTTCCTGGGAGCAGGTTTGTCCCACCAAGGTTTGTCCTTGAAATAGTAGATATAAACCCATTTCACCCATAAGTTGTCAGCTTTGTGAGCAAGATCCCAAAGTAACCTTGAGATAGCAGCAGCATTCTACTCAGGGAGAGAAAGAAGGTTCCAACCACCACTAACTTTGGGAAGACAAACATTGAGACCAAGAAACAAGGGATTTCTTGGATGGGTTATCTTTCCCATTCCATAAAAAGGCTCTAAACCTTGCTTCAATTTCTCTCAGGATCTTTTTAGGAAGAATGAAGATTTGAGCCCAATATGTTTGTATTCCAAAAAGAACACTCTTCACTAACTGGAGTCTTCCAGCATAGGAGAGATGACTAGTAGACCAACCATTAATCCTAGCAGTCACTTTATCAACAAGGGGCTTGCATTGAGCAATGGTCAATTTTTTAGAAGAAAGAGGAACCCCCAAATACTTAAAAGGAATAGTATCAGGGGCAACCCCAATCACATTTATAAGCTCATCTTGCTCAGAATAACCAAGAACAACAAAGTACACCTCACTTTTATCCAAATTTGCAGATAAACCAGAAGCTTAAGAAAACTTAGAGAAAGCTTGGAAAAGCAAGGAGACAGACTGAGTATCAGCCCTGGAGAAGAGCAATAATCATTAGCAAACATAAGATGGGTGAAACCCATTTTCTCACAACTAGGGTGATAATTGAAATCAGGATTCAACTGTAACTCAGAAAGATACCTAGAAAGATATTCCATTCCAATAGCAAACAAGAAAGGGGACATTGGATCTCCCTGCCTAAGACCCTTTTTTGTAGGAAAGGGTTTAGAAGGGATACCATTAACCAAGATAGAGAAGGAGACAGAAGACAAATAAGCCATGATCCAGGTAATAAAATGGTTAGGAAAACCAATATCAGACATAACAGCCTTCAGAAAGCTCCATTCAACAGAGTCATAAGCCTTTTTCAAATCAATCTTCAACATACACCTAGGGGAAAGAAACTTATGCCCATAGCCTTTAATAAGCTCAGGAGCTAACAAGATATTATCATCAATGTGTTTTCTTGGGATGAAACCTACTTGAGAGCATCAATCACCTCAGAAATCACTTTTGCAATTCTTGAAGTAAGAATTTTAGAAATGAGCTTGTAAAGAACAGAACAACAAGCAATTAGTCTGAAATCTTTAGCAAGGGAAGGATTTTGGGCCTTAGGGACTAAGGTTACAGTAGTACAATTCCAATGCTTCAGCATAACACCAATATTGAAAAACTCCATAACACCAGCATCAACATCATTCTTCACAACATACCAAAATTTCTTAAAGAAGTGAGAATTTAAACCATCAATCCCAGGAGCCTTGGAGCAATCAATATCTTTCACAGCTAAATCAATTTCATCAATGGAAATTGGAGCTATAAGAGACTGCTGAGAATCTCTAGACAGCTGAGCACCTCTTCTCACAGTACTAAGATCAATTCTAGGAAGAGAAGCAGCACTAGTACCAAGAAGAGTCTTGTAAAAACCTGTAATTTCATCTTCAATGGCAGCTGGAGTTTTTAGTAAGGTGCCATCACTAGTGAAGAGAGTGTCAATTCTATTCCTGCATTGTCTTTGTTTCATAACATCAAAGAAATATTTGTTGTTACTATCACAAAGCTGAAGCCAATCAACTCTGGATTTTTGCTTGTAGATACTTTCTTAATCATTAATCCAGTATTTGACATTCTGAATAGCTACCAACTCCTGAGTGTGCAACTCAGCATTATCAGCATCATTGATAATCTGATGCTAAATATCAGTGAGGGTACTTTGAGCAGCTTCAAGCTTCTCAACAACATTACCAAATTTCTCAATGTTCAAGGATTTAAGAGCAACCTTAACTTGTTTAAGCTTAGGCCAAATCCAATTCATTGCATTAAAAGGAATAGAACATTGCCAAGCAGAGTCCACAGTAGACAGAAAATTTTCATGTTCAGCCAAGCAATTAAGAAACATAAAAGGTCTCCCTTTACCAGGTTGGGAATGAAAAATATCAAAAAGATCCCGACCTAGCAAGCTCAAATCGCCATGGAAATCGCCTAGAGAGAAAGTTAACGATTCAATTAGCTTTGTTAGAATGCATTTTGATTCGAAAAGCTTTGTTTGAATGCATTTGAATTTCATTTGATTCAAAAAACTTTATTTGAATGTGATTGACTTTAATTCAAATGAAAAAGCTTTGTTTTAATGTGTTTTTGTAGGCGTTGTTTGAAGTGTGCCTACGTTAAAGCATGTGTGAATATGCTTGGCACTCTTAGGAAGTGGGAATTGACATATACGATTAGGGACAAGGAAAGTAGGGAGCCGCCAACAAGTTTTAAGGAACATGTAAACCGTTCACGGATCATAAAAGGCAACCACGATAAAGGAACAACAATAGGTAACAACGATTGACCCATGAAGGTTACACCCCATTCATAATCCATGAGATTACTAACTCCATATGTTTCGAAACCACGAAAGGAGGATCGGGGATGATGGTACGAAGTGAGTCATGGAGTCACATTCGCTCGTATTGGCCTCTACTCGATTCTTATAGTGAAAAGTGATTCCACCGATCTCAAAGACATGCAAACAAAATATTTAATTTGCTCCAAACTATTATTAAGCTAAATTGGTTTAATATTAATGCAACGCATTATTTAAAAATATTAATGATCACTTGATTAAGCAACAAGATTAAAAAGAAACCTAAACCGGTTGTCCAAATTATCTTACCAGGCATGATTTTCAATTACTTATTCCCTTTAAACATGCAATATGGTGATCATAAATAATAATAGAGTAAACATTAATATTGGAAGCAATTTAACAAATAGTGTTAGTCAAATCAAATAATAATATACATAATCATGATATTAGCAATATTAAAATAAAAATAAGTAATTAAATTAATTACTCACATTTCGCGCGTTCCTTTAAATTGCTACATCATGAATAAATTTTTAGTAACTTCAATAAAAAATATTAATCAAATATAAATTAAATTAAATTAAATAAAAAGTAGAGTTGATTTGGTCAAAACCCTCAGTTATTTGTACCTTTCACGCCTTGGTTTAAGGACGGAACCTCGGGTTAAGTATGGACTCCTTGTAGTGCGTAGGTGTAATTAGGAATATAGGTTTAAGGCTTAGAATATGGGAGAGAGAATAGAATAATTTTTGGTGTAAAAGAGAGAAAGAGAGAAGGATTTGATGCCTCGAAATGCAGAACTGAGGGTATTATTTATAGGGAACACGCGGAACCCTAAAAATTAACACCGCGACACGGCAGAAAAACACCGTGACACGGAGCCAGGCACCGTCAGAAGGGGGAAGGCACCGTCCGACGGGGGAAACTCCCGTGACGCGGTGGACAACAGGAGTGACGCGGGAAATACTTAACCTACGGGAAGTGAAAACGCGTGAAGGGTTTACGCAGAAAAAACACAAGAAAATTCCGTGACACGGAACATGTACCGTGACACAGCAGTTTCCATCGTGACACGGTACAGTATACCGCGTCATAGTATGGGAAAACGCGGAAATTACACAGAAAAAGCACTGTGACACGGTGGGAAATACCGTGTCACTGCACCGGGTACCGTGTCACAGTGGAATTTGACACAAAAAAGCTTCAAAAATGGCACCGTGACACGATATACAGTACCGTGTCACGGTACCAAGCACCGTCAGACGGGTGCTTTAGCAATGTTTGCGGTGATTCCAGTTTTTTACCCATTTTTAAAATCATCATAACTTTTTATCCGTAACTTGGAATAAGGCATATAACATATCATTAGAAAGCTTATCAAGTCTAATTTTCAACCCAATTAAAGTAAGGCAAAAATAATTTGTCTATTTTAAGAAATGGAGGTTTTAGTGTAAGGGTGTTGGTTTTGGGCCAAGTTTAGTGTTTTGCTCATATCTTTTTCGTTATTGCTCGGAATTGGGCTTATGATATATGGTTGGAAAGATTATTTCAAGGCCTATCAAAAAAAATAATATTTGAATCAAAATTATATAGCCATAAAATCAGTTTCTCTCGATTTTGCGATGTGGACACAAAAAGTGGATAACAAGTTATGGTTTAGGGAAATGTCCTAGGAAATGGATTGGTTTATGAAATGTATTTGATAGAACATGGTTTTAAGCACTCCAAAGATTAAATACTCAACCAGAAACATAATGGCGGTGAAAGGTGTTCATCATCGGGTTTGGTTTTGGGGAGACATTTTTAGGTGTCTACAGTTTCACTTTAATATGATTCAATAAGATTTGTTTGAATGTGTTTATCTTTCATTTGATTGAAAAAGATTTGTTTGAATGTTTTTTTAGTATCTTTTGATTCAAAAATATTTATTTGAACATTTCGTGGCACCGGGCGTGGTTGAGCCATCCCATAGGGGAGACTACCTCCGTTCTCTTTCAAGCTACGGTTGGGGTTGGGCAAGAAGCTCGATGCAGGGAGTCACGGAAGTTTCGAAATACTATCAATATTGGAGCTTTGACTTTCATTCGATTTAAAAACGTTTTTAATGTGTTTGACTTTCATTCGATTAAAAAGCTTTGTTTGAATGTGTTTGACTTTCATTTGATTCAAATACCTTTGTTTGAATGTGTTTGACTTCCATTCTATTTAAAAACCTTTGTTTCAATCAGTTTCACTTTCATTTGATTTGAAAAGCTTTGTTTTAATGTGATTGTCTTTCATTTAAATCAATTTGTTTCGTCGAATGCATTTAAATTTCATTTGACTCAAAAAGTTTTATTTGAATGTGTGATGGGTGTCATAAATGGCACCCATTTGATGAGCATTTAGGTCGTTTTTATCCTCTTTTCATAGCTTTCGTGCTCAATAAATGTTTAGTTTTATGCTTTCTGTCTCTATTTTACCTTTCTTCTCGTATTTTGTGGCTTTTGTGCTTTTCTATGGCTTTTCTAGTATTTTCTTCTTTGTTTGTTCTATTTTCGTTATTTTAGTTGTTTTTCCTTTATTTGAGATTTTATAGATTTAGTTTTATTTTATTTTAGATTATTTTATTTTATTTTCATTTTAATTTCATTTTCATTTCATTTTCTTTCCTTTATTTTATTTTCATTTTATTATATTTTCTTTCTTTTATTATTTTCATTTCATTTCATTTCTTTTAATTTTATTTGTTGGTTTTAGTTTTATTTTAATCTTTTTGCTCCTCGGTTCGTGTATGTTTTGTAGGTGGTTGTTCCAAGTTCAAGTCCTTGCGCTCTGAAGTTGTGCTATCAAGCCAAAGAGTGTTTTTCTACTACATACTTTGGTGTTCATCAAGAGCATATTGCGAGGGTGATGCTCGTGCCCACCAACAACCTCACCACTCACCTATTTCCTTGCTTCCCCTGCTCCCTGCCTCCCACTCCAAGCAGCAGCCGCGCATTTCCCTTGCTCCGAAAACAACCGTAATTGACACCAGCCAGCCACCATCACACACTGACCACCACTCACACACCAGCTCCCCTGTTCCCATAATAACCACCAAACCAGCCCCTGCAACAACCAATTGCGCAACCCCTGCTCCACCTTCACACTCCAATTCCGCCACCAATTCAAACACCAGCAACAATTCCGCAGCAAACCCACAACCAGAAGTGCAGCCCACTCATCTCCTTCGCCACATTCACCACCACAATTAGAAGCGATTTCCGGCAGCAGCACCAAGTAGCAGCCACCGCAAACGCACTCAATTCAGACCTCACTCAACGCGGTCGTGCTCGCAACCTTCGCGGCCTCGCGTTTGTGGGTTTGAAGGAGGTGAGTGGCAGGGGATTTAGTTTCGGTCGTTGATCTTAATGAATTTTGTTGATCAGACCTTGATGATGATGATTAGAGGGTGCGTGAGAAGCAGGGGATAATTCCCTTTGTTGGAGCAGCTAAAACCGACTCAAGGAGCCGTTTTTCTTTGGATTTTTCTTTGTTTTATTTCCTTTTTATTTCTTAGTTTTCTTTTCCATTTTCTTTTCTTATTTTATTTTATTTCTTTTTTTTCCTTTTCTTTTATTTTCTTTTCTATTGTATTTTCTTTTAATCTTTGTATTTATAAATACCCATTTTCGGGTAGAGAGGGAAACAAGTAGAATTAGAATTAGAATTACAATTAGATCATATTTTCTTAGCTTAGTTGAGAGCTTCTCTCTCTAGTTTTTAGGGTTATTTTTAGGAGTAGATTTTAGAAAGAGAAAGTGAGTAATTTCAATGGTGATTTGAGTGATTGAAGATTCAAGGTGACAATTGTATTGAAGATCATCAAATCAATCAATGAGGATTTCTAACTCAATCTCATTTTATTGCTTTCCTTAGTTAATTCATGTTTGTTTGGTTTGATATTGATATTTGATCTTTTATTAGTGTAATTGTTCTTCATATTTTGTTGATTCTTATTTTCTTTAGGTGTTTTTTGATAGATGATGATGTTTGAGTAGTTGTTTGGGTAGGGATAGGGTGAAGCTTGTATGATTGATTGATTGTGCTAAATTGAGGGAATTGTGTTGATTGATTGTTGAGATTAAAGTCATAAATGGATGCTTGCATGTATGTAATTTGATTAGGCCTTGAGAATTATGCTAGATTGCATTTTAGGTTCACATTGATACGGGCAATTGAATTGTGGCTTGTATTTTCACGATTGAGGTTATCGTAGTTGACCCTAGTTAGACCTCTAGGAAAATAGCTTGATATGCTCTTTTGGTTGAGCTTACCGTTGGTCTTCACAACCGTTGGCTTGCGCATGTTTCCGGGTTGGTATAATTGTCATGATACTTGTTAATCCTAGTCCCTAGCTTTTTATTTGTTTGGTTTCTTTGTCTTAGTAGTTTTTAGTGTCCTCTTTTATCCTTAGACTTCGTCCTAGCTTAGGCACGTAATTGGAGCACTTAGACATTACCGTTCCTTTGGGTTCGACCCTTGACTTACCTCTATACTTGTATTTGGGTTGGTTAAGTGTTTATTAATTTTGTTTGGCTTAGGGAGGATTAGTCCAACGATCTAGTTCACCCCTTGTCAAAATGGCGCCGTTGCCAGGGAACGGTGTCTATGTTTGAGTATTGTTGATTGCTTGAGTTAGGTCTTTGTTTATACTTTTCTTTTATTTGTTTTTATTTGCTTTGTAAAAATGGCATGTCTATCTTTTCCTCAATATGATAATGAGCCTTTTCGTAAATATTTATATAGACTAGCGGGATTTCTTGACTACCATTGTTGTAGTCTTAGGGAGGCTTGTGAGATTTGTTATTTTGGTTTGAATGAACATACTAGGAATGAAGTTGAATGCATGCATAATGGTAGATTTAGAGCATTTTCAATTAATGTTGCTTGGGATTTCTATGTTTGGTTTTCTATTTCCTCTTTTGTTCATGATAACAAGGTGCATGCTCAAGTTAACAAATCTCATATGTTTGACTGTGCTCCCACCCGATGTATATGCTCGTAATCTTAATGTTGATTCTTCCAATCTTGGTGGTACTTCTTCTTCTCTTGTTAAGCCTCAATCCTCTACATCTTTTGAATCTCTTATTGCTACATTGGAAACTCAAATAAGGCATATTGAGCTTAGTGATGATCTTGGGCCTAAAAAGGAGTCGATTCTTAATTCTATGAAAAGTCAATTGGAGGTGATGAAAAAGAGTGAGGAGCATCTTGAGGAGGGAAGAAGGAGAAATGAAAAGTTAGAAAGCCAATTATCATCTTTGATGCTTGTGTGGGAAAATTTCAAATCTAATGTGTGTGTTGAGGATGATGATGGTGATTTTGACCAACCAAGAGAGTGTGAGGATACCATTGGAGAGCATTTGAGTGATGGTGAAAGAGTTGAGAGCGAAGAGAGTGTTGAATTTGAAAATCCCAACCCTCCCACCTATTGTGATGAGTCTCAAGTGTATGAATGTGACTCTTCTATCTATGAGTACTTGGACTGGTTTGAGGTTATGTCCAATGTGTTTATTGAGTGTATAAGGAATAGCCATAGCCTTTTAAGCAAGTTCATTGAGGATGCTTCATGGGAGAGAGATGATTTTAAGTTATATTTGCATCCATTCATGCAAGGATTTGAGACTTTGGGCTTTAAGGAAGTTGAGGGAGTTGTTGTACATGAAGGTAGTGGAGGAGATTATGTGGTTCCTCTTGAGAGTTGGATGTTTGAGGGAGATGGTGATCATGAGTGTTCCTCTTTTGAGGACTCTATGATTGATTTTCATGCCTTCATTGGCGATGTGAGACCTTGTGTTGAGGGAGTAGCTACCCCTTTGCCTAATTCTCATACCCCTTTTTCTCAAAAGTTTGACCACATGCCCTATTGCCCTACTTTTCTCCCTTCCTTTGTTAATGAGCCTATTGGGGAACCTCTTGTCTATGATTATTTGTATGTGGCTCATTTGTCTCCAATTGAGGAAAAGGGTGATGTTGCCACCCAAAAATATTTTGAGGAGAGTTTGCCTTCTTTTTCTTCTTCTTTTACTTTTTCTTCTTATTTTGTTGAGTTTTCTTTTGATTCTTATTCCTTCTCTTGGCATCTCTCTCCTCATAGGTGTGCATTATGCTTGTTGCATGCCTTATTTTTGTCACGTGCACACTTACTTTCATATAAAATGTGTAGTAGTACATTTGACAAGCACTTGCGTCCGTTGCAATATTATTTTACTAGAGCGGTCAAGCTTGGACCTTAAGCAAGACATTCTCGGGAAGTAACCCGTGTTTAGATTAGATTTTCCTTTGTTTTAAGAATAGATTTTCTCTCATGGAAATGTTTGTGTGCCTTTTTCTAGGTACATGACTTGATATACTTTGATGCATTGGTTTGGATCAAGAATAAAAGAAGATTTACATTACAATTGCTAGCATATGGAAGGCAAGATTCAATATTAGAGGTTGTTAGCTTTGAAAGGTTTAATTGGGTCATTTGCGGGTATTTACACCCACCTAATATCCGGTAATTTCCTTCCTTGCTCTTTCTGTAGTGGATGATGACTTGTTGGACATATGTTGGTTTGTTGGATTGATCTCCTTGTTTTCCCCTCCCATGGTTTCTATGCTTTATGATTTGAGTGTATTGTCTCATTCAAGCTTGGGGGGGTATTCTATCATGTTTGGTGGGATGTTGATTCATATATGCTATGCACCTTTGTATATGATTTTCCATGTTTCTTATATTTTGAAAAACTCCAAAAAGATTTTTGTTTCTATCAAGGAAAATTTGCAATGTATTTTGTTTTATTCTTGCTTTGGACATAATAAAATTTGGACTTGTATAATTGAATGCTATTCTTCTTAAATGGTAACGGTGTGCAAGGTTTGAGAGTTTGCTTGGTTGATTCTAGGATAATGCATGCTAAGGTAGTTGGTTAGAACTAGTGGGACCATGAAGCCGGATTCTACTTGTATGTGGCATGTTTAGTAGTTGCTTCCTATAGTCGATATGACACCAATAGTGAGTTTTAGCTACATCCATGTGAGGTTCATTATTTTTCAAGCCTTCATCATATATTTGCATGAGCGGCATGGATCCTTAACTATTGCAAACCTAATCTAGAATCTTGACTCATATTTTTTAAGACCGAGACCGAACCATTTAGGGAGGACAAAGGCATCTTTTCGGGGTGGTAATCTTTGTTTCTTTAGGATAGTTTTCTTTATTTTTGTCTTTTTGGGTTTACATTTGCCTACTTGCTAACCATTTGAGCCTTTTCCCTTCTTTTCAAGCCACATCTTTAGATTCTTGAGCCTTTTGTTTTTTTTTAGTTCCATTTTTGGTTTTTGTGAAGCAAATGGTCATGTTTTGGAGTTTTTGGTATGTTAGTGTGGATATTAGTTCAAAATGAAAGCAAGATCGCGTTTTGTGCATATTTTGTGAATAATGGCAAGTGAATGAATGAAAAAGTAGTCCAAAGTTAAAAAAAAGGCAAGGACATAACAAGTGCATAGTTGAAAAAGCCGTCCAAAGTTAAAAGAGGCGAGGACAAAGCACTATTGAAAAGTGAAAAAGAAAAAAAAAAGTGAAAAATGAAAAGTTCAAAAATATTTTGATGTGAGTATTCCTCCTTTTTTAGCATTGAGGACAATGCTCCATTTAATCTTGGGGGGAAGCGTTCTCACGCTTTTTGTGTATATGTTTGTGCTTTATAGCTTAGAACAAGCTTGGGCGTATATGGTGTACGTATTTTTGTTTGGTTTGTTGACTACTTGATTGTGATCCTTAGAATTGGCCATTATTTTGCTTCATTGATTAGGAAAACCACCCATTTCAGATTTTTAGCCTACCTACACCCTTTTTCGCCCTTGCATTACAACCTTTGGGAAAGCCCTTTTGACCTAAGTGGTTGAGTCATTCATCGGTGGAGAGAAATGTGAGTTTTAGCCTAGCGAGAAGGGATGCATAGTTAAGATGTCGAGTAGCCTAAAAATTCTCTTTTTCCGATTCTTTCGAGGAATCATTGGGATGCTCACTAGAGGTTGATATGAGACTATTAGGAAGAACGTGGTAAGATCGCTTGGGATGAAAGTGGATTGTGAAAGCTAGTTCCTATGCTTAGCATATTTATGTTTCAATTAACCTTGGGTATCTTGGAACGTGCACTCCCTTACTTGTATAGAAAGAATTGCATTCACTTGTGCTTGTACATTTGGAAAAGTCCTTTCATGAACATTTGTTTGTTTTGCTTTCCTTTTGACTTGTTTTTCATGTTTTGCCTTGTTTGTATTATTACGAGAGTTATGGGTTAAGCTCTTAGGAAACCCTTACGAGAGCATTACTCGTCCTCTAGGGCGATCTAGGGGTTTAAATGGCTTGTCTTTAGTTGCTAAAATTGACCGTGATTCCTACGAAAGTGAGTTAGTGTATATTCTCATCTCGTCTCTTCTTTTGTTCGTTTGAATAAGCTCGTCATTTCCACTCCCTTGGTTTAGTTGCTAATATTTTCGTTATTTTAGTTGCTTTTCCTTTATTTTAGATTTTATAGATTTAGTTTTATTTTATTTTAGTTTATTTTATTTTATTTTCATTTTATTTTCATTTTCATTTCATTTTCTTTCCATTATTTTATTTTCATTTTATTATATTTTCTTTCTTTTATTATTTTCATTTCATTTCATTTCTTTTAATTGTATTTGTTGGTTTTAGTTTTATTTTACTCTATTTGCTCCTCGGTTCGTGTGTGTTTTGTAGGTGGTTGTTCCAAGTTCAAGTCCTTGCACTCTTAAGCCAGAGAGTGTGAAACCCACTAAAAAGGTGTTTTGCTACTGCATACTTTGGTGTTCATCAAGAGCATATTGCGAGGGTGATGCTCGTGCCCACCAACAACCTCACCACTCACCTATTTCCTTGCTTCCCCTGCTCCCTGCCTCCCACTCCAAGCAGCAACCCCGCATTTCCCTTGCTCTAACAACAACCGCAATTGACACCAGCCAGTCACCATCACACACTGACCACCACTCACGCACCAGCTCCCCTGTTCCCGTAATAACCACCAAACCAGCCCCTGCAACAACCAATTGCGCAACCCCTGCTCCACCTTCGCACTCCAATTCCGCCACCAATTCAAACACCAACAGCAAAAACAATTCCACAGCAAACCCACAACCAGAACCGCAGCCCACTAATCTCCTTCGCCGCATTCTCCACAACAATTAGCAGCGATTTTCGGCAGCAGCCACCGCAAACGCACTCAATTCAGACCTCACTCGACGCGGCCGCGCTTACTTCCTTCGCGGCCGCGCGTTTGTGGGTTTGAAGGAGGTGCGTGGCAGGGGATTCAATTTCGACCGTTGATCTTAATGAATTTTGTTGATCCGACCTTGATGATGATGATTTGAGGGTGCGTGAGAAGCAGGGGATAATTCCCTTTGTTGGAGCAGCTAAAACCGACTCAAGGAGTCGTTTTTCTTTGGATTTTTCTTTGTTTTATTTCCTTTTTATTTCTTAGTTTTCTTTTCCATTTTTTTTTCTTATTTTATTTTATAATATTCATTTATTTTATTTTCTTTTCTATTGTATTTTCTTTTAATCATTGTATTTATAAATACCCATTTTTGGGTAGAGAGGGAAACAAGTAGAATTAGAATTAGAATTACAATTAGAATTACAATTAGATCATATTTTCTTAGCTTAGTTGAGAGCTTCTCTCTCTAGTTTTTAGGGTTAGTTTTAGGAGTAGATTTTAGAGAGAGAAAGTGAGTAATTTCAATGGTGATTTGAGTGATTGAAGATTCAAGGTGACAATTGTATTGAAGATCATCAAATCAATCAATGAGGATTTCTAACTAAATCTCATTTTATTGCTTTGCTTAGTTAATTCATGTTTGTTTGGTTTGATATTGATATTTGATCTTTTATCAGTGTAATTGTTCTTCATATTTTTTTGATTCATATTTTCATTAGTTGTTTGTTGATAGATGATGATGTTTAGGTAGTTGTTTGGCTAGGGATAGGGTGAAGCTTGTATGATTGATTGATTGTGCTAAATTGAGGGAATTGTGTTGATTGATTGTTGATATTAAAGTCGTAAATGGATGCTTTCATGTATGTAATTCGATTAGGCCTTGAGAATTATGCTAGATTGCATTGTAGGTTCACATTGATACGGAGAATTGAATTGTGGCTTGTATTTTAACGATTAAGGTGTCTTGTGACGTTCCTAGCTAGAGTTTATCGTAGTTGACGCTAGTTAGACCTCTAAGAAAATAGCTTGATATGCTATTTTGGTTTAGCTTACCGTTGGTCTTCACAACCGTTGGTTTGCGCATGTTTCCGGGTGGGTATAATTGTCATGATACTTGTTAATCCTAGTCCCCTAGAACTTTATTTGTTTGGTTTCTTTGTCTTAGTAGTTTTTAGTGTCCTCATTTATCCTTAGACTTCGACCTAGCTTAGGCACGTAATTGGAAGTACTTAGACATTACTGTTCCTTTGGGTTCGACCCTTGACTTACCTCTATACTTGTATTTGGGTTGGTTAAGTGTTTATAAATTTTGTTTGGCTTAGGGAGGATTAGTCCAACGACCTAGTTCACCCCTTGTAAATGTGTTTAACTTTATTTTATTCAAAAAGCTTTATTTCAATATATTTGACTTTCACTTGATTAAAAAATCATTGTTTGAATGTGTTTGACTTTCTTTTAATTCAATTAGCTTCTTTGAATGCATTTTACTTTCATTCAATTAAAATAGCTTTGCTTGAATGTGTTTGAGTTTCATTCGATGCAAAAAACTTTGTTTGAATGTGTTTCACTTTTTTTTGATTCAAAAAGCTTTGTTTGAATGTGTTTGACTTTCATTCGACTCAAAAAGCTTTGTTTGAATGTGTTTAACTTTCATTTGATTTCAAAAGCTTTGTTTCAATGCATTTTACTCTCATTCGATTAAAAAGCTTTGATTGAATGTGTTTGACTCTTATTAATTCAAAAAGCTTTGTTTGAATGTGTTTGACTTTCATTTGATTAAAAAAGCTATGTTTGAACATATTTGACTTTCCTTAGATTCAAAAAGATTTGTTTGAATGAATTTGACTTTCATTCGATCTAAAAATCTTTTTTGAATGTGTTTGCCTTTTATTTGATTCAAAAAGCTTTGTTTAAATGTGTTTGACTTTCATTTGATTCAAATGGCTTTGTTTCAATGTGTTTGTCTTTCATTCGATTTAAAAACCTTTGTTTTAATGTGCTTCACTTTCATTTAATTCAAAAGGCTTTGTTTGCATGTGATTGTCTTTCATTTGAATCAATTAGCTTTGTTGAATCGTTTAAATTTCTTTCGATTCAAAATGGTTTTTTTTTAATGTGTTTAAGTTTCATTCAGTTCAAAAGCTTTGTTGGAATGTGTTTGACTTTCATTTGATTCAAATAACTTTGTTTGAATGTGTTTGAATTTCATTTGTTTCGGCTAGCTTCTTTGAATGTATTTGACTTTCATTCGATTTAAAAAGCTTTGTTTGAAAGTGTTTGATTTCCATTTGATTCAAAAAGCTTTGTTAAAATGTGTTTAACTTTCATTTGATTCAAAAAGCTTTGTTGTAATGTGTTTGACTTTTATTGTATTCAATTAGCTTCTTTGAATGCATTTTACTTTCATTCAATTAAATTAGCTTTGCTTGAATGTGTTTGAGTTTCATTCGATGCAAAAAACTTTGTTTGAATGTGTTTCACTTTTTTTTGATTCAAAAAGCTTTGTTTGAATGTGTTTGACTTTCATTCGACTCAAAAAGCTTTGTTTGAATGTGTTTAACTTTCATTTGATTTCAAAAGCTTTGTTTCAATGCATTTTACTCTCATTCGATTAAAAAGCTTTGATTGAATGTGTTTGACTCTTATTAGTTCAAAAAGCTTTGTTTGAATGTGTTTGACTTTCATTTGATTAAAAAAGCTATGTTTGAACATATTTGACTTTCCTTAGATTCAAAAAGATTTGTTTGAATGAATTTGACTTTCATTCGATCTAAAAATCTTTTTTGAATGTGTTTGCCTTTTATTTGATTCAAAAAGCTTTGTTTAAATGTGTTTGACTTTCATTTGATTCAAATGGCTTTGTTTCAATGTGTTTGTCTTTCATTCGATTTAAAAACCTTTGTTTTAATGTGCTTTACTTTCATTTAATTCAAAACTCTTTGTTTGAATGTGATTGTCTTTTATTTGAATCAATTAGCTTTGTTGAATCGTTTAAATTTCATTCGATTCAAAATGGTTTTTTTTTTAATGTGTTTAAGTTTCATTCAGTTCAAAAGCTTTGTTTGAATGTGTTTGATTTTCATTTGATTCAAATAACTTTGTTTAAATGTGTTTGAATTTCATTTGTTTCGGCTAGCTTCTTTGAATGTATTTGACTTTCATTCGATTTAAAAAGCTTTGTTTGAAAGTGTTTGATTTCCATTTGATTCAAAAAGCTTTGTTAAAATGTGTTTAACTTTCATTTGATTCAAAAAGCTTTGTTGTAATGTGTTTGACTTTTATTGTATTCAATTAGCTTCTTTGAATGCATTTTACTTTCATTCAATTAAAATAGCTTTGCTTGAATGTGTTTGAGTTTCATTCGATGCAAAAAACTTTGTTTGAATGTGTTTCACTTTTTTTTGATTCAAAAAGCTTTGTTTGAATGTGTTTGACTTTCATTCGACTCAAAAAGCTTTGTTTGAATGTGTTTAACTTTATTTGATTTCAAAAGCTTTGTTTCAATGCATTTTACTCTCATTCGATTAAAAAGCTTTGATTGAATGTGTTTGACTCTTATTAATTCAAAAAGCTTTGTTTGAATGTGTTTGACTTTCATTTGATTAAAAAAGCTTTGTTTGAACATATTTGACTTTCCTTTGATTCAAAAAGATTTGTTTGAATGAATTTGACTTTCATTCGATCTAAAAATCTTTTTTGAATGTGTTTGCCTTTTATTTGATTCAAAAAGCTTTGTTTAAATGTGTTTGACTTTCATTTGATTCAAATAGCTTTGTTTCAATGTGTGTCTTTCATTCGATTTAAAAACCTTTGTTTTAATGTGCTTCACTTTCATTTAATTCAAAAGGCTTTATTTGAATGTGATTGTCTTTTATTTGAATCAATTAGCTTTGTTGAATCGTTTACATTTCATTCGATTCAAAATGGTTTTTTTTTAATGTGTTTAAGTTTCATTCAGTTCAAAAGCTTTGTTTGAATGTGTTTGACTTTCATTTGATTCAAATAACTTTGTTTGAATGTGTTTGAATTTCATTTGTTTCGGCTAGCTTCTTTGAATGTATTTGACTTTCATTCGATTTAAAAAGCTTTGTTTGAAAGTGTTTGATTTTCATTTGATTCAAAAAGCTTTGTTAAAATGTGTTTAACTTTCATTTGATTCAAAAAGCTTTGTTGTAATGTGTTTGACTTTTATTGTATTCAATTAGCTTCTTTGAATGCATTTGACTTTCATTCAATTAAAATAGCTTTGCTTGAATGTGTTTGAGTTTCATTCGATGCAAAAAACTTTGTTTGAATGTGTTTCACTTTTTTTTGATTCAAAAAGCTTTGTTTGAATGTGTTTGACTTTCATTCGACTCAAAAAGCTTTGTTTGAATGTGTTTAACTTTCATTTGATTTCAAAAGCTTTGTTTCAATGCATTTTACTCTCATTCGATTAAAAAGCTTTGATTGAATGTGTTTGACTCTTATTAATTCAAAAAGCTTTGTTTGAATGTGTTTGACTTTCATTTGATTAAAAAAGCTTTGTTTGAACATATTTGACTTTCCTTTGATTCAGAAAGATTTGTTTGAATGAATTTGACTTTCATTCGATCTAAAAATCTTTTTTGAATGTGTTTGCCTTTTATTTGATTCAAAAAGCTTTGTTTAAATGTGTTTGACTTTCATTTGATTCAAATGGCTTTGTTTCAATGTGTTTGTCTTTCATTCGATTTAAAAACCTTTGTTTTAATGTGCTTCACTTTCATTTAATTCAAAAGGCTTTGTTTGAATGTGATTGTCTTTTATTTGAATCAATTAGCTTTGTTGAATCGTTTAAATTTCATTCGATTCAAAATGGTTTTATTTTAATGTGTTTAAGTTTCATTCAGTTCAAAAGCTTTGTTTGAATGTGTTTGACTTTCATTTGATTCAAATAACTTTGTTTGAATGTGTTTGAATTTCATTTGTTTCGGCTAGCTTCTTTGAATGTATTTGACTTTCATTCGATTTAAAAAGCTTTGTTTGAAAGTGTTTGATTTCCATTTGATTCAAAAAGCTTTGTTAAAATGTGTTTAACTTTCATTTGATTCAAAAAGCTTTGTTGTAATGTGTTTGACTTTTATTGTATTCAATTAGCTTCTTTGAATGCATTTTACTTTCATTCAATTAAATTAGCTTTGCTTGAATGTGTTTGAGTTTCATTCGATGCAAAAAACTTTGTTTGAATGTGTTTCACTTTTTTTTGATTCAAAAAGCTTTGTTTGAATGTGTTTGACTTTCATTCGACTCAAAAAGCTTTGTTTGAATGTGTTTAACTTTCATTTGATTTCAAAAGCTTTGTTTCAATGCATTTTACTCTCATTCGATTAAAAAGCTTTGATTGAATGTGTTTGACTCTTATTAGTTCAAAAAGCTTTGTTTGAATGTGTTTGACTTTCATTTGATTAAAAAAGCTATGTTTGAACATATTTGACTTTCCTTAGATTCAAAAAGATTTGTTTGAATGAATTTGACTTTCATTCGATCTAAAAATCTTTTTTGAATGTGTTTGCCTTTTATTTGATTCAAAAAGCTTTGTTTAAATGTGTTTGACTTTCATTTGATTCAAATGGCTTTGTTTCAATGTGTTTGTCTTTCATTCGATTTAAAAACCTTTGTTTTAATGTGCTTTACTTTCATTTAATTCAAAACTCTTTGTTTGAATGTGATTGTCTTTTATTTGAATCAATTAGCTTTGTTGAATCGTTTAAATTTCATTCGATTCAAAATGGTTTTTTTTTTAATGTGTTTAAGTTTCATTCAGTTCAAAAGCTTTGTTTGAATGTGTTTGATTTTCATTTGATTCAAATAACTTTGTTTAAATGTGTTTGAATTTCATTTGTTTCGGCTAGCTTCTTTGAATGTATTTGACTTTCATTCGATTTAAAAAGCTTTGTTTGAAAGTGTTTGATTTCCATTTGATTCAAAAAGCTTTGTTAAAATGTGTTTAACTTTCATTTGATTCAAAAAGCTTTGTTGTAATGTGTTTGACTTTTATTGTATTCAATTAGCTTCTTTGAATGCATTTTACTTTCATTCAATTAAAATAGCTTTGCTTGAATGTGTTTGAGTTTCATTCGATGCAAAAAACTTTGTTTGAATGTGTTTCACTTTTTTTTGATTCAAAAAGCTTTGTTTGAATGTGTTTGACTTTCATTCGACTCAAAAAGCTTTGTTTGAATGTGTTTAACTTTATTTGATTTCAAAAGCTTTGTTTCAATGCATTTTACTCTCATTCGATTAAAAAGCTTTGATTGAATGTGTTTGACTCTTATTAATTCAAAAAGCTTTGTTTGAATGTGTTTGACTTTCATTTGATTAAAAAAGCTTTGTTTGAACATATTTGACTTTCCTTTGATTCAAAAAGATTTGTTTGAATGAATTTGACTTTCATTCGATCTAAAAATCTTTTTTGAATGTGTTTGCCTTTTATTTGATTCAAAAAGCTTTGTTTAAATGTGTTTGACTTTCATTTGATTCAAATAGCTTTGTTTCAATGTGTGTCTTTCATTCGATTTAAAAACCTTTGTTTTAATGTGCTTCACTTTCATTTAATTCAAAAGGCTTTATTTGAATGTGATTGTCTTTTATTTGAATCAATTAGCTTTGTTGAATCGTTTACATTTCATTCGATTCAAAATGGTTTTTTTTTAATGTGTTTAAGTTTCATTCAGTTCAAAAGCTTTGTTTGAATGTGTTTGACTTTCATTTGATTCAAATAACTTTGTTTGAATGTGTTTGAATTTCATTTGTTTCGGCTAGCTTCTTTGAATGTATTTGACTTTCATTCGATTTAAAAAGCTTTGTTTGAAAGTGTTTGATTTTCATTTGATTCAAAAAGCTTTGTTAAAATGTGTTTAACTTTCATTTGATTCAAAAAGCTTTGTTGTAATGTGTTTGACTTTTATTGTATTCAATTAGCTTCTTTGAATGCATTTGACTTTCATTCAATTAAAATAGCTTTGCTTGAATGTGTTTGAGTTTCATTCGATGCAAAAAACTTTGTTTGAATGTGTTTCACTTTTTTTTGATTCAAAAAGCTTTGTTTGAATGTGTTTGACTTTCATTCGACTCAAAAAGCTTTGTTTGAATGTGTTTAACTTTCATTTGATTTCAAAAGCTTTGTTTCAATGCATTTTACTCTCATTCGATTAAAAAGCTTTGATTGAATGTGTTTGACTCTTATTAATTCAAAAAGCTTTGTTTGAATGTGTTTGACTTTCATTTGATTAAAAAAGCTTTGTTTGAACATATTTGACTTTCCTTTGATTCAGAAAGATTTGTTTGAATGAATTTGACTTTCATTCGATCTAAAAATCTTTTTTGAATGTGTTTGCCTTTTATTTGATTCAAAAAGCTTTGTTTAAATGTGTTTGACTTTCATTTGATTCAAATGGCTTTGTTTCAATGTGTTTGTCTTTCATTCGATTTAAAAACCTTTGTTTTAATGTGCTTCACTTTCATTTAATTCAAAAGGCTTTGTTTGAATGTGATTGTCTTTTATTTGAATCAATTAGCTTTGTTGAATCGTTTAAATTTCATTCGATTCAAAATGGTTTTATTTTAATGTGTTTAAGTTTCATTCAGTTCAAAAGCTTTGTTTGAATGTGTTTGACTTTCATTTGATTCAAATAACTTTGTTTGAATGTGTTTGAATTTCATTTGTTTCGGCTAGCTTCTTTGAATGTATTTGACTTTCATTCGATTTAAAAAGCTTTGTTTGAAAGTGTTTGATTTCCATTTGATTCAAAAAGCTTTGTTAAAATGTGTTTAACTTTCATTTGATTCAAAAAGCTTTGTTGTAATGTGTTTGACTTTTATTGTATTCAATTAGCTTCTTTGAATGCATTTTACTTTCATTCAATTAAAATAGCTTTGCCTTGAATGTGTTTGAGTTTCATACGATGCAAAAAACTTTGTTTGAATGTGTTTCACTTTTTTTTTATTCAAAAGCTTTGTTTGAATGTGTTTGACTTTCATTCGACTCAAAAAGCTTTGTTTGAATGTGTTTAACTTTCATTTGATTTCAAAAGCGTTGTTTCAATGCATTTTACTCTCATTCGATTAGAAAGCTTTGATTGAATGTGTTTGACTCTTATTAATTCAAAAAGCTTTGTTTGAATGTGTTTGACTTTCATTTGATTAAAAAAGCTTTGTTTGAACATATTTGACTTTCCTTTGATTCAAAAAGATTTGTTTGAATGAATTTGACTTTCATTCGATCTAAAAATCTTTTTTGAATGTGTTTGCCTTTTATTTGATTCAAAAAGCTTTGTTTAAATGTGTTTGACTTTCATTTGATTCAAATGGCTTTGTTTCAATGTGTTTGTCTTTCATTCGATTTAAAAACCTTTGTTTTAATGTGCTTTACTTTTATTTAATTCAAAACGCTTTGTTTGAATGTGATTGTCTTTTATTTGAATCAATTAGCTTTGTTGAATCGTTTAAATTTCATTCGATTCAAAATGGTTTTTTTTTTAATGTGTTTAAGTTTCATTCAGTTCAAAAGCTTTGTTTGAATGTGTTTGACTTTCATTTGATTCAAATAACTTTGTTTAAATGTGTTTGAATTTCATTTGTTTCGGCTAGCTTCTTTGAATGTATTTGACTTTCATTCGATTTAAAAAGCTTTGTTTGAAAGTGTTTGATTTCCATTTGATTCAAAAAGCTTTGTTAAAATGTGTTTAACTTTCATTTGATTCAAAAAGCTTTGTTGAAATGTGTTTGACTTTTATTGTATTCAATTAGCTTCTTTGAATGCATTTTACTTTCATTCAATTAAAATAGCTTTGCTTGAATGTGTTAGAGTTTCATTCGATGCAAAAAACTTTGTTTGAATGTGTTTCACTTTTTTTTGATTCAAAAAGCTTTGTTTGAATGTGTTTGACTTTCATTCGACTCAAAAAGCTTTGTTTGAATGTGTTTAACTTTATTTGATTTCAAAAGCTTTGTTTCAATGCATTTTACTCTCATTCGATTAAAAATCTTTGATTGAATGTGTTTGACTCTTATTAATTCAAAAAGCTTTGTTTGAATGTGTTTGACTTTCATTTGATTAAAAAAGCTTTGTTTGAACATATTTGACTTTCCTTTGATTCAAAAAGATTTGTTTGAATGAATTTGACTTTCATTCGATCTAAAAATCTTTTTTGAATGTGTTTGCCTTTTATTTGATTCAAAAAGCTTTGTTTAAATGTGTTTGACTTTCATTTGATTCAAATGGCTTTGTTTCAATGTGTTTGTCTTTCATTCGATTTAAAAACCTTTGTTTTAATGTGCTTCACTTTCATTTAATTCAAAAGGCTTTGTTTGAATGTGATTGTCTTTTATTTGAATCAATTAGCTTTGTTGAATCGTTTAAATTTCATTCGATTCAAAATGGTTTTTTTTTAATGTGTTTAAGTTTCATTCAGTTCAAAAGCTTTGTTTGAATGTGTTTGACTTTCATTTGATTCAAATAACTTTGTTTGAATGTGTTTGAATTTCATTTGTTTCGGCTAGCTTCTTTGAATGTATTTGACTTTCATTCGATTTAAAAAGCTTTGTTTGAAAGTGTTTGATTTTCATTTGATTCAAAAAGCTTTGTTAAAATGTGTTTAACTTTCATTTGATTCAAAAAGCTTTGTTGTAATGTGTTTGACTTTTATTGTATTCAATTAGCTTCTTTGAATGCATTTTACTTTCATTCAATTAAAATACCTTTGCTTGAATGTGTTTGAGTTTCATTCGATGCAAAAAACTTTGTTTGAATGTGTTTCACTTTTTTTTTTATTCAAAAAGCTTTGTTTGAATGTGTTTGACTTTCATTCGACTCAAAAAGCTTTGTTTGAATGTGTAAAACTTTCATTTGATTTCAAAAGCTTTGTTTCAATATATTTTACTCTCATTCGATTAAAAAGCTTTGATTGAATGTGTTTGACTCTTATTAATTCAAAAAGCTTTGTTTGAATGTGTTTGACTTTCATTTGATTAAAAAAGCTTTGTTTGAACATATTTGACTTTCCTTAGATTCAAAAAGATTTGTTTGAATGAATTTGACTTTCATTCGATCGAAAAATCTTTTTTGAATGTGTTTGCCTTTTATTTGATTCAAAAAGCTTTGTTTAAATGTGTTTGACTTTCATTTTATTCAAATGGCTTTGTTTCAATGTGTTTGTCTTTCATTCGATTTAAAAACCTTTGTTTTAATGTGCTTGACTTTCATTTAATTCAAAAGGCTTTGTTTGAATGTGATTGTCTTTTATTTGAATCAATTAGCTTTGTTGAATCGTTTAAATTTCATTCGATTCAAAATGGTTTTTTTTTAATGTGTTTAAGTTTCATTCAGTTCAAAAGCTTTGTTTGAATGTGTTTGACTTTCATTTGATTCAAATAACTTTGTTTGAATGTGTTTGAATTTCATTTGTTTCGGCTAGCTTCTTTGAATGTATTTGACTTTCATTCGATTTAAAAAGCTTTGTTTGAAAGTGTTTGATTTCCATTTGATTCAAAAAGCTTTGTTAAAATGTGTTTAACTTTCATTTGATTCAAAAAGCTTTGTTGTAATGTGTTTGACTTTTATTGTATTCAATTAGCTTCTTTGAATGCATTTTACTTTCATTCAATTAAAATAGCTTTGCCTTGAATGTGTTTGAGTTTCATACGATGCAAAAAACTTTGTTTGAATGTGTTTCACTTTTTTTTGATTCAAAAGCTTTGTTTGAATGTGTTTGACTTTCATTCGACTCAAAAAGCTTTGTTTGAATGTGTTTAACTTTCATTTGATTTCAAAAGCGTTGTTTCAATGCATTTTACTCTCATTCGATTAGAAAGCTTTGATTGAATGTGTTTGACTCTTATTAATTCAAAAAGCTTTGTTTGAATGTGTTTGACTTTCATTTGATTAAAAAAGCTTTGTTTGAACATATTTGACTTTCCTTTGATTCAAAAAGATTTGTTTGAATGAATTTGACTTTCATTCGATCTAAAAATCTTTTTTGAATGTGTTTGCCTTTTATTTGATTCAAAAAGCTTTGTTTAAATGTGTTTGACTTTCATTTGATTCAAATGGCTTTGTTTCAATGTGTTTGTCTTTCATTCGATTTAAAAACCTTTGTTTTAATGTGCTTTACTTTTATTAAATTCAAAACGCTTTGTTTGAATGTGATTGTCTTTTATTTGAATCAATTAGCTTTGTTGAATCGTTTAAATTTCATTCGATTCAAAATGGTTTTTTTTTAATGTGTTTAAGTTTCATTCAGTTCAAAAGCTTTGTTTGAATGTGTTTGACTTTCATTTGATTCAAATAACTTTGTTTAAATGTGTTTGAATTTCATTTGTTTCGGCTAGCTTCTTTGAATGTATTTGACTTTCATTCGATTTAAAAAGCTTTGTTTGAAAGTGTTTGATTTCCATTTGATTCAAAAAGCTTTGTTAAAATGTGTTTAACTTTCATTTGATTCAAAAAGCTTTGTTGAAATGTGTTTGACTTTTATTGTATTCAATTAGCTTCTTTGAATGCATTTTACTTTCATTCAATTAAAATAGCTTTGCTTGAATGTGTTAGAGTTTCATTCGATGCAAAAAACTTTGTTTGAATGTGTTTCACTTTTTTTTGATTCAAAAAGCTTTGTTTGAATGTGTTTGACTTTCATTCGACTCAAAAAGCTTTGTTTGAATGTGTTTAACTTTATTTGATTTCAAAAGCTTTGTTTCAATGCATTTTACTCTCATTCGATTAAAAATCTTTGATTGAATGTGTTTGACTCTTATTAATTCAAAAAGCTTTGTTTGAATGTGTTTGACTTTCATTTGATTAAAAAAGCTTTGTTTGAACATATTTGACTTTCCTTTGATTCAAAAAGATTTGTTTGAATGAATTTGACTTTCATTCGATCTAAAAATCTTTTTTGAATGTGTTTGCCTTTTATTTGATTCAAAAAGCTTTGTTTAAATGTGTTTGACTTTCATTTGATTCAAATGGCTTTGTTTCAATGTGTTTGTCTTTCATTCGATTTAAAAACCTTTGTTTTAATGTGCTTCACTTTCATTTAATTCAAAAGGTTTGTTTGAATGTGATTGTCTTTTATTTGAATCAATTAGCTTTGTTGAATCGTTTAAATTTCATTCGATTCAAAATGGTTTTTTTTTAATGTGTTTAAGTTTCATTCAGTTCAAAAGCTTTGTTTGAATGTGTTTGACTTTCATTTGATTCAAATAACTTTGTTTGAATGTGTTTGAATTTCATTTGTTTCGGCTAGCTTCTTTGAATGTATTTGACTTTCATTCGATTTAAAAAGCTTTGTTTGAAAGTGTTTGATTTTCATTTGATTCAAAAAGCTTTGTTAAAATGTGTTTAACTTTCATTTGATTCAAAAAGCTTTGTTGTAATGTGTTTGACTTTTATTGTATTCAATTAGCTTCTTTGAATGCATTTTACTTTCATTCAATTAAAATACCTTTGCTTGAATGTGTTTGAGTTTCATTCGATGCAAAAAACTTTGTTTGAATGTGTTTCACTTTTTTTTTTATTCAAAAAGCTTTGTTTGAATGTGTTTGACTTTCATTCGACTCAAAAAGCTTTGTTTGAATGTGTAAAACTTTCATTTGATTTCAAAAGCTTTGTTTCAATATATTTTACTCTCATTCGATTAAAAAGCTTTGATTGAATGTGTTTGACTCTTATTAATTCAAAAAGCTTTGTTTGAATGTGTTTGACTTTCATTTGATTAAAAAAGCTTTGTTTGAACATATTTGACTTTCCTTAGATTCAAAAAGATTTGTTTGAATGAATTTGACTTTCATTCGATCTAAAAATCTTTTTTGAATGTGTTTGCCTTTTATTTGATTCAAAAAGCTTTGTTTAAATGTGTTTGACTTTCATTTGATTCAAATGGCTTTGTTTCAATGTGTTTGTCTTTCATTCGATTTAAAAACCTTTGTTTTAATGTGCTTTACTTTCATTTAATTCAAAACGCTTTGTTTGAATGTGATTGTCTTTTATTTGAATCAATTAGCTTTGTTGAATCGTTTAAATTTCATTCGATTCAAAATGGTTTTTTTTTAATGTGTTTAAGTTTCATTCAGTTCAAAAGCTTTGTTTGAATGTGTTTGACTTTCATTTGATTCAAATAACTTTGTTTAAATGTGTTTGAATTTCATTTGTTTCGGCTAGCTTCTTTGAATGTATTTGACTTTCATTCGATTTAAAAAGCTTTGTTTGAAAGTGTTTGATTTCCATTTGATTCAAAAAGCTTTGTTAAAATGTGTTTAACTTTCATTTGATTCAAAAAGCTTTGTTGTAATGTGTTTGACTTTTATTGTATTCAATTAGCTTCTTTGAATGCATTTTACTTTCATTCAATTAAAATAGCTTTGCTTGAATGTGTTTGAGTTTCATTCGATGCAAAAAACTTTGTTTGAATGTGTTTCACTTTTTTTTGATTCAAAAAGCTTTGTTTGAATGTGTTTGACTTTCATTCGACTCAAAAAGCTTTGTTTGAATGTGTTTAACTTTATTTGATTTCAAAAGCTTTGTTTCAATGCATTTTACTCTCATTCGATTAAAAAGCTTTGATTGAATGTGTTTGACTCTTATTAATTCAAAAAGCTTTGTTTGAATGTGTTTGACTTTCATTTGATTAAAAAAGCTTTGTTTGAACATATTTGACTTTCCTTTGATTCAAAAAGATTTGTTTGAATGAATTTGACTTTCATTCGATCTAAAAATCTTTTTTGAATGTGTTTGCCTTTTATTTGATTCAAAAAGCTTTGTTTAAATGTGTTTGACTTTCATTTGATTCAAATAGCTTTGTTTCAATGTGTGTCTTTCATTCGATTTAAAAACCTTTGTTTTAATGTGCTTCACTTTCATTTAATTCAAAAGGCTTTGTTTGAATGTGATTGTCTTTTATTTGAATCAATTAGCTTTGTTGAATCGTTTACATTTCATTCGATTCAAAATGGTTTTTTTTTAATGTGTTTAAGTTTCATTCAGTTCAAAAGCTTTGTTTGAATGTGTTTGACTTTCATTTGATTCAAATAACTTTGTTTGAATGTGTTTGAATTTCATTTGTTTCGGCTAGCTTCTTTGAATGTATTTGACTTTCATTCGATTTAAAAAGCTTTGTTTGAAAGTGTTTGATTTTCATTTGATTCAAAAAGCTTTGTTAAAATGTGTTTAACTTTCATTTGATTCAAAAAGCTTTGTTGTAATGTGTTTGACTTTTATTGTATTCAATTAGCTTCTTTGAATGCATTTTACTTTCATTCAATTAAAATACCTTTGCTTGAATGTGTTTGAGTTTCATTCGATGCAAAAAACTTTGTTTGAATGTGTTTCACTTTTTTTTTTATTCAAAAAGCTTTGTTTGAATGTGTTTGACTTTCATTCGACTCAAAAAGCTTTGTTTGAATGTGTTTAACTTTCATTTGATTTCAAAAGCTTTGTTTCAATATATTTTACTCTCATTCGATTAAAAAGCTTTGATTGAATGTGTTTGACTCTTATTAATTCAAAAAGCTTTGTTTGAATGTGTTTGACTTTCATTTGATTAAAAAAGCTTTGTTTGAACATATTTGACTTTCCTTAGATTCAAAAAGATTTGTTTGAATGAATTTGACTTTCATTCGATCTAAAAATCTTTTTTGAATGTGTTTGCCTTTTATTTGATTCAAAAAGCTTTGTTTAAATGTGTTTGACTTTCATTTGATTCAAATGGCTTTGTTTCAATGTGTTTGTCTTTCATTCGATTTAAAAACCTTTGTTTTAATGTGCTTTACTTTCATTTAATTCAAAACGCTTTGTTTGAATGTGATTGTCTTTTATTTGAATCAATTAGCTTTGTTGAATCGTTTAAATTTCATTCGATTCAAAATGGTTTTTTTTTAATGTGTTTAAGTTTCATTCAGTTCAAAAGCTTTGTTTGAATGTGTTTGACTTTCATTTGATTCAAATAACTTTGTTTAAATGTGTTTGAATTTCATTTGTTTCGGCTAGCTTCTTTGAATGTATTTGACTTTCATTCGATTTAAAAAGCTTTGTTTGAAAGTGTTTGATTTCCATTTGATTCAAAAAGCTTTGTTAAAATGTGTTTAACTTTCATTTGATTCAAAAAGCTTTGTTGTAATGTGTTTGACTTTTATTGTATTCAATTAGCTTCTTTGAATGCATTTTACTTTCATTCAATTAAAATAGCTTTGCTTGAATGTGTTTGAGTTTCATTCGATGCAAAAAACTTTGTTTGAATGTGTTTCACTTTTTTTTGATTCAAAAAGCTTTGTTTGAATGTGTTTGACTTTCATTCGACTCAAAAAGCTTTGTTTGAATGTGTTTAACTTTATTTGATTTCAAAAGCTTTGTTTCAATGCATTTTACTCTCATTCGATTAAAAAGTTTTGATTGAATGTGTTTGACTCTTATTAATTCAAAAAGCTTTGTTTGAATGTGTTTGACTTTCATTTGATTAAAAAAGCTTTGTTTGAACATATTTGACTTTCCTTAGATTCAAAAAGATTTGTTTGAATGAATTTGACTTTCATTCGATCTAAAAATCTTTTTTGAATGTGTTTGCCTTTTATTTGATTCAAAAAGCTTTGTTTAAATGTGTTTGACTTTCATTTGATTCAAATGGCTTTGTTTCAATGTGTTTGTCTTTCATTCGATTTAAAAACCTTTGTTTTAATGTGCTTTACTTTCATTTAATTCAAAACGCTTTGTTTGAATGTGATTGTCTTTTATTTGAATCAATTAGCTTTGTTGAATCGTTTAAATTTCATTCGATTCAAAATGGTTTTTTTTTAATGTGTTTAAGTTTCATTCAGTTCAAAAGCTTTGTTTGAATGTGTTTGACTTTCATTTGATTCAAATAACTTTGTTTAAATGTGTTTGAATTTCATTTGTTTCGGCTAGCTTCTTTGAATGTATTTGACTTTCATTCGATTTAAAAAGCTTTTTTTGAAAGTGTTTGATTTCCATTTGATTCAAAAAGCTTTGTTAAAATGTGTTTAACTTTCATTTGATTCAAAAAGCTTTGTTGTAATGTGTTTGACTTTTATTGTATTCAATTAGCTTCTTTGAATGCATTTTACTTTCATTCAATTAAAATAGCTTTGCTTGAATGTGTTTGAGTTTCATTCGATGCAAAAAACTTTGTTTGAATGTGTTTCACTTTTTTTTGATTCAAAAAGCTTTGTTTGAATGTGTTTGACTTTCATTCGACTCAAAAAGCTTTGTTTGAATGTGTTTAACTTTATTTGATTTCAAAAGCTTTGTTTCAATGCATTTTACTCTCATTCGATTAAAAAGCTTTGATTGAATGTGTTTGACTCTTATTAATTCAAAAAGCTTTGTTTGAATGTGTTTGACTTTCATTTGATTAAAAAAGCTTTGTTTGAACATATTTGACTTTCCTTTGATTCAAAAAGATTTGTTTGAATGAATTTGACTTTCATTCGATCTAAAAATCTTTTTTGAATGTGTTTGCCTTTTATTTGATTCAAAAAGCTTTGTTTAAATGTGTTTGACTTTCATTTGATTCAAATAGCTTTGTTTCAATGTGTGTCTTTCATTCGATTTAAAAACCTTTGTTTTAATGTGCTTCACTTTCATTTAATTCAAAAGGCTTTGTTTGAATGTGATTGTCTTTTATTTGAATCAATTAGCTTTGTTGAATCGTTTACATTTCATTCGATTCAAAATGGTTTTTTTTTTAATGTGTTTAAGTTTCATTCAGTTCAAAAGCTTTGTTTGAATGTGTTTGATTTTCATTTGATTCAAATAACTTTGTTTGAATGTGTTTGAATTTCATTTGTTTCGGCTAGCTTCTTTGAATGTATTTGACTTTCATTCGATTTAAAAAGCTTTGTTTGAAAGTGTTTTATTTTCATTTGATTCAAAAAGCTTTGTTAAAATGTGTTTAACTTTCATTTGATTCAAAAAGCTTTGTTGTAATGTGTTTGACTTTTATTGTATTCAATTAGCTTCTTTGAATGCATTTTACTTTCATTCAATTAAAATAGCTTTGCTTGAATGTGTTTGAGTTTCATTCGATGCAAAAAACTTTGTTTGAATGTGTTTCACTTTTTTTTTATTCAAAAAGCTTTGTTTGAATGTGTTTGACTTTCATTCGACTCAAAAAGCTTTGTTTGAATGTGTTTAACTTTCATTTGATTTCAAAAGCTTTGTTTCAATGCATTTTACTCTCATTCGATTAAAAAGCTTTGATTGAATGTGTTTGACTCTTATTAATTCAAAAAGCTTTGTTTGAATGTGTTTGACTTTCATTTGATTAAAAAAACTTTGTTTGAACATATTTGACTTTCCTTTGATTCAGAAAGATTTGTTTGATAGAATTTGACTTTCATTCGATCTAAAAATCTTTTTTGAATGTGTTTGCCTTTTATTTGATTCAAAAAGCTTTGTTTAAATGTGTTTGACTTTCATTTGATTCAAATGGCTTTGTTTCAATGTGTTTGTCTTTCATTCGATTTAAAAACCTTTGTTTTAATGTGCTTCACTTTCATTTAATTCAAAAGGCTTTGTTTGAATGTGATTGTCTTTTATTTGAATCAATTAGCTTTGTTGAATCGTTTAAATTTCATTCGATTCAAAATGGTTTTATTTTAATGTGTTTAAGTTTCATTCAGTTCAAAAGCTTTGTTTGAATGTGTTTGACTTTCATTTGATTCAAATAACTTTGTTTGAATGTGTTTGAATTTCATTTGTTTCGGCTAGCTTCTTTGAATGTATTTGACTTTCATTCGATTTAAAAAGCTTTGTTTGAAAGTGTTTGATTTTCATTTGATTCAAAAAGCTTTGTTAAAATGTGTTTAACTTTCATTTGATTCAAAAAGCTTTGTTGTAATGTGTTTGACTTTTATTGTATTCAATTAGCTTCTTTGAATGCATTTTACTTTCATTCAATTAAAATAGCTTTGCTTGAATGTGTTTGAGTTTCATTCGATGCAAAAAACTTTGTTTGAATGTGTTTCACTTTTTTTTGATTCAAAAATCTTTGTTTGAATGTGTTTGACTTTCATTCGACTCAAAAAGCTTTGTTTGAATGTGTTTAACTTTCATTTGATTTCAAAAGCTTTGTTTCAATGCATTTTACTCTCATTCGATTAAAAAGCTTTGATTGAATGTGTTTGACTCTTATTAATTCAAAAAGCTTTGTTTGAATGTGTTTGACTTTCATTTGATTAAAAAAGCTTTGTTTGAACATATTTGACTTTCCTTTGATTCAGAAAGATTTGTTTGAATGAATTTGACTTTCATTCGATCTAAAAATCTTTTTTGAATGTGTTTGCCTTTTATTTGATTCAAAAAGCTTTGTTTAAATGTGTTTGACTTTCATTTTATTCAAATGGCTTTGTTTCAATGTGTTTGTCTTTCATTCGATTTAAAAACCTTTGTTTTAATGTGCTTCACTTTCATTTAATTCAAAAGGCTTTGTTTGAATGTGATTGTCTTTTATTTGAATCAATTAGCTTTGTTGAATCGTTTAAATTTCATTCGATTCAAAATGGTTTTTTTTTTAATGTGTTTAAGTTTCATTCAGTTCAAAAGCTTTGTTTGAATGTGTTTGACTTTCATTTGATTCAAATAACTTTGTTTGAATGTGTTTGAATTTCATTTGTTTCGGCTAGCTTCTTTGAATGTATTTGACTTTTATTCGATTTAAAAAGCTTTGTTTGAAAGTGTTTGATTTCCATTTGATTCAAAAAGCTTTGTTAAAATGTGTTTAACTTTCATTTGATTCAAAAAGCTTTGTTGTAATGTGTTTGACTTTTATTGTATTCAATTAGCTTCTTTGAATGCATTTTACTTTCATTCAATTAAAATAGCTTTGCTTGAATGTGTTTGAGTTTCATACGATGCAAAAAACTTTGTTTGAATGTGTTTCACTTTTTTTTGATTCAAAAAGCTTTGTTTGAATGTGTTTGACTTTCATTCGACTCAAAAAGCTTTGTTTGAATGTGTTTAACTTTCATTTGATTTCAAAAGCTTTGTTTCAATGCATTTTACTCTCATTCGATTAAAAAGCTTTGATTGAATGTGTTTGACTCTTATTAATTCAAAAAGCTTTGTTTGAATGTGTTTGACTTTCATTTGATTAAAAAAAGCTTTGTTTGAACATATTTGACTTTCCTTTGATTCAGAAAGATTTGTTTGAATAGAATTTGACTTTCATTCGATCTAAAAATCTTTTTGAATGTGTTTGCCTTTTATTTGATTCAAAAAGCTTTGTTTAAATGTGTTTGACTTTCATTTGATTCAAATGGCTTTGTTTCAATGTGTTTGTCTTTCATTCGATTTAAAAACCTTTGTTTTAATGTGCTTCACTTTCATTTAATTCAAAAGGCTTTGTTTGAATGTGATTGTCTTTTATTTGAATCAATTAGCTTTGTTGAATCGTTTAAATTTCATTCGATTCAAAATGGTTTTATTTTAATGTGTTTAAGTTTCATTCAGTTCAAAAGCTTTGTTTGAATGTGTTTGACTTTCATTTGATTCAAATAACTTTGTTTGAATGTGTTTGAATTTCATTTGTTTCGGCTAGCTTCTTTGAATGTATTTGACTTTCATTCGATTTAAAAAGCTTTGTTTGAAAGTGTTTGATTTTCATTTGATTCAAAAAGCTTTGTTAAAATGTGTTTAACTTTCATTTGATTCAAAAAGCTTTGTTGTAATGTGTTTGACTTTTATTGTATTCAATTAGCTTCTTTGAATGCATTTTACTTTCATTCAATTAAAATAGCTTTGCTTGAATGTGTTTGAGTTTCATTCGATGCAAAAAACTTTGTTTGAATGTGTTTCACTTTTTTTTGATTCAAAAAGCTTTGTTTGAATGTGTTTGACTTTCATTCGACTCAAAAAGCTTTGTTTGAATGTGTTTAACTTTCATTTGATTTCAAAAGCTTTGTTTCAATGCATTTTACTCTCATTCGATTAAAAAGCTTTGATTGAATGTGTTTGACTCTTATTAATTCAAAAAGCTTTGTTTGAATGTGTTTGACTTTCATTTGATTAAAAAAGCTTTGTTTGAACATATTTGACTTTCCTTTGATTCAGAAAGATTTGTTTGAATGAATTTGACTTTCATTCGATCTAAAAATCTTTTTTGAATGTGTTTGCCTTTTATTTGATTCAAAAAGCTTTGTTTAAATGTGTTTGACTTTCATTTGATTCAAATGGCTTTGTTTCAATGTGTTTGTCTTTCATTCGATTTAAAAACCTTTGTTTTAATGTGCTTCACTTTCATTTAATTCAAAAGGCTTTGTTTGAATGTGATTGTCTTTTATTTGAATCAATTAGCTTTGTTGAATCGTTTAAATTTCATTCGATTCAAAATGGTTTTTTTTTAATGTGTTTAAGTTTCATTCAGTTCAAAAGCTTTGTTTGAATGTGTTTGACTTTCATTTGATTCAAATAACTTTGTTTGAATGTGTTTGAATTTCATTTGTTTCGGCTAGCTTCTTTGAATGTATTTGACTTTCATTCGATTTAAAAAGCTTTGTTTGAAAGTGTTTGATTTCCATTTGATTCAAAAAGCTTTGTTAAAATGTGTTTAACTTTCATTTGATTCAAAAAGCTTTGTTGTAATGTGTTTGACTTTTATTGTATTCAATTAGCTTCTTTGAATGCATTTTACTTTCATTCAATTAAAATAGCTTTGCTTGAATGTGTTTGAGTTTCATTCGATGCAAAAAACTTTGTTTGAATGTGTTTCACTTTTTTTTTGATTCAAAAGCTTTGTTTGAATGTGTTTGACTTTCATTCGACTCAAAAAGCTTTGTTTGAATGTGTTTAACTTTCATTTGATTTCAAAAGCTTTGTTTCAATGCATTTTACTCTCATTCGATTAGAAAAGCTTTGATTGAATGTGTTTGACTCTTATTAATTCAAAAAGCTTTGTTTGAATGTGTTTGACTTTCATTTGATTAAAAAAGCTTTGTTTGAACATATTTGACTTTCCTTTGATTCAAAAAGATTTGTTTGAATGAATTTGACTTTCATTCGATCTAAAAATCTTTTTTGAATGTGTTTGCCTTTTATTTGATTCAAAAAGCTTTGTTTAAATGTGTTTGACTTTCATTTGATTCAAATGGCTTTGTTTCAATGTGTTTGTCTTTCATTCGATTTAAAAACCTTTGTTTTAATGTGCTTTCACTTTCATTTAATTCAAAACGCTTTGTTTGAATGTGATTGTCTTTTATTTGAATCAATTAGCTTTGTTGAATCGTTTAAATTTCATTCGATTCAAAATGGTTTTTTTTTAATGTGTTTAAGTTTCATTCAGTTCAAAAGCTTTGTTTGAATGTGTTTGACTTTCATTTGATTCAAATAACTTTGTTTAAATGTGTTTGAATTTCATTTGTTTCGGCTAGCTTCTTTGAATGTATTTGACTTTCATTCGATTTAAAAAGCTTTGTTTGAAAGTGTTTGATTTCCATTTGATTCAAAAAGCTTTGTTAAAATGTGTTTAACTTTCATTTGATTCAAAAAGCTTTGTTGTAATGTGTTTGACTTTTATTGTATTCAATTAGCTTCTTTGAATGCATTTTACTTTCATTCAATTAAAATAGCTTTGCTTGAATGTGTTTGAGTTTCATTCGATGCAAAAAACTTTGTTTGAATGTGTTTCACTTTTTTTTGATTCAAAAAGCTTTGTTTGAATGTGTTTGACTTTCATTCGACTCAAAAAGCTTTGTTTGAATGTGTTTAACTTTCATTTGATTTCAAAAGCTTTGTTTCAATGCATTTTACTCTCATTCGATTAAAAAGCTTTGATTGAATGTGTTTGACTCTTATTAATTCAAAAAGCTTTGTTTGAATGTGTTTGACTTTCATTTGATTAAAAAAGCTTTGTTTGAACATATTTGACTTTCCTTTGATTCAAAAAGATTTGTTTGAATGAATTTGACTTTCATTCGATCTAAAAATCTTTTTTGAATGTGTTTGCCTTTTATTTGATTCAAAAAGCTTTGTTTAAATGTGTTTGACTTTCATTTGATTCAAATGGCTTTGTTTCAATGTGTTTGTCTTTCATTCGATTTAAAAACCTTTGTTTTAATGTGCTTCACTTTCATTTAATTCAAAAGGCTTTGTTTGAATGTGATTGTCTTTTATTTGAATCAATTAGCTTTGTTGAATCGTTTAAATTTCATTCGATTCAAAATGGTTTTTTTTTAATGTGTTTAAGTTTCATTCAGTTCAAAAGCTTTGTTTGAATGTGTTTGACTTTCATTTGATTCAAATAACTTTGTTTGAATGTGTTTGAATTTCATTTGTTTCGGCTAGCTTCTTTGAATGTATTTGACTTTCATTCGATTTAAAAAGCTTTGTTTGAAAGTGTTTGATTTCATTTGATTCAAAAAGCTTTGTTAAAATGTGTTTAACTTTCATTTGATTCAAAAAGCTTTGTTGTAATGTGTTTGACTTTTATTGTATTCAATTAGCTTCTTTGAATGCATTTTACTTTCATTCAATTAAAATAGCTTTGCTTGAATGTGTTTGAGTTTCATTCGATGCAAAAAACTTTGTTTGAATGTGTTTCACTTTTTTTTGATTCAAAAAGCTTTGTTTGAATGTGTTTGACTTTCATTCGACTCAAAAAGCTTTGTTTGAATGTGTTTAACTTTCATTTGATTTCAAAAGCTTTGTTTCAATGCATTTTACTCTCATTCGATTAAAAAGCTTTGATTGAATGTGTTTGACTCTTATTAATTCAAAAAGCTTTGTTTGAATGTGTTTGACTTTCATTTGATTAAAAAAGCTTTGTTTGAACATATTTGACTTTCCTTTGATTCAAAAAGATTTGTTTGAATGAATTTGACTTTCATTCGATCTAAAAATCTTTTTTGAATGTGTTTGCCTTTTATTTGATTCAAAAAGCTTTGTTTAAATGTGTTTGACTTTCATTTGATTCAAATGGCTTTGTTTCAATGTGTTTGTCTTTCATTCGATTTAAAAACCTTTGTTTTAATGTGCTTCACTTTCATTTAATTCAAAAGGCTTTGTTTGAATGTGATTGTCTTTTATTTGAATCAATTAGCTTTGTTGAATCGTTTAAATTTCATTCGATTCAAAATGGTTTTTTTTTAATGTGTTTAAGTTTCATTCAGTTCAAAAGCTTTGTTTGAATGTGTTTGACTTTCATTTGATTCAAATAACTTTGTTTAAATGTGTTTGAATTTCATTTGTTTCGGCTAGCTTCTTTGAATGTATTTGACTTTCATTCGATTTAAAAAGCTTTGTTTGAAAGTGTTTGATTTCCATTTGATTCAAAAAGCTTTGTTAAAATGTGTTTAACTTTCATTTGATTCAAAAAGCTTTGTTGTAATGTGTTTGACTTTTATTGTATTCAATTAGCTTCTTTGAATGCATTTTACTTTCATTCAATTAAAATAGCTTTGCTTGAATGTGTTTGAGTTTCATTCGATGCAAAAAACTTTGTTTGAATGTGTTTCACTTTTTTTTGATTCAAAAAGCTTTGTTTGAATGTGTTTGACTTTCATTCGACTCAAAAAGCTTTGTTTGAATGTGTTTAACTTTCATTTGATTTCAAAAGCTTTGTTTCAATGCATTTTACTCTCATTCGATTAAAAAGCTTTGATTGAATGTGTTTGACTCTTATTAATTCAAAAAGCTTTGTTTGAATGTGTTTGACTTTCATTTGATTAAAAAAGCTTTGTTTGAACATATTTGACTTTCCTTTGATTCAAAAAGATTTGTTTGAATGAATTTGACTTTCATTCGATCTAAAAATCTTTTTTGAATGTGTTTGCCTTTTATTTGATTCAAAAAGCTTTGTTTAAATGTGTTTGACTTTCATTTGATTCAAATGGCTTTGTTTCAATGTGTTTGTCTTTCATTCGATTTAAAAACCTTTGTTTTAATGTGCTTCACTTTCATTTAATTCAAAAGGCTTTGTTTGAATGTGATTGTCTTTTATTTGAATCAATTAGCTTTGTTGAATCGTTTAAATTTCATTCGATTCAAAATGGTTTTTTTTTAATGTGTTTAAGTTTCATTCAGTTCAAAAGCTTTGTTTGAATGTGTTTGACTTTCATTTGATTCAAATAACTTTGTTTGAAATGTGTTTGAATTTCATTTGTTTCGGCTAGCTTCTTTGAATGTATTTGACTTTCATTCGATTTAAAAAGCTTTGTTTGAAAGTGTTTGATTTCCATTTGATTCAAAAAGCTTTGTTAAAATGTGTTTAACTTTCATTTGATTCAAAAAGCTTTGTTGTAATGTGTTTGACTTTTATTGTATTCAATTAGCTTCTTTGAATGCATTTTACTTTCATTCAATTAAAATAGCTTTGCTTGAATGTGTTTGAGTTTCATTCGATGCAAAAAACTTTGTTTGAATGTGTTTCACTTTTTTTTGATTCAAAAAGCTTTGTTTGAATGTGTTTGACTTTCATTCGACTCAAAAAGCTTTGTTTGAATGTGTTTAACTTTCATTTGATTTCAAAAGCTTTGTTTCAATGCATTTTACTCTCATTCGATTAAAAAGCTTTGATTGAATGTGTTTGACTCTTATTAATTCAAAAAAGCTTTGTTTGAATGTGTTTGACTTTCATTTGATTAAAAAAGCTTTGTTTGAACATATTTGACTTTCCTTTGATTCAAAAAGATTTGTTTGAATGAATTTGACTTTCATTCGATCTAAAAATCTTTTTTGAATGTGTTTGCCTTTTATTTGATTCAAAAAGCTTTGTTTAAATGTGTTTGACTTTCATTTGATTCAAATGGCTTTGTTTCAATGTGTTTGTCTTTCATTCGATTTAAAAACCTTTGTTTTAATGTGCTTCACTTTCATTTAATTCAAAAGGCTTTGTTTGAATGTGATTGTCTTTTATTTGAATCAATTAGCTTTGTTGAATCGTTTAAATTTCATTCGATTCAAAATGGTTTTTTTTTAATGTGTTTAAGTTTCATTCAGTTCAAAAGCTTTGTTTGAATGTGTTTGACTTTCATTTGATTCAAATAACTTTGTTTGAATGTGTTTGAATTTCATTTGTTTCGGCTAGCTTCTTTGAATGTATTTGACTTTCATTCGATTTAAAAAGCTTTGTTTGAAAGTGTTTGATTTCCATTTGATTCAAAAAGCTTTGTTAAAATGTGTTTAACTTTCATTTGATTCAAAAAGCTTTGTTGTAATGTGTTTGACTTTTATTGTATTCAATTAGCTTCTTTGAATGCATTTTACTTTCATTCAATTAAAATAGCTTTGCTTGAATGTGTTTGAGTTTCATTCGATGCAAAAAACTTTGTTTGAATGTGTTTCACTTTTTTTTGATTCAAAAAGCTTTGTTTGAATGTGTTTGACTTTCATTCGACTCAAAAAGCTTTGTTTGAATGTGTTTAACTTTCATTTGATTTCAAAAGCTTTGTTTCAATGCATTTTACTCTCATTCGATTAAAAAGCTTTGATTGAATGTGTTTGACTCTTATTAATTCAAAAAGCTTTGTTTGAATGTGTTTGACTTTCATTTGATTAAAAAAAGCTTTGTTTGAACATATTTGACTTTCCTTTGATTCAAAAAGATTTGTTTGAATGAATTTGACTTTCATTCGATCTAAAAATCTTTTTTGAATGTGTTTGCCTTTTATTTGATTCAAAAAGCTTTGTTTAAATGTGTTTGACTTTCATTTGATTCAAATGGCTTTGTTTCAATGTGTTTGTCTTTCATTCGATTTAAAAACCTTTGTTTTAATGTGCTTTACTTTCATTTAATTCAAAACGCTTTGTTTGAATGTGATTGTCTTTTATTTGAATCAATTAGCTTTGTTGAATCGTTTAAATTTCATTCGATTCAAAATGGTTTTTTTTTAATGTGTTTAAGTTTCATTCAGTTCAAAAGCTTTGTTTGAATGTGTTTGACTTTCATTTGATTCAAATAACTTTGTTTAAATGTGTTTGAATTTCATTTGTTTCGGCTAGCTTCTTTGAATGTATTTGACTTTCATTCGATTTAAAAAGCTTTGTTTGAAAGTGTTTGATTTCCATTTGATTCAAAAAGCTTTGTTAAAATGTGTTTAACTTTCATTTGATTCAAAAAGCTTTGTTGTAATGTGTTTGACTTTTATTGTATTCAATTAGCTTCTTTGAATGCATTTTACTTTCATTCAATTAAAATAGCTTTGCTTGAATGTGTTTGAGTTTCATTCGATGCAAAAAACTTTGTTTGAATGTGTTTCACTTTTTTTGATTCAAAAAGCTTTGTTTGAATGTGTTTGACTTTCATTCGACTCAAAAAGCTTTGTTTGAATGTGTTTAACTTTCATTTGATTTCAAAAGCTTTGTTTCAATGCATTTTACTCTCATTCGATTAAAAAGCTTTGATTGAATGTGTTTGACTCTTATTAATTCAAAAAGCTTTGTTTGAATGTGTTTGACTTTCATTTGATTAAAAAAGCTTTGTTTGAACATATTTGACTTTCCTTTGATTCAAAAAGATTTGTTTGAATGAATTTGACTTTCATTCGATCTAAAAATCTTTTTTGAATGTGTTTGCCTTTTATTTGATTCAAAAAGCTTTGTTTAAATGTGTTTGACTTTCATTTGATTCAAATGGCTTTGTTTCAATGTGTTTGTCTTTCATTCGATTTAAAAACCTTTGTTTTAATGTGCTTTACTTTCATTTAATTCAAAACGCTTTGTTTGAATGTGATTGTCTTTTATTTGAATCAATTAGCTTTGTTGAATCGTTTAAATTTCATTCGATTCAAAATGGTTTTTTTTTAATGTGTTTAAGTTTCATTCAGTTCAAAAGCTTTGTTTGAATGTGTTTGACTTTCATTTGATTCAAATAACTTTGTTTGAATGTGTTTGAATTTCATTTGTTTCGGCTAGCTTCTTTGAATGTATTTGACTTTCATTCGATTTAAAAAGCTTTGTTTGAAAGTGTTTGATTTCCATTTGATTCAAAAAGCTTTGTTAAAATGTGTTTAACTTTCATTTGATTCAAAAGCTTTGTTGTAATGTGTTTGACTTTTATTGTATTCAATTAGCTTCTTTGAATGCATTTTACTTTCATTCAATTAAAATAGCTTTGCTTGAATGTGTTTGAGTTTCATTCGATGCAAAAAACTTTGTTTGAATGTGTTTCACTTTTTTTTGATTCAAAAAGCTTTGTTTGAATGTGTTTGACTTTCATTCGACTCAAAAAGCTTTGTTTGAATGTGTTTAACTTTCATTTGATTTCAAAAGCTTTGTTTCAATGCATTTTACTCTCATTCGATTAAAAAGCTTTGATTGAATGTGTTTGACTCTTATTAATTCAAAAAGCTTTGTTTGAATGTGTTTGACTTTCATTTGATTAAAAAAGCTTTGTTTGAACATATTTGACTTTCCTTTGATTCAAAAAGATTTGTTTGAATGAATTTGACTTTCATTCGATCTAAAAATCTTTTTTGAATGTGTTTGCCTTTTATTTGATTCAAAAAGCTTTGTTTAAATGTGTTTGACTTTCATTTGATTCAAATGGCTTTGTTTCAATGTGTTTGTCTTTCATTCGATTTAAAAACCTTTGTTTTAATGTGCTTCACTTTCATTTAATTCAAAAGGCTTTGTTTGAATGTGATTGTCTTTTATTTGAATCAATTAGCTTTGTTGAATCGTTTAAATTTCATTCGATTCAAAATGGTTTTTTTTTAATGTGTTTAAGTTTCATTCAGTTCAAAAGCTTTGTTTGAATGTGTTTGACTTTCATTTGATTCAAATAACTTTGTTTGAATGTGTTTGAATTTCATTTGTTTCGGCTAGCTTCTTTGAATGTATTTGACTTTCATTCGATTTAAAAAGCTTTGTTTGAAAGTGTTTGATTTCCATTTGATTCAAAAAGCTTTGTTAAAATGTGTTTAACTTTCATTTGATTCAAAAAGCTTTGTTGTAATGTGTTTGACTTTTATTGTATTCAGCTTAGCTTCTTTGAATGCATTTTACAATTCATTCAATTGAAATAGCTTTGTTTCTTGAATGTGTTTGAGTTTCATTCGATGCAAACAAAAAGCAATGTGTTTCACTTTTTTTTGATTCCAAAAGCTTGTTTGAATGTGTTTGACTTTCATTCGACTCAAAAAGCTTTGTTTGAATGTTTTTATTTCATTTGAAAAAGCTTGTTTCAATGCATTTTACTCTCATTCGATTAAAAAGCTTTGATTGAATGTGTTTGACTTTCAATTCAAAAAGCTTTGTTTGAATGTGTTTATTTCATTTTCCTAAAAAAGCTTTGTTTGAACATATTTGACTTTCCTTTGAAAAATCAGATTTGTTTGAATGAATGCTTTCATTTGATCTAAAAATCTTTTTTGAATGTGTTTGCCTTTTATTTGATTCAAAAAGCTTTGTTTAAATGTGTTTGACTTTCATTTGATTCAAAGGCTTTGTTTCAATGTGTTTGTCTTTCATTCGATTTAAAAAGCTTTGTGCTTCAATTTCATTAAATTCAAAGGCAAACAAAAATTTGATTGTCTTTTATTTGAATCAATTAGCTTTGTTGAATCGTTTAAGTTCATTCATTCAAAATGGTTTGTTTTTAATGTGTTTAAGTTTCATTGTTCAAAAGCTTTGTTTGAATGTTGTTTGATTTTCATTTGATTCAAATAACTTTGTTTGAATGTGTTTGTAATTTCTTTTGCTTCGGAAAGCTTGTCTGAAATTGATTGTTTTTAAAAGCTTTGTTTGAAAGTGTTACTTTCATTTGATTCAAAAAGCTTTGTTAAAATGTGTTTGAACATATTGTATTCAAAACTTTGTTGAATGTGTTTCACTTTTATTGTAATTAAAATAGCTTTGCTGCATTCACTTGACAAATAAGCTTTGCTTGAATGTGTTTGTGTTTCATTGATTTAAAAGCTTTGTTTGAATGTGTTTCACTTTCATTAATCAAAAAGCTTTGTTTGAATGTGTTTGACTTTCATTGAATCAAAAAGCTTTGTTTGAATGTGTTTAACTTTCATTTAAAAAGCTTTGTTTCAATGTGTTTATTTTAATTCAATTGATTGAATGTGTTTGACTTTGACTTTGATTTCAAAAAGCTTTGTTTGAAAAATGTTTGACCTTATTTCAAAAAGATTTGATTCAAAAATTTGACAAAATTTTTGATTTTTTGAATGTTTTTGCCTGTTATTTGCATTCTAAAATCTTTGTTTAAATGTGCTTGACTTTCATTTGATTCAAAAGCTTTGTTTCAATGTGTTCTTTCATTCGATTTAAAAAAATTTGTTTTAATGTGCTTCACTTTCATTTAATTCAAAAGTGTTTAAAAATCTTTGTTTAATTTCAATTAGCTTTGTTGAATCGTTTAATGATTCGATTCAAAATGGTAACTTTGTTTGAATGTGTTTAAGATTTTCAGTTCAAAAGCTTTGTTTGATGTGTTTTTCATTTGATTCAAAAGCTTTGTTTGAATGTGTTTGATTTCATTTGATTCAAATAGCTTCTTTGAATGTATTTCACTTTCATTCGATTTAAAAAGCTGTTTGATGTCATTTGTTTCATTTGTTTCAAATGCTTTGTTTCATTGATTCAAAACTTTTTCATTCAATTAAAATAGTAATTGTTGACTTTTGTTTAATTAGCTTCTTGAATCATTTTATTTCAATTGCTTGAATGTGTTTGAGTTTCATGATCAAAAAACTTTGTTTGAATGTGTTTCACTTTTCATTGATTCAAAAAGCTTTGTTTGAATGTGTTTAATTTCAAAAATTTGTTTGAAGCTTTTTTCACTTTCACTCTTCAACTTTGTTTCAAAGCTTTACTCTCATGGATTATGTTTGATTGAATGTGTTTGACTCTTATTAATTCAAAAAGCTTTGTTTGAATGTGTTTGACTTTCATTTGATTAAAAAAGCTTTGTTTGAACATATTTGACTTTCCTTTGATTCAAAAAGATTTGTTTGAATGAATTTGACTTTCATTCGATCTAAAAATCTTTTTTGAATGTGTTTGCCTTTTATTTGATTCAAAAAGCTTTGTTTAAATGTGTTTGACTTTCATTTGATTCAAATGGCTTTGTTTCAATGTGTTTGTCTTTCATTCGATTTAAAAACCTTTTTAATGTGCTTCACTTTCATTTAATTCAAAAGGCTTTGTTTGAATGTGATTGTCTTTTATTTGAATCAATTAGCTTTGTTGAATCGTTTAAATTTCATTCGATTCAAAATGGTTTTTTTTAATGTGTTTAAGTTTCATTCAGTTCAAAAGCTTTGTTTGAATGTGTTTGACTTTCATTTGATTCAAATAACTTTGTTTGAATGTGTTTGAATTTCATTTGTTTCGGCTAGCTTCTTTGAATGTATTTGACTTTCATTCGATTTAAAAAGCTTTGTTTGAAAGTGTTTGATTTTCATTTGATTCAAAAAGCTTTGTTAAAATTTGTTTAACTTGTTCAAAAACTTTGTTTTGTTTTGACTTTTTTGTATTCAATTAGCTTCTTTGAATGCATTTTACTTTCATTCAATTAAAATAGCTTTGCTTGAATGTGTTTGAGTTTCATTCGATGCAAAAAACTGTTTGAATGTGTTTCACTTTTTTTTGATTCAAAAAGCTTTGTTTGAATGTGTTTGACTTTCATTCGACTCAAAAAGCTTTGTTTGAATTGTTCAACTTTCATTTGATTTCAAAAGCTTTGTTTCAATGCATTTTACTTTCTCAAAAGCTTTCGATTAAAAAGCTTTGATTGATTGTGTTTGACTCTTATTAATTCAAAAAGCTTTGTTTGAATGTGTTTGACTTTCATTTGATTAAAAAAGCTTTGTTTGAACATATTTGACTTTCCTTTGATTCAAAAAGATTTGTTTGAATGAATTTGACTTTCATTCGATCTAAAAATCTTTTTGAATGTGTTTGCCTTTTATTTGATTCAAAAAGCTTTGTTTAAATGTGTTTGACTTTCATTTGATTCAAATGGCTTTGTTTCAATGTGTTTGTCTTTCATTCGATTTAAAAACCTTTGTTTAATGTGCTTCACTTTCATTTAATTCAAAAGGCTTTGTTTGAATGTGATTGTCTTTTATTTGAATCAATTAGCTTTGTTGAATCGTTTAAATTTCATTCGATTCAAAATGGTTTTTTTTAATGTGTTTAAGTTTCATTCAGTTCAAAGCTTTGTTTGAATGTGTTTGACTTTCATTTGATTCAAATAACTTTGTTTGAATGTGTTTGAATTTCATTTGTTTCGGCTAGCTTCTTTGAATGTATTTGACTTTCATTCGATTTAAAAAGCTTTGTTTGAAAGTGTTTGATTTCCATTTGATTCAAAAAGCTTTGTTAAAATGTGTTTAACTTTCATTTGATTCAAAAAGCTTTGTTGTAATGTGTTTGACTTTTATTGTATTCAATTAGCTTCTTTGAATGCATTTTACTTTCATTCAATTAAAATAGCTTTGCTTGAATGTGTTTGAGTTTCATTCGATGCAAAAAACTTTGTTTGAATGTGTTTCACTTTTTTTTGATTCAAAAAGCTTTGTTTGAATGTGTTTAACTTTCATTTGATTTCAAAAGCTTTGTTTCAATGCATTTTACTCTCATTCGATTAAAAAGCTTTGATTGAATGTGTTTGACTCTTATTAATTCAAAAAGCTTTTTTGAATGTGTTTGACTTTCATTTGATTAAAAAAGCTTTGTTTGAACATATTTGACTTTCCTTTGATTCAAAAGATTTGTTTGAATGAATTTGACTTTCATTCGATCTAAAAATCTTTTTTGAATGTGTTTGCCTTTTATTTGATTCAAAAAGCTTTGTTTAAATGTGTTTGACTTTCATTTGATTCAAATGGCTTTGTTTCAATGTGTTTGTCTTTCATTCGATTTAAAAACCTTTGTTTTAATGTGCTTCACTTTCATTTAATTCAAAAGGCTTTGTTTGAATGTGATTGTCTTTTATTTGAATCAATTAGCTTTGTTGAATCGTTTAAATTTCATTCGATTCAAAATGGTTTTTTTTAATGTGTTTAAGTTTCATTCAGTTCAAAAGCTTTGTTTGAATGTGTTTGACTTTCATTTGATTCAAATAACTTTGTTTGAATGTGTTTGAATTTCATTTGTTTCGGCTAGCTTCTTTGAATGTATTTGACTTTCATTCGATTTAAAAAGCTTTGTTTGAAAGTGTTTGATTTCCATTTGATTCAAAAAGCTTTGTTAAAATTTGTTTAACTTTCATTTGATTCAAAAAGCTTTGTTGTAATGTGTTTGACTTTTATTGTATTCAATTAGCTTCTTTGAATGCATTTTACTTTCATTCAATTAAAATAGCTTTGCTTGAATGTGTTTGAGTTTCATTAGATGCAAAAAACTTTGTTTGAATGTGTTTCACTTTTTTTTGATTCAAAAAGCTTTGTTTGAATGTGTTTGACTTCATTCGACTCAAAAAGCTTTGTTTGAATGTGTTTAACTTTCATTTGATTTCAAAAGCTTTGTTTCAATGCATTTTACTCTCATTCGATTAAAAAGCTTTGATTGAATGTGTTTGACTCTAATTAATTCAAAAAGCTTTGTTTGAATGTGTTTGACTTTCATTTGATTAAAAAAGCTTTGTTTGAACATATTTGACTTTCCTTTGATTCAAAAAGATTTGTTTGAATGAATTTGACTTTCATTCGATCTAAAAATCTTTTTTGAATGTGTTTGCCTTTTATTTGATTCAAAAAGCTTTGTTTAAATGTGTTTGACTTTCATTTGATTCAAATGGCTTTGTTTCAATGTGTTTGTCTTTCATTCGATTTAAAAACCTTTGTTTAAATGTGCTTCACTTTCATTTAATTCAAAAGGCTTTGTTTGAATGTGATTGTCTTTTATTTGAATCAATTAGCTTTGTTAAATCGTTTAAATTTCATTCAATTCAAAATGGTTTTTTTTAATGTGTTTAACTTTCATTCAGTTCAAAAGCTTTGTTTGAATGTGTTTGACTTTCATTTGATTCAAATAACTTTGTTTGAATGTGTTTGAATTTCATTTGTTTCGGCTAGCTTCTTTGAATGTATTTGACTTTCATTCGATTTAAAAAGCTTTGTTTGAAATTGTTTGATTTTCATTTGATTCAAAAAGCTTTGTTAAAATTTGTTTAACTTTCATTTGATTCAAAAAGCTTTGTTGTAATGTGTTTGACTTTTATTGTATTCAATTAGCTTCTTTGAATGCATTTTACTTTCATTCAATTAAAATAGCTTTGCTTGAATGTGTTTGAGTTTCATTCGATGCAAAAAACTTTGTTTGAATGTGTTTCACTTTTTTTTGATTCAAAAAGCTTTGTTTGAATGTGTTTGACTTCATTCGACTCAAAAAGCTTTGTTTGAATGTGTTTAACTTTCATTTGATTTCAAAAGCTTTGTTTCAATGCATTTTACTCTCATTCGATTAAAAAGCTTTGATTGAATGTGTTTGACTCTTATTAATTCAAAAGCTTTGTTTGAATGTGTTTGACTTTCATTTGATTAAAAAAGCTTTGTTTGAACATATTTGACTTTCCTTTGATTCAAAAAGATTTGTTTGAATGAATTTGACTTTCATTCGATCTAAAAATCTTTTTGAATGTGTTTGCCTTTTATTTGATTCAAAAAGCTTTGTTTAAATGTGTTTGACTTTCATTTGATTCAAATGGCTTTGTTTCAATGTGTTTGTCTTTCATTCGATTTAAAAACCTTTGTTTAAATGTGCTTCACTTTCATTTAATTCAAAAGGCTTTGTTTGAATGTGATTGTCTTTTATTTGAATCAATTAGCTTTGTTGAATCGTTTAAATTTCATTCGATTCAAAATGGTTTTTTTTTAATGTGTTTAAGTTTCATTCAGTTCAAAAGCTTTGTTTGAATGTGTTTGACTTTCATTTGATTCAAATAACTTTGTTTGAATGTGTTTGAATTTCATTTGTTTCGGCTAGCTTCTTTGAATGTATTTGACTTTCATTCGATTTAAAAAGCTTTGTTTGAAAGTGTTTGATTTCCATTTGATTCAAAAAGCTTTGTTAAAATGTGTTTAACTTTCATTTGATTCAAAAAGCTTTGTTGTAATGTGTTTGACTTTTATTGTATTCAATTAGCTTCTTTGAATGCATTTTACTTTCATTCAATTAAAATAGCTTTGCTTGAATGTGTTTGAGTTTCATTCGATGCAAAAAACTTTGTTTGAATGTGTTTCACTTTTTTTTGATTCAAAAAGCTTTGTTTGAATGTGTTTGACTTTCATTCGACTCAAAAAGCTTTGTTTGAATGTGTTTAACTTTCATTTGATTTCAAAAGCTTTGTTTCAATGCATTTTACTCTCATTCGATTAAAAAGCTTTGATTGAATGTGTTTGACTCTTATTAATTCAAAAAGCTTTGTTTGAATGTGTTTGACTTTCATTTGATTAAAAAAGCTTTGTTTGAACATATTTGACTTTCCTTTGATTCAAAAAGATTTGTTTGAATGAATTTGACTTTCATTCGATCTAAAAATCTTTTTTGAATGTGTTTGCCTTTTATTTGATTCAAAAAGCTTTGTTTAAATGTGTTTGACTTTCATTTGATTCAAATGGCTTTGTTTCAATGTGTTTGTCTTTCATTCGATTTAAAAACCTTTGTTTTAATGTGCTTCACTTTCATTTAATTCAAAAGGCTTTGTTTGAATGTGATTGTCTTTTATTTGAATCAATTAGCTTTGTTGAATCGTTTAAATTTCATTCGATTCAAAATGGTTTTTTTTAATGTGTTTAAGTTTCATTCAGTTCAAAAGCTTTGTTTGAATGTGTTTGACTTTCATTTGATTCAAATAACTTTGTTTGAATGTGTTTGAATTTCATTTGTTTCGGCTAGCTTCTTTGAATGTATTTGACTTTCATTCGATTTAAAAAGCTTTGTTTGAAAGTGTTTGATTTTCATTTGATTCAAAAGCTTTGTTAAAATTTGTTTAACTTTCATTTGATTCAAAAAGCTTTGTTGTAATGTGTTTGACTTTTATTGTATTCAATTAGCTTCTTTGAATGCATTTTACTTTCATTCAATTAAAATAGCTTTGCTTGAATGTGTTTGAGTTTCATTCGATGCAAAAAACTTTGTTTGAATGTGTTTCACTTTTTTTTGATTCAAAAAGCTTTGTTTGAATGTGTTTGACTTTCATTCGACTCAAAAAGCTTTGTTTGAATGTGTTTAACTTTCATTTGATTTCAAAAGCTTTGTTTCAATGCATTTTACTCTCATTCGATTAAAAAGCTTTGATTGAATGTGTTTGACTCTTATTAATTCAAAAAGCTTTGTTTGAATGTGTTTGACTTTCATTTGATTAAAAAAGCTTTGTTTGAACATATTTGACTTTCCTTTGATTCAAAAAGATTTGTTTGAATGAATTTGACTTTCATTCGATCTAAAAATCTTTTTTGAATGTGTTTGCCTTTTATTTGATTCAAAAAGCTTTGTTTAAATGTGTTTGACTTTCATTTGATTCAAATGGCTTTGTTTCAATGTGTTTGTCTTTCATTCGATTTAAAAACCTTTGTTTAATGTGCTTCACTTTCATTTAATTCAAAAGGCTTTGTTTGAATGTGATTGTCTTTTATTTGAATCAATTAGCTTTGTTGAATCGTTTAAATTTCATTCGATTCAAAATGGTTTTTTTTTAATGTGTTTAAGTTTCATTCAGTTCAAAAGCTTTGTTTGAATGTGTTTGACTTTCATTTGATTCAAATAACTTTGTTTGAATGTGTTTGAATTTCATTTGTTTCGGCTAGCTTCTTTGAATGTATTTGACTTTCATTCGATTTAAAAAGCTTTGTTTGAAAGTGTTTGATTTCCATTTGATTCAAAAAGCTTTGTTAAAATGTGTTTAACTTTCATTTGAATTCAAAAAGCTTTGTTGTAATGTGTTTGACTTTTATTGTATTCAATTAGCTTCTTTGAATGCATTTTACTTTCATTCAATTAAAATAGCTTTGCTTGAATGTGTTTGAGTTTCATTCGATGCAAAAAACTTTGTTTGAATGTGTTTCACTTTTTTTTGATTCAAAAAGCTTTGTTTGAATGTGTTTGACTTTCATTCGACTCAAAAAGCTTTGTTTGAATGTGTTTAACTTTCATTTGATTTCAAAAGCTTTGTTTCAATGCATTTTACTCTCATTCGATTAAAAAGCTTTGATTGAATGTGTTTGACTCTTATTAATTCAAAAAGCTTTGTTTGAATGTGTTTGACTTTCATTTGATTAAAAAAGCTTTGTTTGAACATATTTGACTTTCCTTTGATTCAAAAAGATTTGTTTGAATGAATTTGACTTTCATTCGATCTAAAAATCTTTTTTGAATGTGATTTGCCTTTTATTTGATTCAAAAAGCTTTGTTTAAATGTGTTTGACTTTCATTTGATTCAAATGGCTTTGTTTCAATGTGTTTGTCTTTCATTCGATTTAAAAACCTTTGTTTTAATGTGCTTCACTTTCATTTAATTCAAAAGGCTTTGTTTGAATGTGATTGTCTTTTATTTGAATCAATTAGCTTTGTTGAATCGTTTAAATTTCATTCGATTCAAAATGGTTTTTTTTAATGTGTTTAAGTTTCATTCAGTTCAAAAGCATTGTTTGAATGTGTTTGACTTTCATTTGATTCAAATAACTTTGTTTGAATGTGTTTGAATTTCATTTGTTTCGGCTAGCTTCTTTGAATGTATTTGACTTTCATTCGATTTAAAAAGCTTTGTTTGAAAGTGTTGAATTTCCATTTGATTCAAAAAGCTTTGTTAAAATGTGTTTAACTTTCATTTGATTCAAAAAGCTTTGTTGTAATGTGTTTGACTTTTATTGTATTCAATTAGCTTCTTTGAATGCATTTTACTTTCATTCAATTAAAATAGCTTTGCTTGAATGTGTTTGAGTTTCATTCGATGCAAAAAACTTTGTTTGAATGTGTTTCACTTTTTTTTGATTCAAAAAGCTTTGTTTGAATGTGTTTGACTTTCATTCGACTCAAAAAGCTTTGTTTGAATGTGTTTAACTTTCATTTGATTTCAAAAGCTTTGTTTCAATGCATTTTACTCTCATTCGATTAAAAAGCTTTGATTGAATGTGTTTGACTCTTATTAATTCAAAAAGCTTTGTTTGAATGTGTTTGACTTTCATTTGATTAAAAAAGCTTTGTTTGAACATATTTGACTTTCCTTAGATTCAAAAAGATTTGTTTGAATGAATTTGACTTTCATTCGATCTAAAAATCTTTTTTGAATGTGTTTGCCTTTTATTTGATTCAAAAAGCTTTGTTTAAATGTGTTTGACTTTCATTTGATTCAAATGGCTTTGTTTCAATGTGTTTGTCTTTCATTCGATTTAAAAACCTTTGTTTTAAATGTGCTTCACTTTCATTTAATTCAAAAGGCTTTGTTTGAATGTGATTGTCTTTTATTTGAATCAATTAGCTTTGTTGAATCGTTTAAATTTCATTCGATTCAAAATGGTTTTTTTTTAATGTGTTTAAGTTTCATTCAGTTCAAAAGCTTTGTTTGAATGTGTTTGACTTTCATTTGATTCAAATAACTTTGTTTGAATGTGTTTGAATTTCATTTGTTTCGGCTAGCTTCTTTGAATGTATTTGACTTTCATTCGATTTAAAAAGCTTTGTTTGAAAGTGTTTGATTTTCATTTGATTCAAAAAGCTTTGTTAAAATGTGTTTAACTTTCATTTGATTCAAAAAGCTTTGTTGTAATGTGTTTGACTTTTATTGTATTCAATTAGCTTCTTTGAATGCATTTTACTTTCATTCAATTAAAATAGCTTTGCTTGAATGTGTTTGAGTTTCATTCGATGCAAAAAACTTTGTTTGAATGTGTTTCACTTTTTTTTGATTCAAAAAGCTTTGTTTGAATGTGTTTGACTTTCATTCGACTCAAAAAGCTTTGTTTGAATGTGTTTAACTTTCATTTGATTTCAAAAGCTTTGTTTCAATGCATTTTACTCTCATTCGATTAAAAAGCTTTGATTGAATGTGTTTGACTCTTATTAATTCAAAAAGCTTTGTTTGAATGTGTTTGACTTTCATTTGATTAAAAAAGCTTTGTTTGAACATATTTGACTTTCCTTTGATTCAAAAAGATTTGTTTGAATGAATTTGACTTTCATTCGATCTAAAAATCTTTTTTGAATGTGTTTGCCTTTTATTTGATTCAAAAATCTTTGTTTAAATGTGTTTGACTTTCATTTGATTCAAATGGCTTTGTTTCAATGTGTTTGTCTTTCATTCGATTTAAAAACCTTTGTTTTAATGTGCTTCACTTTCATTTAATTCAAAAGGCTTTGTTTGAATGTGATTGTCTTTTATTTGAATCAATTAGCTTTGTTGAATCGTTTAAATTTCATTCGATTCAAAATGGTTTTTTTTTAATGTGTTTAAGTTTCATTCAGTTCAAAAGCTTTGTTTGAATGTGTTTGACTTTCATTTGATTCAAATAACTTTGTTTGAATGTGTTTGAATTTCATTTGTTTCGGCTAGCTTCTTTGAATGTATTTGACTTTCATTCGATTTAAAAAGCTTTGTTTGAAAGTGTTTGATTTCCATTTGATTCAAAAAGCTTTGTTAAAATGTGTTTAACTTTCATTTGATTCAAAAAGCTTTGTTGTAATGTGTTTGACTTTTATTGTATTCAATTAGCTTCTTTGAATGCATTTTACTTTCATTCAATTAAAATAGCTTTGCTTGAATGTGTTTGAGTTTCATTCGATGCAAAAAACTTTGTTTGAATGTGTTTCACTTTTTTTTGATTCAAAAAGCTTTGTTTGAATGTGTTTGACTTTCATTCGACTCAAAAAGCTTTGTTTGAATGTGTTTAACTTTCATTTGATTTCAAAAGCTTTGTTTCAATGCATTTTACTCTCATTCGATTAAAAAGCTTTGATTGAATGTGTTTGACTCTTATTAATTCAAAAAGCTTTGTTTGAATGTGTTTGACTTTCATTTGATTAAAAAAGCTTTGTTTGAACATATTTGACTTTCCTTAGATTCAAAAAGATTTGTTTGAATGAATTTGACTTTCATTCGATCTAAAAATCTTATTTGAATGTGTTTGCCTTTTATTTGATTCAAAAAGCTTTGTTTAAATGTGTTTGACTTTCATTTGATTCAAATGGCTTTGTTTCAATGTGTTTGTCTTTCATTCGATTTAAAAACCTTTGTTTTAATGTGGCTTCACTTTCATTTAATTCAAAAGGCTTTGTTTGAATGTGATTGTCTTTTATTTGAATCAATTAGCTTTGTTGAATCGTTTAAATTTCATTCGATTCAAAATGGTTTTTTTTTAATGTGTTTAAGTTTCATTCAGTTCAAAAGCTTTGTTTGAATGTGTTTGACTTTCATTTGATTCAAATAACTTTGTTTGAATGTGTTTGAATTTCATTTGTTTCGGCTAGCTTCTTTGAATGTATTTGACTTTCATTCGATTTAAAAAGCTTTGTTTGAAAGTGTTTGATTTCCATTTGATTCAAAAAGCTTTGTTAAAATGTGTTTAACTTTCAATTGATTCAAAAAGCTTTGTTGTAATGTGTTTGACTTTTATTGTATTCAATTAGCTTCTTTGAATGCATTTTACTTTCATTCAATTAAAATAGCTTTGCTTGAATGTGTTTGAGTTTCATTCGATGCAAAAAACTTTGTTTGAATGTGTTTCACTTTTTTTTGATTCAAAAAGCTTTGTTTAATGTGTTTGACTTTCATTCGACTCAAAAAGCTTTGTTTGAATGTGTTTAACTTTCATTTGATTTCAAAAGCTTTGTTTCAATGCATTTTACTCTCATTCGATTAAAAAGCTTTGATTGAATGTGTTTGACTCTTATTAATTCAAAAAGCTTTGTTTGAATGTGTTTGACTTTCATTTGATTAAAAAAGCTTTGTTTGAACATATTTGACTTTCCTTAGATTCAAAAAGATTTGTTTGAATGAATTTGACTTTCATTCGATCTAAAAATCTTTTTTGAATGTGTTTGCCTTTTATTTGATTCAAAAAGCTTTGTTTAAATGTGTTTGACTTTCATTTGATTCATATGGCTTTGTTTCAATGTGTTTGTCTTTCATTCGATTTAAAAACCTTTGTTTAAATGTGCTTCACTTTCATTTAATTCAAAAGGCTTTGTTTGAATGTGATTGTCTTTTATTTGAATCAATTAGCTTTGTTGAATCGTTTAAATTTCATTCGATTCAAAATGGTTTTTTTTTAATGTGTTTAACTTTCATTCAGTTCAAAAGCTTTGTTTGAATGTGTTTGACTTTCATTTGATTCAAATAACTTTGTTTGAATGTGTTTGAATTTCATTTGTTTCGGCTAGCTTCTTTGAATGTATTTGACTTTCATTCGATTTAAAAAGCTTTGTTTGAAAGTGTTTGATTTTCATTTGATTCAAAAAGCTTTGTTAAAATGTGTTTAACTTTCATTTGATTCAAAAAGCTTTGTTGTAATGTGTTTGACTTTTATTGTATTCAATTAGCTTCTTTGAATGCATTTTACTTTCATTCAATTAAAATAGCTTTGCTTGAATGTGTTTGAGTTTCATTCGATGCAAAAAACTTTGTTTGAATGTGTTTCACTTTTTTTTGATTCAAAAAGCTTTGTTTGAATGTGTTTGACTTTCATTCGACTCAAAAAGCTTTGTTTGAATGTGTTTAACTTTCATTTGATTTCAAAAGCTTTGTTTCAATGCATTTTACTCTCATTCGATTAAAAAGCTTTGATTGAATGTGTTTGACTCTAATTAATTCAAAAAGCTTTGTTTGAATGTGTTTGACTTTCATTTGATTAAAAAAGCTTTGTTTGAACATATTTGACTTTCCTTTGATTCAAAAATATTTGTTTGAATGAATTTGACTTTCATTCGATCTAAAAATCTTTTTTGAATGTGTTTGCCTTTTATTTGATTCAAAAAGCTTTGTTTAAATGTGTTTGACTTTCATTTGATTCAAATGGCTTTGTTTCAATGTGTTTGTCTTTCATTCGATTTAAAAACCTTTGTTTAAATGTGCTTCACTTTCATTTAATTCAAAAGGCTTTGTTTGAACTGTGATTGTCTTTTATTTGAATCAATTAGCTTTGTTGAATCGTTTAAATTTCATTCGATTCAAAATGGTTTTTTTTTAATGTGTTTAAGTTTCATTCAGTTCAAAAGCTTTGTTTGAATGTGTTTGACTTTCATTTGATTCAAATAACTTTGTTTGAATGTGTTTGAATTTCATTTGTTTCGGCTAGCTTCTTTGAATGTATTTGACTTTCATTCGATTTAAAAAGCTTTGTTTGAAAGTGTTTGATTTCCATTTGATTCAAAAAGCTTTGTTAAAATGTGTTTAACTTTCATTTGATTCAAAAAGCTTTGTTGTAATGTGTTTGACTTTTATTGTATTCAATTAGCTTCTTTGAATGCATTTTACTTTCATTCAATTAAAATAGCTTTGCTTGAATGTGTTTGAGTTTCATTCGATGCAAAAAACTTTGTTTGAATGTGTTTCACTTTTTTTTGATTCAAAAAGCTTTGTTTGAATGTGTTTGACTTTCATTCGACTCAAAAAGCTTTGTTTGAATGTGTTTAACTTTCATTTGATTTCAAAAGCTTTGTTTCAATGCATTTTACTCTCATTCGATTAAAAAGCTTTGATTGAATGTGTTTGACTCTTATTAATTCAAAAAGCTTTGTTTGAATGTGTTTGACTTTCATTTGATTAAAAAAGCTTTGTTTGAACATATTTGACTTTCCTTTGATTCAAAAAGATTTGTTTGAATGAATTTGACTTTCATTCGATCTAAAAATCTTTTTTGAATGTGTTTGCCTTTTATTTGATTCAAAAAGCTTTGTTTAAATGTGTTTGACTTTCATTTGATTCAAATGGCTTTGTTTCAATGTGTTTGTCTTTCATTCGATTTAAAAACCTTTGTTTTAATGTGCTTCACTTTCATTTAATTCAAAAGGCTTTGTTTGAATGTGATTGTCTTTTATTTGAATCAATTAGCTTTGTTGAATCGTTTAAATTTCATTCGATTCAAAATGGTTTTTTTTAATGTGTTTAAGTTTCATTCAGTTCAAAAGCTTTGTTTGAATGTGTTTGACTTTCATTTGATTCAAATAACTTTGTTTGAATGTGTTTGAATTTCATTTGTTTCGGCTAGCTTCTTTGAATGTATTTGACTTTCATTCGATTTAAAAAGCTTTGTTTGAAAGTGTTTGATTTTCATTTGATTCAAAAAGCTTTGTTAAAATTTGTTTAACTTTCATTTGATTCAAAAAGCTTTGTTGTAATGTGTTTGACTTTTATTGTATTCAATTAGCTTCTTTGAATGCATTTTACTTTCATTCAATTAACATAGCTTTGCTTGAATGTGTTTGAGTTTCATTCGATGCAAAAAACTTTGTTTGAATGTGTTTCACTTTTTTTTGATTCAAAAAGCTTTGTTTGAATGTGTTTGACTTTCATTCGACTCAAAAAGCTTTGTTTGAATGTGTTTAACTTTCATTTGATTTCAAAAGCTTTGTTTCAATGCATTTTACTCTCATTCGATTAAAAAGCTTTGATTGAATGTGTTTGACTCTTATTAATTCAAAAAGCTTTGTTTGAATGTGTTTGACTTTCATTTGATTAAAAAAGCTTTGTTTGAACATATTTGACTTTCCTTTGATTCAAAAAGATTTGTTTGAATGAATTTGACTTTCATTCGATCTAAAAATCTTTTTTGAATGTGTTTGCCTTTTATTTGATTCAAAAAGCTTTGTTTAAATGTGTTTGACTTTCATTTGATTTAAATGGCTTTGTTTCAATGTGTTTGTCTTTCATTCGATTTAAAAACCTTTGTTTAAATGTGCTTCACTTTCATTTAATTCAAAAGGCTTTGTTTGAATGTGATTGTCTTTTATTTGAATCAATTAGCTTTGTTGAATCGTTTAAATTTCATTCGATTCAAAATGGTTTTTTTTTAATGTGTTTAAGTTTCATTCAGTTCAAAAGCTTTGTTTGAATGTGTTTGACTTTCATTTGATTCAAATAACTTTGTTTGAATGTGTTTGAATTTCATTTGTTTCGGCTAGCTTCTTTGAATGTATTTGACTTTCATTCGATTTAAAAAGCTTTGTTTGAAAGTGTTTGATTTCCATTTGATTCAAAAGGCTTTGTTAAAATGTGTTTAACTTTCATTTGATTCAAAAAGCTTTGTTGTAATGTGTTTGACTTTTATTGTATTCAATTAGCTTCTTTGAATGCATTTTACTTTCATTCAATTAAAATAGCTTTGCTTGAATGTGTTTGAGTTTCATTCGATGCAAAAAACTTTGTTTGAATGTGTTTCACTTTTTTTTGATTCAAAAAGCTTTGTTTAAATGTGTTTGACTTTCATTCGACTCAAAAAGCTTTGTTTGAATGTGTTTAACTTTCATTTGATTTCAAAAGCTTTGTTTCAATGCATTTTACTCTCATTCGATTAAAAAGCTTTGATTGAATGTGTTTGACTCTTATTAATTCAAAAAGCTTTGTTTGAATGTGTTTGACTTTCATTTGATTAAAAAAGCTTTGTTTGAACATATTTGACTTTCCTTAGATTCAAAAAGATTTGTTTGAATGAATTTGACTTTCATTCGATCTAAAAATCTTTTTTGAATGTGTTTGCCTTTTATTTGATTCAAAAAGCTTTGTTTAAATGTGTTTGACTTTCATTTGATTCAAATGGCTTTGTTTCAATGTGTTTGTCTTTCATTCCATTTAAAAACCTTTGTTTAAATGTGCTTCACTTTCATTTAATTCAAAAGGCTTTGTTTGAATGTGATTGTCTTTTATTTGAATCAATTAGCTTTGTTGAATCGTTTAAATTTCATTCGATTCAAAATGGTTTTTTTTAATGTGTTTAACTTTCATTCAGTTCAAAAGCTTTGTTTGAATGTGTTTGACTTTCATTTGATTCAAATAACTTTGTTTGAATGTGTTTGAATTTCATTTGTTTCGGCTAGCTTCTTTGAATGTATTTGACTTTCATTCGATTTAAAAAGCTTTGTTTGAAAGTGTTTGATTTTCATTTGATTCAAAAAGCTTTGTTAAAATGTGTTTAACTTTCATTTGATTCAAAAAGCTTTGTTGTAATGTGTTTGACTTTTATTGTATTCAATTAGCTTCTTTGAATGCATTTTACTTTCATTCAATTAAAATAGCTTTGCTTGAATGTGTTTGAGTTTCATTCGATGCAAAAAACTTTGTTTGAATGTGTTTCACTTTTTTTTGATTCAAAAAGCTTTGTTTGAATGTGTTTGACTTTCATTCGACTCAAAAAGCTTTGTTTGAATGTGTTTAACTTTCATTTGATTTCAAAAGCTTTGTTTCAATGCATTTTACTCTCATTCGATTAAAAAGCTTTGATTGAATGTGTTTGACTCTAATTAATTCAAAAAGCTTTGTTTGAATGTGTTTGACTTTCATTTGATTAAAAAAGCTTTGTTTGAACATATTTGACTTTCCTTTGATTCAAAAATATTTGTTTGAATGAATTTGACTTTCATTCGATCTAAAAATCTTTTTTGAATGTGTTTGCCTTTTATTTGATTCAAAAAGCTTTGTTTAAATGTGTTTGACTTTCATTTGATTTAAATGGCTTTGTTTCAATGTGTTTGTCTTTCATTCGATTTAAAAACCTTTGTTTAAATGTGCTTCACTTTCATTTAATTCAAAAGGCTTTGTTTGAATGTGATTGTCTTTTATTTGAATCAATTAGCTTTGTTGAATCGTTTAAATTTCATTCGATTCAAAATGGTTTTTTTTTAATGTGTTTAAGTTTCATTCAGTTCAAAAGCTTTGTTTGAATGTGTTTGACTTTCATTTGATTCAAATAACTTTGTTTGAATGTGTTTGAATTTCATTTGTTTCGGCTAGCTTCTTTGAATGTATTTGACTTTCATTCGATTTAAAAAGCTTTGTTTGAAAGTGTTTGATTTCCATTTGATTCAAAAAGCTTTGTTAAAATGTGTTTAACTTTCATTTGATTCAAAAAGCTTTGTTGTAATGTGTTTGACTTTTATTGTATTCAATTAGCTTCTTTGAATGCATTTTACTTTCATTCAATTAAAATAGCTTTGCTTGAATGTGTTTGAGTTTCATTCGATGCAAAAAACTTTGTTTGAATGTGTTTCACTTTTTTTTGATTCAAAAAGCTTTGTTTGAATGTGTTTGACTTTCATTCGACTCAAAAAACTTTGTTTGAATGTGTTTAACTTTCATTTGATTTCAAAAGCTTTGTTTCAATGCATTTTACTCTTATTCGATTAAAAAGCTTTGATTGAATGTGTTTGACTCTTATTAATTCAAAAAGCTTTTTTTGAATGTGTTTGACTTTCATTTGATTAAAAAAGCTTTGTTTGAACATATTTGACTTTCCTTTGATTCAAAAAGATTTGTTTGAATGAATTTGACTTTCATTCGATCTAAAAATCTTTTTTGAATGTGTTTGCCTTTTATTTGATTCAAAAAGCTTTGTTTAAATGTGTTTGACTTTCATTTGATTCAAATGGCTTTGTTTCAATGTGTTTGTCTTTCATTCGATTTAAAAACCTTTGTTTTAATGTGCTTCACTTTCATTTAATTCAAAAGGCTTTGTTTGAATGTGATTGTCTTTTATTTGAATCAATTAGCTTTGTTGAATCGTTTAAATTTCATTCGATTCAAAATGGTTTTTTTTAATGTGTTTAAGTTTCATTCAGTTCAAAAGCTTTGTTTGAATGTGTTTGACTTTCATTTGATTCAAATAACTTTGTTTGAATGTGTTTGAATTTCATTTGTTTCGGCTAGCTTCTTTGAATGTATTTGACTTTCATTCGATTTAAAAAGCTTTGTTTGAAAGTGTTTGATTTTCATTTGATTCAAAAAGCTTTGTTAAAATTTGTTTAACTTTCATTTGATTCAAAAAGCTTTGTTGTAATGTGTTTGACTTTTATTGTATTCAATTAGCTTCTTTGAATGCATTTTACTTTCATTCAATTAAAATAGCTTTGCTTGAATGTGTTTGAGTTTCATTCGATGCAAAAAACTTTGTTTGAATGTGTTTCACTTTTTTTTGATTCAAAAAGCTTTGTTTGAATGTGTTTGACTTTCATTCGACTCAAAAAGCTTTGTTTGAATGTGTTTAACTTTCATTTGATTTCAAAAGCTTTGTTTCAATGCATTTTACTCTCATTCGATTAAAAAGCTTTGATTGAATGTGTTTGACTCTTATTAATTCAAAAAGCTTTGTTTGAATGTGTTTGACTTTCATTTGATTAAAAAAGCTTTGTTTGAACATATTTGACTTTCCTTTGATTCAAAAAGATTTGTTTGAATGAATTTGACTTTCATTCGATCTAAAAATCTTTTTTGAATGTGTTTGCCTTTTATTTGATTCAAAAAGCTTTGTTTAAATGTGTTTGACTTTCATTTGATTTAAATGGCTTTGTTTCAATGTGTTTGTCTTTCATTCGATTTAAAAACCTTTGTTTAAATGTGCTTCACTTTCATTTAATTCAAAAGGCTTTGTTTGAATGTGATTGTCTTTTATTTGAATCAATTAGCTTTGTTGAATCGTTTAAATTTCATTCGATTCAAAATGGTTTTTTTTTAATGTGTTTAAGTTTCATTCAGTTCAAAAGCTTTGTTTGAATGTGTTTGACTTTCATTTGATTCAAATAACTTTGTTTGAATGTGTTTGAATTTCATTTGTTTCGGCTAGCTTCTTTGAATGTATTTGACTTTCATTCGATTTAAAAAGCTTTGTTTGAAAGTGTTTGATTTCCATTTGATTCAAAAGGCTTTGTTAAAATGTGTTTAACTTTCATTTGATTCAAAAAGCTTTGTTGTAATGTGTTTGACTTTTATTGTATTCAATTAGATTCTTTGAATGCATTTTACTTTCATTCAATTAAAATAGCTTTGCTTGAATGTGTTTGAGTTTCATTCGATGCAAAAAACTTTGTTTGAATGTGTTTCACTTTTTTTTGATTCAAAAAGCTTTGTTTGAATGTGTTTGACTTTCATTCGACTCAAAAAGCTTTGTTTGAATGTGTTTAACTTTCATTTGATTTCAAAAGCTTTGTTTCAATGCATTTTACTCTCATTCGATTAAAAAGTTTTGATTGAATGTGTTTGACTCTTATTAATTCAAAAAGCTTTGTTTGAATGTGTTTGACTTTCATTTGATTAAAAAAGCTTTGTTTGAACATATTTGACTTTCCTTTGATTCAAAAAGATTTGTTTGAATGAATTTGACTTTCATTCGATCTAAAAATCTTTTTTGAATGTGATTGCCTTTTATTTGATTCAAAAAGCTTTGTTTAAATGTGTTTGACTTTCATTTGATTCAAATGGCTTTGTTTCAATGTGTTTGTCTTTCATTCGATTTAAAAACCTTTGTTTTAATGTGCTTCACTTTCATTTAATTCAAAAGGCTTTGTTTGAATGTGATTGTCTTTTATTTGAATCAATTAGCTTTGTTGAATCGTTTAAATTTCATTCGATTCAAAATGGTTTTTTTTAATGTGTTTAAGTTTCATTCAGTTCAAAAGCATTGTTTGAATGTGTTTGACTTTCATTTGATTCAAATAACTTTGTTTGAATGTGTTTGAATTTCATTTGTTTCGGCTAGCTTCTTTGAATGTATTTGACTTTCATTCGATTTAAAAAGCTTTGTTTGAAAGTGTTTAATTTCCATTTGATTCAAAAAGCTTTGTTAAAATGTGTTTAACTTTCATTTGATTCAAAAAGCTTTGTTGTAATGTGTTTGACTTTTATTGTATTCAATTAGATTCTTTGAATGCATTTTACTTTCATTCAATTAAAATAGCTTTGCTTGAATGTGTTTGAGTTTCATTCGATGCAAAAAACTTTGTTTGAATGTGTTTCACTTTTTTTTGATTCAAAAAGCTTTGTTTGAATGTGTTTGACTTTCATTCGACTCAAAAAGCTTTGTTTGAATGTGTTTAACTTTCATTTGATTTCAAAAGCTTTGTTTCAATGCATTTTACTCTCATTCGATTAAAAAGCTTTGATTGAATGTGTTTGACTCTTATTAATTCAAAAAGCTTTGTTTGAATGTGTTTGACTTTCATTTGATTAAAAAAGCTTTGTTTGAACATATTTGACTTTCCTTTGATTCAAAAGATTTGTTTGAATGAATTTGACTTTCATTCGATCTAAAAATCTTTTTTGAATGTGTTTGCCTTTTATTTGATTCAAAAAGCTTTGTTTAAATGTGTTTGACTTTCATTTGATTTAAATGGCTTTGTTTCAATGTGTTTGTCTTTCATTCGATTTAAAAACCTTTGTTTAAATGTGCTTCACTTTCATTTAATTCAAAAGGCTTTGTTTGAATGTGATTGTCTTTTATTTGAATCAATTAGCTTTGTTGAATCGTTTAAATTTCATTCGATTCAAAATGGTTTTTTTTTAATGTGTTTAAGTTTCATTCAGTTCAAAAGCTTTGTTTGAATGTGTTTGACTTTCATTTGATTCAAATAACTTTGTTTGAATGTGTTTGAATTTCATTTGTTTCGGCTAGCTTCTTTGAATGTATTTGACTTTCATTCGATTTAAAAAGCTTTGTTTGAAAGTGTTTGATTTCCATTTGATTCAAAAGGCTTTGTTAAAATGTGTTTAACTTTCATTTGATTCAAAAAGCTTTGTTGTAATGTGTTTGACTTTTATTGTATTCAATTAGATTCTTTGAATGCATTTTACTTTCATTCAATTAAAATAGCTTTGCTTGAATGTGTTTGAGTTTCATTCGATGCAAAAAACTTTGTTTGAATGTGTTTCACTTTTTTTTGATTCAAAAAGCTTTGTTTGAATGTGTTTGACTTTCATTCGACTCAAAAAGCTTTGTTTGAATGTGTTTAACTTTCATTTGATTTCAAAAGCTTTGTTTCAATGCATTTTACTCTCATTCGATTAAAAAGTTTTGATTGAATGTGTTTGACTCTTATTAATTCAAAAAGCTTTGTTTGAATGTGTTTGACTTTCATTTGATTAAAAAAGCTTTGTTTGAACATATTTGACTTTCCTTTGATTCAAAAAGATTTGTTTGAATGAATTTGACTTTCATTCGATCTAAAAATCTTTTTTGAATGTGATTGCCTTTTATTTGATTCAAAAAGCTTTGTTTAAATGTGTTTGACTTTCATTTGATTCAAATGGCTTTGTTTCAATGTGTTTGTCTTTCATTCGATTTAAAAACCTTTGTTTTAATGTGCTTCACTTTCATTTAATTCAAAAGGCTTTGTTTGAATGTGATTGTCTTTTATTTGAATCAATTAGCTTTGTTGAATCGTTTAAATTTCATTCGATTCAAAATGGTTTTTTTTAATGTGTTTAAGTTTCATTCAGTTCAAAAGCATTGTTTGAATGTGTTTGACTTTCATTTGATTCAAATAACTTTGTTTGAATGTGTTTGAATTTCATTTGTTTCGGCTAGCTTCTTTGAATGTATTTGACTTTCATTCGATTTAAAAAGCTTTGTTTGAAAGTGTTTAATTTCCATTTGATTCAAAAAGCTTTGTTAAAATGTGTTTAACTTTCATTTGATTCAAAAAGCTTTGTTGTAATGTGTTTGACTTTTATTGTATTCAATTAGCTTCTTTGAATGCATTTTACTTTCATTCAATTAAAATAGCTTTGCTTGAATGTGTTTGAGTTTCATTCGATGCAAAAAACTTTGTTTGAATGTGTTTCACTTTTTTTTGATTCAAAAAGCTTTGTTTGATTGTGTTTGACTTTCATTCGACTCAAAAAGCTTTGTTTGAATGTGTTTAACTTTCATTTGATTTCAAAAGCTTTGTTTCAATGCATTTTACTCTTATTCGATTAAAAAGCTTTGATTGAATGTGTTTGACTCTTATTAATTCAAAAAGCTTTTTTTGAATGTGTTTGACTTTCATTTGATTAAAAAAGCTTTTTTGAACATATTTGACTTTCCTTAGATTCAAAAAGATTTGTTTGAATGAATTTGACTTTCATTCGATCTAAAAATCTTTTTTGAATGTGTTTGCCTTTTATTTGATTCAAAAAGCTTTGTTTAAATGTGTTTGACTTTCATTTGATTCAAATGGCTTTGTTTCAATGTGTTTGTCTTTCATTCGATTTAAAAACCTTTGTTTAAATGTGCTTCACTTTCATTTAATTCAAAAGGCTTTGTTTGAATGTGATTGTCTTTTATTTGAATCAATTAGCTTTGTTGAATCGTTTAAATTTCATTCGATTTAAAATGGTTTTTTTTAATGTGTTTAAGTTTCATTCAGTTCAAAAGCTTTGTTTGAATGTGTTTGACTTTCATTTGATTCAAATAACTTTGTTTGAATGTGTTTGAATTTCATTTGTTTTGGCTAGCTTCTTTGAATGTATTTAACTTTCATTCGATTTAAAAAGCTTTGTTTGAAAGTGTTTGATTTTCATTTGATTCAAAAAGCTTTGTTAAAATTTTTTTAACTTTCATTTGATTCAAAAAGCTTTGTTGTAATGTGTTTGACTTTTATTGTATTCAATTAGCTTCTTTGAATGCATTTTACTTTCATTCAATTAAAATAGCTTTGCTTGAATGTGTTTGAGTTTCATTCGATGCAAAAAACTTTGTTTGAATGTGTTTCACTTTTTTTTGATTCAAAAAGCTTTGTTTGAATGTGTTTGACTTTCATTCGACTCAAAAAGCTTTGTTTGAATGTGTTTAACTTTCATTTGATTTCAAAAGATTTGTTTCAATGCATTTTACTCTCATTCGATTAAAAAGCTTTGATTGAATGTGTTTGACTCTTATTAATTCAAAAAGCTTTGTTTGAATGTGTTTGACTTTCATTTGATTAAAAAAGCTTTGTTTGAACATATTTGACTTTCCTTTGATTCAAAAAGATTTGTTTGAATGAATTTGACTTTCATTCGATCTAAAAATCTTTTTTGAATGTGTTTGCCTTTTATTTGATTCAAAAAGCTTTGTTTAAATGTGTTTGACTTTCATTTGATTCAAATGGCTTTGTTTCAATGTGTTTGTCTTTCATTCGATTTAAAAACCTTTGTTTTAATGTGCTTCACTTTCATTTAATTCAAAAGGCTTTGTTTGAATGTGATTGTCTTTTTTTTGAATCAATTAGCTTTGTTGAATCGTTTAAATTTCATTCGATTCAAAATGGTTTTTTTTTTAATGTGTTTAAGTTTCATTCAGTTCAAAAGCTTTGTTTGAATGTGTTTGACTTTCATTTGATTCAAATAACTTTGTTTGAATGTGTTTGAATTTCATTTGTTTCGGCTAGCTTCTTTGAATGTATTTGACTTTCATTCGATTTAAAAAGCTTTGTTTGAAAGTGTTTGATTTCCATTTGATTCAAAAAGCTTTGTTAAAATGTGTTTAACTTTCATTTGATTCAAAAAGCTTTGTTGTAATGTGTTTGACTTTTATTGTATTCAATTAGCTTCTTTGAATGCATTTTACTTTCATTCAATTAAAATAGCTTTGCTTGAATGTGTTTGAGTTTCATTCGATGCAAAAAACTTTGTTTGAATGTGTTTCACTTTTTTTTGATTCAAAAAGCTTTGTTTAAATGTGTTTGACTTTCATTCGACTCAAAAAGCTTTGTTTGAATGTGTTTAACTTTCATTTGATTTCAAAAGCTTTGTTTCAATGCATTTTACTCTCATTCGATTAAAAAGCTTTGATTGAATGTGTTTGACTCTTATTAATTCAAAAAGCTTTGTTTGAATGTGTTTGACTTTCATTTGATTAAAAAAGCTTTGTTTGAACATATTTGACTTTCCTTAGATTCAAAAAGATTTGTTTGAATGAATTTGACTTTCATTCGATCTAAAAATCTTATTTGAATGTGTTTGCCTTTTATTTGATTCAAAAAGCTTTGTTTAAATGTGTTTGACTTTCATTTGATTCAAATGGCTTTGTTTCAATGTGTTTGTCTTTCATTCGATTTAAAAACCTTTGTTTTAATGTGGTTCACTTTCATTTAATTCAAAAGGCTTTGTTTGAATGTGATTGTCTTTTTTTTGAATCAATTAGCTTTGTTGAATCGTTTAAATTTCATTCGATTTAAAATGGTTTTTTTTTTAATGTGTTTAAGTTTCATTCAGTTCAAAAGCTTTGTTTGAATGTGTTTGACTTTCATTTCATTCAAATAACTTTGTTTGAATGTGTTTGAATTTCATTTGTTTCGGCTAGCTTCTTTGAATGTATTTGACTTTCATTCGATTTAAAAAGCTTTGTTTGAAAGTGTTTGATTTCCATTTGATTCAAAAAGCTTTGTTAAAATGTGTTTAACTTTCATTTGATTCAAAAAGCTTTGTTGTAATGTGTTTGACTTTTATTGTATTCAATTAGCTTCTTTGAATGCATTTTACTTTCATTCAATTAAAATAGCTTTGCTTGAATGTGTTTGAGTTTCATTCGATGCAAAAAACTTTGTTTGAATGTGTTTCACTTTTTTTTGATTCAAAAAGCTTTGTTTAAATGTGTTTGACTTTCATTCGACTCAAAAAGATTTGTTTGAATGTGTTTAACTTTCATTTGATTTCAAAAGCTTTGTTTCAATGCATTTTACTCTCATTCGATTAAAAAGCTTTGATTGAATGTGTTTGACTCTTATTAATTCAAAAAGCTTTGTTTGAATGTGTTTGACTTTCATTTGATTAAAAAAGCTTTGTTTGAACATATTTGACTTTCCTTAGATTCAAAAAGATTTGTTTGAATGAATTTGACTTTCATTCGATCTAAAAATCTTTTTTGAATGTGTTTGCCTTTTATTTGATTCAAAAAGCTTTGTTTAAATGTGTTTGACTTTCATTTGATTCAAATGGCTTTGTTTCAATGTGTTTGTCTTTCATTCCATTTAAAAACCTTTGTTTAAATGTGCTTCACTTTCATTTAATTCAAAAGGCTTTGTTTGAATGTGATTGTCTTTTATTTGAATCAATTAGCTTTGTTGAATCGTTTAAATTTCATTCGATTCAAAATGGTTTTTTTTAATGTGTTTAACTTTCATTCAGTTCAAAAGCTTTGTTTGAATGTGTTTGACTTTCATTTGATTCAAATAACTTTGTTTGAATGTGTTTGAATTTCATTTGTTTCGGCTAGCTTCTTTGAATGTATTTGACTTTCATTCGATTTAAAAAGCTTTGTTTGAAAGTGTTTGATTTTCATTTGATTCAAAAAGCTTTGTTAAAATGTGTTTAACTTTCATTTGATTCAAAAAGCTTTGTTGTAATGTGTTTGACTTTTATTGTATTCAATTAGCTTCTTTGAATGCATTTTACTTTCATTCAATTAAAATAGCTTTGCTTGAATGTGTTTGAGTTTCATTCGATGCAAAAAACTTTGTTTGAATGTGTTTCACTTTTTTTTGATTCAAAAAGCTTTGTTTGAATGTGTTTGACTTTCATTCGACTCAAAAAGCTTTGTTTGAATGTGTTTAACTTTCATTTGATTTCAAAAGCTTTGTTTCAATGCATTTTACTCTCATTCGATTAAAAAGCTTTGATTGAATGTGTTTGACTCTTATTAATTCAAAAAGCTTTGTTTGAATGTGTTTGACTTTCATTTGATTAAAAAAGCTTTGTTTGAACATATTTGACTTTCCTTTGATTCAAAAAGATTTGTTTGAATGAATTTGACTTTCATTCGATCTAAAAATCTTTTTTGAATGTGTTTGCCTTTTATTTGATTCAAAAAGCTTTGTTTAAATGTGTTTGACTTTCATTTGATTTAAATGGCTTTGTTTCAATGTGTTTGTCTTTCATTCGATTTAAAAACCTTTGTTTAAATGTGCTTCACTTTCATTTAATTCAAAAGGCTTTGTTTGAATGTGATTGTCTTTTATTTGAATCAATTAGCTTTGTTGAATCGTTTAAATTTCATACGATTCAAAATGGTTTTTTTTTAATGTGTTTAAGTTTCATTCAGTTTAAAAGCTTTGTTTGAATGTGTTTGACTTTCATTTGATTCAAATAACTTTGTTTGAATGTGTTTGAATTTCATTTGTTTCGGCTAGCTTCTTTGAATGTATTTGACTTTCATTCGATTTAAAAAGCTTTGTTTGAAAGTGTTTGATTTCCATTTGATTCAAAAAGCTTTGTTAAAATGTGTTTAACTTTCATTTGATTCAAAAAGCTTTGTTGTAATGTGTTTGACTTTTATTGTATTCAATTAGCTTCTTTGAATGCATTTTACTTTCATTCAATTAAAATAGCTTTGCTTGAATGTGTTTGAGTTTCATTCGATGCAAAAAACTTTGTTTGAATGTGTTTCACTTTTTTTTGATTCAAAAAGCTTTGTTTGAATGTGTTTGACTTTCATTCGACTCAAAAAGCTTTGTTTGAAAGTGTTTAACTTTCATTTGATTTCAAAAGCTTTGTTTCAATGCATTTTACTCTTATTCGATTAAAAAGCTTTGATTGAATGTGTTTGACTCTTATTAATTCAAAAAGCTTTTTTTGAATGTGTTTGACTTTCATTTGATTAAAAAAGCTTTGTTTGAACATATTTGACTTTCCTTTGATTCAAAAAGATTTGTTTGAATGAATTTGACTTTCATTCGATCTAAAAATATTTTTTGAATGTGTTTGCCTTTTATTTGATTCAAAAAGCTTTGTTTAAATGTGTTTGACTTTCATTTGATTCAAATGGCTTTGTTTCAATGTGTTTGTCTTTCATTCGATTTAAAAACCTTTGTTTTAATGTGCTTCACTTTCATTTAATTCAAAAGGCTTTGTTTGAATGTGATTGTCTTTTTTTTGAATCAATTAGCTTTGTTGAATCGTTTGAATTTCATTCGATTCAAAATGGTTTTTTTTTAATGTGTTTAAGTTTCATTCAGTTCAAAAGCTTTGTTTGAATGTGTTTGACTTTCATTTGATTCAAATAACATTGTTTGAATGTGTTTGAATTTCATTTGTTTCGGCTAGCTTCTTTGAATGTATTTGACTTTCATTCGATTTAAAAAGCTTTGTTTGAAAGTGTTTGATTTCCATTTGATTCAAAAAGCTTTGTTAAAATGTGTTTAACTTTCATTTGATTCAAAAAGCTTTGTTGTAATGTGTTTGACTTTTATTGTATTCAATTAGCTTCTTTGAATGCATTTTACTTTCATTCAATTAAAATAGCTTTGCTTGAATGTGTTTGAGTTTCATTCGATGCAAAAAACTTTGTTTGAATGTGTTTCACTTTTTTTTGATTCAAAAAGCTTTGTTTGAATGTGTTTGACTTTCATTCGACTCAAAAAGCTTTGTTTGAATGTGTTTAACTTTCATTTGATTTCAAAAGCTTTGTTTCAATGCATTTTACTCTCATTCGATTAAAAAGCTTTGATTGAATGTGTTTGACTCTTATTAATTCAAAAAGCTTTGTTTGAATGTGTTTGACTTTCATTTGATTAAAAAAGCTTTGTTTGAACATATTTGACTTTCCTTTGATTCAAAAAGATTTGTTTGAATGAATTTGACTTTCATTCGATCTAAAAATCTTTTTTGAATGTGTTTGCCTTTTATTTGATTCAAAAAGCTTTGTTTAAATGTGTTTGACTTTCATTTGATTCAAATGGCTTTGTTTCAATGTGTTTGTCTTTCATTCGATTTAAAAACCTTTGTTTTAATGTGCTTCACTTTCATTTAATTCAAAAGGCTTTGTTTGAATGTGATTGTCTTTTATTTGAATCAATTAGCTTTGTTGAATCGTTTAAATTTCATTCGATTCAAAATGGTTTTTTTTAATGTGTTTAAGTTTCATTCAATTCAAAAGCTTTGTTTGAATGTGTTTGACTTTCATTTGATTCAAATAACTTTGTTTGAATGTGTTTGAATTTCATTTGTTTCGGCTAGCTTCTTTGAATGTATTTGACTTTCATTCGATTTAAAAAGCTTTGTTTGAAAGTGTTTGATTTCCATTTGATTCAAAAAGCTTTGTTAAAATGTGTTTAACTTTCATTTGATTCAAAAAGCTTTGTTGTAATGTGTTTGACTTTTATTGTATTCAATTAGCTTCTTTGAATGCATTTTACTTTCATTCAATTAAAATAGCTTTGCTTGAATGTGTTTGAGTTACATTCAATGCAAAAAACTTTGTTTGAATGTGTTTCACTTTTTTTTGATTCAAAAAGCTTTGTTTGAATGTGTTTGACTTTCATTCGACTCAAAAAGCTTTGTTTGAATGTGTTTAACTTTCATTTGATTTCAAAAGCTTTGTTTCAATGCATTTTACTCTCATTCGATTAAAAAGCTTTGATTGAATGTGTTTGACTCTTATTAATTCAAAATGCTTTGTTTGAATGTGTTTGACTTTCATTTGATTAAAAAAGCTTTGTTTGAACATATTTGACTTTCCTTTGATTCAAAAAGATTTGTTTGAATGAATTTGACTTTCATTCGATCTAAAAATCTTTTTTGAATGTGTTTGCCTTTTATTTGATTCAAAAAGCTTTGTTTAAATGTGTTTGACTTTCATTTGATTTAAATGGCTTTGTTTCAATGTGTTTGTCTTTCATTCGATTTAAAAACCTTTGTTTAAATGTGCTTCACTTTCATTTAATTCAAAAGGCTTTGTTTGAATGTGATTGTCTTTTATTTGAATCAATTAGCTTTGTTGAATCGTTTAAATTTCATTCGATTCAAAATGGTTTTTTTTAATGTGTTTAAGTTTCATTCAGTTCAAAAGCTTTGTTTGAATGTGTTTGACTTTCATTTGATTCAAATAACTTTGTTTGAATGTGTTTGAATTTCATTTGTTTCGGCTAGCTTCTTTGAATGTATTTGACTTTCATTCGATTTAAAAAGCTTTGTTTGAAAGTGTTTGATTTCCATTTGATTCAAAAAGCTTTGTTAAAATGTGTTTAACTTTCATTTAATTCAAAAAGCTTCGTTGTAATGTGTTTGACTTTTATTGTATTCAATTAGCTTCTTTGAATGCATTTTACTTTCATTCAATTAAAATAGCTTTGCTTGAATGTGTTTGAGTTTCATTCGATGCAAAAAACTTTGTTTGAATGTGTTTCACTTTTTTTTGATTCAAAAAGCTTTGTTTGAATGTGTTTGACTTTCATTCGACTCAAAAAGCTTTGTTTGAATGTGTTTAACTTTCATTTGATTTCAAAAGCTTTGTTTCAATGCATTTTACTCTTATTCGATTAAAAAGCTTTGATTGAATGTGTTTGACTCTTATTAATTCAAAAAGCTTTGTTTGAATGTGTTTGACTTTCATTTGATTAAAAAAGCTTTGTTTGAACATATTTGACTTTCCTTTGATTCAAAAAGATTTGTTTGAATGAATTTGACTTTCATTCGATCTAAAAATCTTTTTTGAATGTGTTTGCCTTTTATTTGATTCAAAAAGCTTTGTTTAAATGTGTTTGACTTTCATTTGATTCAAATGGCTTTGTTTCAATGTGTTTGTCTTTCATTCGATTTAAAAACCTTTGTTTTAATGTGCTTCACTTTCATTTAATTCAAAAGGCTTTGTTTGATTGTGATTGTCTTTTATTTGAATTAATTAGCTTTATTGAATCGTTTAAATTTCATTCGATTCAAAATGGTTTTTTTTTTATGTGTTTAAGTTTCATTCAGTTCAAAAGCTTTGTTTGAATGTGTTTGACTTTCATTTGATTCAAATAACTTTGTTTGAATGTGTTTGAATTTCATTTGTTTTGGCTAGCTTCTTTGAATGTATTTGACTTTCATTCGATTTAAAAAGCTTTGTTTGAAAGTGTTTGATTTCCATTTGATTCAAAAAGCTTTGTTAAAATGTGTTTAACTTTCATTTGATTCAAAAAGCTTTGTTGTAATGTGTTTGACTTTTATTGTATTCAATTAGCTTCTTTGAATGCATTTTACTTTCATTCAATTAAAATAGCTTTGCTTGAATGTGTTTGAGTTTCATTCGATGCAAAAAACTTTGTTTGAATGTGTTTCACTTTTTTTTTGATTCAAAAAGCTTTGTTTGAATGTGTTTGACTTTCGTTCGACTCAAAAAGCTTTGTTTGAATGTGTTTAACTTTCATTTGATTTCAAAAGCTTTGTTTCAATGCATTTTACCCTCATTCGATTAAAAAGCTTTGATTGAATGTGTTTGACTCTTATTAATTCAAAAAGCTTTGTTTGAATGTGTTTGACTTTGATTTGATTAAAAAAGCTTTGTTTGAACATATTTGACTTTCCTTTGATTCAAAAAGATTTGTTTGAATGAATTTGACTTTCATTCGATCTAAAAATCTTTTTTGAATGTGTTTGCCTTTTATTTGATTCAAAAAGCTTTGTTTAAATGTGTTTGACTTTCATTTGATTCAAATGGCTTTGTTTCAATGTGTTTGTCTTTCATTCGATTTAAAAACCTTTGTTTTAATGTGCTTCACTTTCATTTAATTCAAAAGGCTTTGTTTGAATGTGATTGTCTTTTATTTGAATCAATTAGCTTTGTTGAATCGTTTAAATTTCATTCGATTCAAAATGGTTTTTTTTAATGTGTTTAAGTTTCATTCAGTTCAAAAGCTTTGTTTGAATGTGTTTGACTTTCATTTGATTCAAATAACTTTGTTTGAATGTGTTTGAATTTCATTTGTTTCGGCTAGCTTCTTTGAATGTATTTGACTTTCATTCGATTTAAAAAGCTTTGTTTGAAAGTGTTTGATTTCCATTTGATTCAAAAAGCTTTGTTAAAATGTGTTTAACTTTCATTTGATTCAAAAAGCTTTGTTGTAATGTGTTTGACTTTTATTGTATTCAATTAGCTTCTTTGAATGCATTTTACTTTCATTCAATTAAAATAGCTTTGCTTGAATGTGTTTGAGTTTCATTCGATGCAAAAAACTTTGTTTGAATGTGTTTCACTTTTTTTTGATTCAAAAAGCTTTGTTTGAATGTGTTTGACTTTCATTCGACTCAAAAAGCTTTGTTTGAATGTGTTTAACTTTCATTTGATTTCAAAAGCTTTGTTTCAATGCATTTTACTCTCATTCGATTAAAAAGCTTTGATTGAATGTGTTTGACTCTTATTAATTCAAAAAGCTTTGTTTGAATGTGTTTGACTTTCATTTGATTAAAAAAACTTTGTTTGAACATATTTGACTTTCCTTTGATTCAAAAAGATTTGTTTGAATGAATTTGACTTTCATTCGATCTAAAAATCTTTTTTGAATGTGTTTGCCTTTTATTTGATTCAAAAAGCTTTGTTTAAATGTGTTTGACTTTCATTTGATTTAAATGGCTTTGTTTCAATGTGTTTGTCTTTCATTCGATTTAAAAACCTTTGTTTAAATGTGCTTCACGTTCATTTAATTCAAAAGGCTTTGTTTGAATGTGATTGTCTTTTATTTGAATCAATTAGCTTTGTTGAATCGTTTAAATTTCATTCGATTCAAAATGGTTTTTTTTTAATGTGTTTAAGTTTCATTCAGTTCAAAAGCTTTGTTTGAATGTGTTTGACTTTCATTTGATTCAAATAACTTTGTTTGAATGTGTTTGAATTTCATTTGTTTCGGCTAGCTTCTTTGAATGTATTTGACTTTCATTCGATTTAAAAAGCTTTGTTTGAAAGTGTTTGATTTCCATTTGATTCAAAAAGCTTTGTTAAAATGTGTTTAACTTTCATTTGATTCAAAAAGCTTCGTTGTAATGTGTTTGACTTTTATTGTATTCAATTAGCTTCTTTGAATGCATTTTACTTTCATTCAATTAAAATAGCTTTGCTTGAATGTGTTTGAGTTTCATTCGATGCAAAAAACTTTGTTTGAATGTGTTTCACTTTTTTTTGATTCAAAAAGCTTTGTTTGAATGTGTTTAACTTTCATTTGATTTCAAAAGCTTTGTTTCAATGCATTTTACTCTTATTCGATTAAAAAGCTTTGATTGAATGTGTTTGACTCTTATTAATTCAAAAAGCTTTTTTTGAATTTGTTTGACTTTCATTTGATTAAAAAAGCTTTGTTTGAATATATTTGACTTTCCTTTGATTCAAAAAGATTTGTTTGAATGAATTTGACTTTCATTCGATCTAAAAATCTTTTTTGAATGTGTTTGCCTTTTATTTGATTCAAAAAGCTTTGTTTAAATGTGTTTGACTTTCATTTGATTCAAATGGCTTTGTTTCAATGTGTTTGTCTTTCATTCGATTTAAAAACCTTTGTTTTAATGTGCTTCACTTTCATTTAATTCAAAAGGCTTTGTTTGAATGTGATTGTCTTTTATTTGAATCAATTAGCTTTGTTGAATCGTTTAAATTTCATTCGATTCAAAATGGTTTTTTTTTAATGTGTTTAAGTTTCATTCAGTTCAAAAGCTTTGTTTGAATGTGTTTGACTTTCATTTGATTCAAATAACTTTGTTTGAATGTGTTTGAATTTCATTTGTTTCGGCTAGCTTCTTTGAATGTATTTGACTTTCATTCGATTTAAAAAGCTTTATTTGAAAGTGTTTGATTTCCATTTGATTCAAAAAGCTTTGTTAAAATGTGTTTAACTTTCATTTGATTCAAAAAGCTTTGTTGTAATGTGTTTGACTTTTATTGTATTCAATTAGCTTCTTTGAATGTATTTTACTTTCATTCAATTAAAATAGCTTTGCTTGAATGTGTTTGAGTTTCATTCGATGCAAAAAACTTTGTTTGAATGTGTTTCACTTTTTTTTGATTCAAAAAGCTTTGTTTGAATGTGTTTGACTTTCATTCGACTCAAAAAGCTTTGTTTGAATGTGTTTAACTTTCATTTGATTTCAAAAGCTTTGTTTCAATGCATTTTACTCTCATTCGATTAAAAAGCTTTGATTGAATGTGTTTGACTCTTATTAATTCAAAAAGCTTTGTTTGAATGTGTTTGACTTTCATTTGATTAAAAAAGCTTTGTTTGAACATATTTGACTTTCCTTTGATTCAAAAAGATTTGTTTGAATGAATTTGACTTTCATTCGATCTAAAAATCTTTTTTGAATGTGTTTGCCTTTTATTTGATTCAAAAAGCTTTGTTTAAATGTGTTTGACTTTCATTTGATTCAAATGGCTTTGTTTCAATGTGTTTGTCTTTCATTCGATTTAAAAACCTTTGTTTTAATGTGCTTCACTTTCATTTAATTCAAAAGGCTTTGTTTGAATGTGATTGTCTTTTATTTGAATCAATTAGCTTTGTTGAATCGTTTAAATTTCATTCGATTCAAAATGGTTTTTTTTACTGTGTTTAAGTTTCATTCAGTTCAAAAGCTTTGTTTGAATGTGTTTGACTTTCATTTGATTCAAATAACTTTGTTTGAATGTGTTTGAATTTCATTTGTTTCGGCTAGCTTCTTTGAATGTATTTGACTTTCATTCGATTTAAAAAGCTTTGTTTGAATGTGTTTGATTTTCATTTGATTCAAAAAGCTTTGTTAAAATGTGTTTAACTTTCATTTGATTCAAAAAGCTTTGTTGTAATGTGTTTGACTTTTATTGTATTCAATTAGCTTCTTTGAATTCAAATGAGTTTGACTAGTACAAAATTACTAAAGGACACTGACATTAAGCCACCAATTTTTTAAAACTAATGGCAAAAAAATGGGCGGTATTTAGCTTTTAAAAATCCACCGTTTTGAACTGAACCGGTGGCATATATTTCAAAGGCCACCGGTTCAAACCGGTGGCAATAAAAAAAAAAACGCGCCTCTTACTTCTTTCTTCTCTTTCGTTTTCTTTCCCCTTTTCACTTTCATTTTTAATTTTCGTTTTCGAGCCCAAGCTACTTCAATTCCCTCCAACTCACTATTTCCCTCAATTGGCTTCGCCACAGCAAGCACGAGTACCGCCACCACCTTCGACGCCGGCCACCACCGCCTCTTAATTTAGCCACCCTCTACATCCTGTGAGGCACCAACCAAAGCAGAGGGTCGCCTCCCTCCACCATAGCCGAGGTTCGCCAGGCTCCCTCCACCACAGCCGAGTTCCGGCTACCCCTCACCTCTCTTTTCACCTATCTTGTGTTGCCTCCCTCCACAGCACAGCACCGCCACTGCCTTCACCTCTCTTCTAACCTCAATTGGCTTTGCCACAGCATGCACAGCACCGCCAACAGAATACCCTAAGAACTACGGCCCTAGATCTCTTGCTTGGTACTATTTTCAATCTGATCTCACCATTTTTCAAGATTATTTTTGTTTCATTATAATTTTTTTAATTGTTTTTCTGTTGTTGTGATTTTGTTACAGCCGAGTTTGCGGCAACCCACATGCAATTACTCGCAAGTATGGATTGATGTGTTCCCGCCATTGCTACCGTGTTCTTTCTTGTCTGGAATTCAGTTTCATCAAGGTTATTTTTTTTTCTTATTATTCTCCGGTTTTTTTTTTCAGCTTTTTGGATTTAAATTTATTTTTTTCAGGGTTTTTCTATTGATTTTTTTTTAATGATGGGTTTTTTGTAACAATTTGATTTCTTGGAATTGAATTCATTATTTTCTGGTTTTTTTTGGTAATTTATTTGTTTGAATGATGGGTATATTATGTAATAACAATTTGGTTTCATGGATTTGAATATTAAGAGGGGAAATGAGTTAATTTTGTAATTAGGATAGGGTGTTAAATCCATGACTTTGTATTATGATGGAAGCAACATATGTACAAGTTATAGGCCTAGTGATACCTAATGTCATAATACAAAGTTTAACTACATGCTAGCAACATATGCTAAGGCCTAGTGATAACTACATGCTAGCAACATATGCTAAGGCCTAACTACATGCTAGCTTATCATTAATATACAAAGATATACACAAAGTTATAATTAATATAAAATTTACTTAATAAATATATTCTAACATTAAATGATGAAAATATTTAAATTGATTAGATGTTATGAGTCAAACAAAGTGGATTGAATTTGAAAGTGGACATAATTGAATTTTAATATCAGATTATTTGCGGTTGTTGGTAGTAGTTTGCATATGACTTGGCTGTGAACAAATATATCTCTTAAAATGTGAATATAGAAATATGGGAGCTAGTTGTTCTTAGGCTGAATTTTGTGCAATTGTGATTGTCTTGTGCTGTAGCTATGTGATAGTTTGGACCTTAGACAATGGTTGAGTTCTTGGCTCTTTAACCTAATGTCTGTTGTAGGCCTAGTGATACCTAGATTCTTTATTCGACAATTGTGATGAGGGTAATTGGTATGTTTTAATGTGAAATTTTAGGTTGTTTTAATGGGTAATAAATAATTACTATTTTTTATATTTTATTTTTTAATTTTTAATTTTTTAATTTTTATAGATTCATATGTACTGAAGCACAAGTTTATTAGCTACTAAAGTGGGAAGTTTGAGACATTACATCCATTGTACTTGCTATATTGGTATGAACTATAAACTTTACTAAGCTATAAATCTGTCTATTTATCCATTAAATAAAAGTTTTTTCATGATATTACAACTTGTGTATTGTTTAATTACAAATAAATACAACAATATGTAGAATTTTTGCATCATCATATGCCTAGATACCCGTTCAAGGCTTTCTCATTAGGAGAAAGTCTTGAATAGTCCCCGGTTGGGACTGTTCTTGAATGTTTACTCCCACTTAGGTGGTGAATGTATGTCTTCTTTTCGATTTTAAGGAACATCTTAGGTTTCCATTTCCTCACCATGTTCTCTAGGTACATATATGGGTAAGTAATTATCTACGTCGTGTACTTGGAGAACTAGGAGGAAGTGCTGCATTTTCCTTAAAATTGGAAAGTTGACATACATTCACTAGTGAGAGTAGACATTCAAGGATGGGTTAGGTTGGAGTGATAAGGACACTTTGGAAACATGCATTTTTTCACTATATGAATGGTATATTCACGGTGTGTACTTTGAGTTGATTCATGCTTAAAATATGTAGCAATTATACATTATTCATAATATGTTGCTATGTATGTTTAGAGACAATTTAATAAATGGAGAAGGATCGTGGTTGGATGTATGGTAGACGTGATACATTGGAATTTTGGAATGGGGTTCAAGAGTTTTGCGAGACGGCTTTATCTTATTATCGCAAAATGGGTGATGAAGACATATCCTTGTGTTGATTGTAATAATGTGAAGGTGGTCAATAGTGTTTCAATCATTAGAGATCATGTACTTTGTCGTGAGTTTAGGCTTAAATACCATGTGTGGATTTGGAACGGTGAAAGTGGAGAGTAAAGTGGGGATGTTGATGGGATTAATGTGCATGATAGAAGAAATGAGATTCATGTTGACGAGGAATACGAGAATGATGAATACATTATTTATAATGGTGAGGATGAAGCTGAGGATGATCAGGTGGATGAGGTCGAGGATGAAGACGTGGATGAGATGTTGCATATTGTTGAAGGTGACATGTTTGAGTTATTATCTGAGGCTTCCAAAAAACCTTTGTATCTTGGGTGAAAAAAATACTCCAAACTATCCGCCGTGCTAACACTTTTTAACATTAAGTCGGAGCATGGGTGGACGAAAATTAGTTTTACTGCTTTGTGGACCGCATTAAGTGAGATGTTGCCTAATGGGAATGAAATTCCTAAGTCTTACTATTATGTGAAGAAGTTCATGTGTCCCTTTGGTTTGGAGTATAAGAAGATACATGTATGTCTTAATAATTGTATCCTCTATCGAAATAAGTATGAACAATTGGAGGAGTGTCCACGATGCAAGCGGTCGCGCTACAAGCGCATGAGTTGCAATCCAGGTAAGAAGGGACCTCCTGCTAAGGTGTTGTGGTATCTTCCGATTATTCCAAGGTTTAAGCGTCTATTCTCAACATCAAAAGATGCTAAATACTTGAGGTGGCATGCAGAGGGAAGATAGAAAACCAGATTGTTGAAGCATCCAGTTGACTCCCCGCAATGGAAGAACATTAATTTGAAATTTGGGAAATTTGGTGAAGAAGTCAGAAATTTAAGGCTTGGGTTGTTCACGGACAGGATTAATCCATTTGGCACTCCGAGTACCCAACACATCACATGACCGGTACTTTTAGTGATCTATAATGTGCCTCATTGGTTGTGCATGAAACGTAAGTATGTAATGCTTTCATTGCTAAAAACGGGGCCTAAACAACCTGGAAACGACGTAGATGTTTACCTTACGCCACTTGTTGATGATTTGAGAAAGATGTGGGACGAAGGGGTTTCTTAGTTTGATGCTCATAAGAACGAGATGTTCACATTGCGTGCCACCCTTATATGGACTGTGAATGACTTCCCTGCATATGGAAACTTGTGTGGGTACATGGTCAAAGGAAAAAAAGCATGCCCCATATGCATTGATGAGACATCAAGCATATACCTTAAGAATTCTCACAAAGATGTGTTCCTACGGACTCGAAGGTTTCTTAGGCGTGATCACCCGTACCGTATGCAGAAAAAGGCATTCGATGGGACAGTGGAAGAGGAGATTGTGCCTAGGCCAGTGACCGGTGAGGAGGTTTATGCTCGAGTTAACGGTATACGAATGGTGTTTGAAAAATCTGAAAAAGTTCTAGTCTCGCCCTCTTTAAAAAAGAATCAATCTTTTGGAAGCTTTCGTACTGGAAAGAACGTGACGCTAGGCACTGTCTTGATGTGATGCATATAGAGAAGAATGTGTGTGATGTTGTTGTGGGAACGTTGGTGAATATTCAAGGCAAAACAAAGGATGGAAAGGGTGCACGCTTATATATGCAATAGTTGGGGATTCGCCCGGAATTGTGGCCTTAAAACAAGGTTAGAAAGGTAAAGGATAAAAAGGGAAAGGAACCGGACGAGGAACATGTAAATGTTTCGAAAAAAGGAAAGGGGGAGAGTAAGGGAAAGGCCACGGATGATGTAACACCCTAGAAATTCCTTTCTTTTAAAATACCTGTTTTGCCCTATTTAAAAATTTAAATAGGAATATCTAAGATATTACCGCCACTGTGAAAATGGTTATGGCAACCATCAAAGACACACAGCGGAAGACTAATTTAAAAACCATTCAAAACAAGTCAACTTGAATAGTCAACCAACAAAGTAAAGTCAAAACCAAAGTCAAACGAAGTAAAATAAAACCATCCTACAACTTGGAACCATTGTAGGCCCTTATTAAAACAAAACCAACTTTAAAACTTTTGCGTTAGTCATGCATGATAATAATATCATAAAAAATTAAAGCATTAAACACATCATATACTTATAGAAACTAGTATGATTCGTTCTTCACTCATGCCCATTCATTAATATGCTTCATCACCTGAAAACCTCCTCTCTACTACTCGCCATTAGAAAATGGGTCATCGTAGGGCCAAAGTAAAGACATGGTCAAACACACAAACACACACAATCATCAAAGCTGAGTACATAAGCGTAATTAAACACACTAACATGCTTCACCTATCAACACACACTTACCTCATTGCACATGTTTACAAGCACACACAACAATCAACAAGACACATTAACTAGACACTAAATAATTCATTTAGTGTTGATTAAGCATCGAACGGGTTTCCAAATATACCTCCCCCAAATAAATTGAGGTTAACTGACATGGGAGCTAACCGTGCCAGCGACAAAACCACTCAAAGGTGGTAGAATTCCTGCGCATAATAATAAATAAAAAGGAATGTACAGCGTCCTGTACTTCATTAGAATTTATGGTTAAATATAAAATCCCATAACTCCCCCATTGTTCATACTCAAGGTATATACGTTCCAAGAGTTTTGGAGCGTAATCTCTTTCACTTTACGTTATTTACATGTTATTGGAGTTGGTGATGACTCTCAAAGCATAATAAATCAATCAACCATAATTATTCAATCAACCAAACATACCAATTTAATTTTTGAATAATTAGTGACCACATATTATTTAATGTTGAACCCTTTTTAATTTTACCTCAGTGTCAAAGACACTTTAAACGCATAAAGCGCCAAAAATCCTATCCCTCGGTGTTAAAAACACCTTAAGTGCACAAAGGCACCAACATACAATTTATCCCTTGTGTACATAGACACTTATATAGCTCCTTCCTCATGCTTAAAGCATCAATAAAAATTATTTGAACCATAATAAAATTCCTTTTCAGTATTCCAAACATAATTAAACATGTAGTTTAATTAATTATGCATTCTAACATGCCATAAATAAAACTGTGGTTAAAACACAACATGCCCAAAATATAATTTTCCAATCCATAAACCATCACAAATAATTCATGCTTCACAATTCAATCACCAACACCATTAATTCACAATTCCATACATAAACCTTAACATGATATTACTTATAATTGATTAAAATCAAGCCTAGCATGATTCTACATCATCAAAATATGCTAACTACGCGAACGTACCACAAATAAGCCCTTAAAGTAGCCGATTACACTAAAACAATTCCCGAGTTAAGTCTCCTACATAAAGGGACAATAATACTATATTAATTCTCCTTGTATACGCAATTTCCAGCAACTTAAATTTAGTTTAGAGTACTTAAAATAATCTGAAACTTATTTAAAAACCCCTAATTAAACTCATTTTTAATGGGTAATCACACCCTTTTATTAAAATCACAATTATACTACTTTAAATAAAATTCCAGCATTTTAAACTAGGAAAATTTGTCAGAAAAAACCATTTATAACAACTATTTTGCTGGAAAAAACCTTATAAATTTTTTTTGGCAAATAGAAACCAAATTGTAAAATTTTTTTGTTGTAGACAACCAGAGGTCTCTAATCACCCAATTAACCGCTAATTTTCCATTAATCCTTCTAATTACTAATAATTCTCACTTAAATATTTAATAATTAAGTTAATTTATAAATTAAAAAAAAAAAACAAAAACAAAAACCACCCCCATCACCACCAGCCAACCACCCTTTCCTTCTCCCCTTCCCGTGTTAGCAGCCCCCTCCCCATCCCCAACCGCCACCTAGAACCCCCAACCCCTGTCGACCCACCTCCTCCGCCGAATCGACCCCTTCCTTTCCCCTTTACCCTCACCGCGCGCGACCATCCTCTAAACCCTAACTCAAAAATTCCAACCCATAGAGTGTTCCTAAGGCTGCGGCTGCGGCTGCGATCGAAGTTAGTGCGGTGAGACTTGGGCGGTGGCCGTTGCTGATTGGTGAGTCAGATTGTTGACGGTTTGAAGCATTTTATGATTAAATTGTGGTTTCTGTATTTGGTGAAGGAAGCAGGTTGTGATGTGTTGTTGTGGAGGGATGGTCGAAGCAGAGGAGCTTGGCGGGCAGCAGCCAAGGTCACGAACATGGCAGACCTGCAATGGATTGGACGTTGGTCGCCGAGGGTGGGGGTTATATGCGGTGGCTGGGATGAGGTTGGGGAGGGGGAAAGAGTGGCTGATTGGTGGTGGGATGGTGGTTCATTTTGTTTGTGTTTTATTTTTTTAATTTATATATTAATTTAATAAGTAAATACCTAAATGAGAGTAATTAGAATAAATAAGATAAATTTGTGGTTAATTAAGTGAATTAGTGTTCTTGGTTGCCTTCAACAAAAATAATTTACAATCTGGTTTCTAGTTGCCAAAAAAAATTTATATGGTTTTTTCCAACAAAAAAGTTGTTATAAATGGTTTTTTCTGACAAAATTTCCTTTAAACTAATCAAAAACTCTTTAAAAATTCATCAAAATACATCTTTATACTTAAATTATCCATAGAAACATTAAATTATCTCTTACCCCTTTTAAACTCAAGGATAAAATTTAAAGCATACAAAAAACGTCGATAAAAATAAAAAACTGCCCAAAAATCATATTTAGAGGCTGAATTTGGCCACGAGAGGATGGTGCACTTTACCAAAGGTAGTGATTCTTTCTTAAAACGTTGTTTTCACATGGAAAACATTACTTTTTTTTTTTTATCAAAATCGGACGAGTTTAGAACCTGATCGGGATTAAAACGAGATTAATTTTAAAGAACGGAAATCTAATTATTAAAACATGAATTTACGTGTTCAAAATAATCTGGAATTAAGTTAAACTAATCAGTATTTATAATCACCAAAATTTCAAAACATCATTACTATAAAAGCTCTAAATCAATTGTTCATAAAAACCCTAAAATCTTGATTTTTAACAATTAAAAACCCTAGGTTATAAAATTTACAAAATCTGAAAATTATGACATTTATAAAATATGAAATTATAATGTTTAATCATCAAAATACAATGTGATACTAATTAAATTAATTTCAAACAATAAAATCAATACCCATAAATCAATAATTATAATTACACAAATTAATAAAACAAAGGAGAGAGAAAATAAGACTAACATTTTTGTGTGGGAAATTTTTTGGGATTCATGGGGTATTTATAGAGTAGAGATTGTAGGGTTAAATTTGGGCTTATAAAATATGAGCTTGGGTTATGGGATAGGGATTAAGTTATGGGTTTTGGAATGTGTTATTCCAATAAGAGTATGTAGGAATAATTTACATTGCCCAATAATTAATAAACGTTTGACCCAAAACATATTTTACTTTTATAAAACTTTATATTTAAAATACTTTAACCCTTTAAAATATTTCATTAAAATACTTGAGCCCTTGACAGTACATTTTATTAATACTTAAATACTTTATAAAAATACATAAAAATACGGGGTATTACAGTCTACCCCCCTAAAAAGAAGTTACGTCCTCAAAACTTTGGTACGAAAACCTTAAAAACTCGTTTAAAGGAAAATAAATACTTAAAATCTCAAAAAAAATTTCTTAATACTTTTAGTTGCTGTACTTTTGTGATACTTCCTTTCTACCTCATCTATTCATTCACACACAAACTAGTGTGTAAAGTAACCAACTTGCTGACCTACTTACACAAAATAATGTGTAAGATAACAACTTTACTAACAAACTTACACAAAATAATGTGTAAACTATTAGACTATCTTACAAACTCACACTAGCATTAGTGTAAGAATCAACTTTGGGAATAAACTTACACATCTTAGTGTGTAAAATAATCAAACTTATCAACTAAATCCGTGTAAAACTGACGAAAAAGCACTTTATAATGCAAAAATTAAGGAAAAAGCGCGTAATTCTATCGCACTCTACCCTCCTTACAGAAAACTAGTTACGCCCCTGGAACTCCACTTATCTCAACTTTAGATTCATGTTGATCTTTTCTCATTCCATCCTTGGTAAGGTCATAACACATCTCTGTATGCATTCTTTGTTGCGAACAAAAATTCTTATTAATTCCTTAATCATTATACCAAAAATAATCAATTTCCATCCATTCTATCTTTCACCCTTCTTGTAGTAAAAGTATGAAGCACTTTGATATTCGAAACTTTGATTTGTCTAGATTTTTCATGATCAAATTGGTTGAACTCAATAGATCTCTTTGCAACTCATACCTTTAGTTAATGTTCTTTCACAATGACTTATGAAAATTGTCTTATACTTTACCAAGGTCCGATAATATGCCAAGTTATTTGCCACTTTACCAATTCTATGCAAATTCATATATATATTTCTATATACTTTGGCTCAAATTTTCTTTCTTAGAAAAATTTATGTTTTGTCTTATGGGTTACACTTTCAATAACACTTGTGCCTTGTCCGTTGTTTAACTTGCACTACTCAGATCAAATCCATTCATGTATACTTTTCTTGCTTCGGTCACTAATGTTCCCCAACATAGTGAACTTTCATGGTTCTTTTATTCCAACCTCAAAATGTTGCCATTTTATTCCAACCTCAAAATGTTGCCATACTAATGCTGGCTTGTATGGTGACTTTGTTACATCCTTTTCTAATATTGAATACGTTTATTTTCTGCATAAATTCCCCTGTCAAATAGTATTTCGCTATTATACCAATGGTTGGAGGTTGTAATCGTCTCTAATGTATTACCAAAGTTCTCTTGTATACCTCCTGTTTTGAGTGTTTTTGTCCCTTGGGAGAGTTACAACACGAAGACTGATCCGTTGTGAGTTGTACCTGCAAAACAAACGGAGACACTGGTTGGGTGGTGCTCCGCCTCCGACACACAAGTTAGTAACTTGAAACGGAATAGAGAACGGAAATTTAGGTGGGTATCTGCTCGGATTCCAAGCTTAGGTCTTTCTCTGATGTAAGAGAATAAGTGTGTAATCAATGATTGAATGTGTCCCCAAAATGGGGAAATATCCCCCTATTTATAGGGTCGTTGGGAAAAGTGCCCCTACCTAGGTCACTTGACCTAGATTTTAGTGGGCTACGCCGTTTTACGACGCTCCTAGGAGTTTGGGCCTTTGAAAGCCGCCATTCCAGAAACGTATCTGAGGGCGCCAAGTGTCAAGAGGATGTTGAGCCACATGGGCCATCCTGAGCTTGACACGTGGCGACCTCTCATTGGTCCACGTGTCTAGGGTAAAATATACCCTAAACATTTGCCCCTCACAGGTCGTACGTGCATGTCACGTGGGGCTTGTGACACGTGTCTACCTTTCATAGGTGAACAGTAACGGGTAAAAAATACCCTAAACATTTGCCCCACTTTTACTTTCTATAAATAGAAAGTTACCCCCCTCCTTTTCACACCTTACGTTGATATTGACTTTTTAGAAAGAGAAAAAGAGAGATTTCTAGAGAGAGAGTTTTCTCTGCTCCCGCCTGCATAACATCAAGTTTCAAGCTTCCGAGTGCTAGCAGTTCATCACCCGGCTCACCGGCTGTAGCGGTTTTCAGATTTTTCAGAGTCAAAGCAAGGTAACCGCTTGTACCATTTTAGCTTTTCTCCCTTTCGATTTACATACCATTTTTTCCGCCTATATGCCCGGCTTTCTTTAGAAAATAAAAAATATAAATGAGTTCCCAATCCACCCACTCGGCACTGCCTAGGACACTCATCCGATCCCCCAGAACGGCTGAGTCTAGAACTGGGGGTGCCTCTTTTGGACTGTCGGAACCAATATGCTCATCTCCGAATTCCTCCCTCTCTGTGTCTGTGCAGGACACAATGGCCAGAACGAAACAAACGACCAGGCGGTCTAAGAGCCGGCGCACCATGAGAGTGCCAGCCGATGAAGTTTTCCTGGATGGGGATCAGAGGGATTGGGAGGAGAGTGGTTCCGACGAAGAGGCTCCCTCTACATCCGGGAGCTCTGGAGTAAGAGAGGAAGACGGCAAGGGAGCCGCCTCCTCGAAGGAAGCCGGCGACGCTGCGGCCGGCCAAGGATCAAGAGTAGAGTCTTCCGGCTTTGACCAGGGGGATTTTGCGGCTGACTATCAGCAGCCGCCCAAAGTAGCTGACAATCTAAACCCTAAAAGAACCCGGATGCTGCCGAGCAACATTGCCCTTCTTAACAGCGGGTTCAGGGCCTTTAAAGAGAAACATCCCTTTGGAAGGGGATGGGAAGTTATTGTCCCTCCGGCTGATGTTGTGATGTCCTGGGGGGACGACATAGATCATGCAGATGACTACTTCATCTGCTATGAGGCGGTAATAGAAGCCGGCCTCCGGTTCCATCTCCACCCCGGGATTAGGAAAATTTTTAAGGGGTACGATCTGGGGGTTTGGAAGCTCACCCCAAACTCGTGGGTGAACATTTTAAGTTCTATTGCCGCCTGCGAGTTCCAAAATTTGAACCCCAGCTTCTCTGCCTTCGCTCACATGCACTATTTGAGCAAGGCTCCAGGCGGCCATGGGGCACGGTATACTCTGACTACCTTGCCCCAATACTTAATGACGTTGGACAAAGTGTCCAAATTGTCCGGGTGGAAGGACAAGTTTTATTTGATTTCCTCCCCCACCCTAAGACACAACCGGACACTGCGCCGGTACAACAGCGAGCCGGCTCTTCTTGGACGCAAATGCCCTTTCCCGGCACTATCTACTAAAGCCCGGGAGCAAATCATGGAGTCGTGATTTTTTGAAACTACAACTGAGCCCATGGGGGATTGGACTCACATTATTGTTCCTAAGAACTGGATCCCCCACCCGGACTTCTTCAAAGATGAATGCTTCTTGTCCGCCTGCGGACTAACAACAATGTTTCCCAAGGATAGAATACTTCTAACCCGGAACAATTGTTGTTTTCTTTTTATTGTAAACTTGCCTTAATTATTTCTAACTGAAGCCCTGAAGATGGTTGACCAGGACAAGACTCCTGCTAAATCAGCGGCGCAACTGCGCAAGGAGGCGACACTTGCCAAAAAGGCAGCCGTCGAGGCAAAGGATAACAAGAAAGGCGTGTCAAGACCGCCTGACTTAATGTTTGCATTTTTTTTATATATATACCGGTTTGGTATACTTATATTTTCTTCTTTCTCAGGAGTCCGCCAAGAGAATCCCTCGATCATTCTCCAAGCTTCTTAAAAGGCAAGGAGATGATCAGGAAAAGGCTCCGGCTGCCAAAGCCGCAAGGAAGGATCCCCCCCCCCCAAAAACAAAGCTCTGCCCAATCCGGAAATTCTGAACAGCAGAAAGTGCCGGAAGCCACTGGGGAGGAGAACAAGCCGGAGACCTATCCGGAAATTCACGGTAAGGAACAAACTGAGATACCTTGGCCACTTTATTTTATAAGAGTCAAGACCAAGGTTGATTCTTCAAAAGGGTCAGTCAGTAGCCGACAACGAATGAATGCCAGCTACGCTGCTTCTATCTCACAAAGAGCTACTTTTGATGTAGATTTGACTCCTAACCCGCCGGATCTTGAAGGCTTCGCAAAGCGGATGGTGAGGACTTTTACTAGATAATGGGCTCTGTGGCTGAGGTACATGATTTTTCTATCTTGATGTCTTTCACCTTTCATTTGACTAAGTAACTCTTTAACTGACTGTTATTGACTCAGGCTATGGTGAGGGTGGACAATCTCCGGGGCCCCTTTAGGCGGAAGCAAGAAGAGGTAAATGACGCCAAACGGAGGGCCCTAGAAAACCTCAACTTTGCTGAACATTCTGATTATATGTGTAATTTAAAGATTAAAAGCAGTAGAGTTGAAACAGGAGGAGCTGATCCGGAGTTTAACGATTGTAAATGATGAAGCTAAGAGCCGGGCTGATGACCTTGACAAGCAGCTGAAAGATGCCAAGTCTGATCTCAAGGCATTAGAGGATGCTGACAAAGAGAATTCCAAACTCCGGATTGACAATGACCGCCTGAAGCTCGAGCTCATGACCCTGCGCAACAAGCAGGCGGATGAGCTGGCCTAGGAGTAGACCCGGCTGACCGAGGAGAATGAGCGGGACAACTTGGCCCGGCTGAAGATCACCTGGGGCCTCCTTTACCCAGAAATAGACTTTGAGGTCTATAAGCTGAGGTATGATTACGCCACTAAGGTGTATGATGCCCAGCAACTGGGTGATGCTCCCCCGCCTCGCTTCAAAGACTGGGCTTCTGAGCAGGGATATGAAGTCTCTGATGATGAGGAGCAGGCGGATGATCAGCAAGAGGGCTAAGCCAGCCCAACTCAGCCGGAGAAGACTCTGCCTAAGCCTTAGGCGGTCCTCCCACCTTCCTACGGCAATATGCCAACAATGTTGTTTACCGGCTTATATGCCGTGTTTTGTTGTATCTTTTTACCAACCATGGGGTTGGATTAACAATTCCACTTTCTTTCTTCACAGGATGTGTCCGGTTAACAATTATTCTGGCCTTTGTGCCATTTTATATGAATAAAGTATTCCGACTCAGTCGGATTTTATATGTCTTTTGAGTTTTTTCAATTTGAATTTTTATTCCTCTGTTTGCAATTCTATTTTTACCCAACTTAAAAAAGCATGCGGCAATTTGCAATCCGGGTGCTCTTGCCCCTGGGCGGCTGTGCGGTTGGTTTAGTGCCAGGCTGATTGATTGGCTTGAAAACACTTGATACTTGGAGAAGTATGGTATGTTTTTAGGCCAACCAATCACAATGGTGATTTCCCCAAACCAAGTGCACAACCGGCCGGAAAAGCGGGTGCTTTGAGCTTCTTACCCAGGCGGTTATATTCCGTATGGGGTTAACGCCTAGCCGTTACACAATCCTTTGCCCCAATAGGGGAAGTGAGTGCAACTTTGGAATAAATAACCCAAGTAAGAATTTCTATCAATGACCGACTGATGCCTATGGGCGTCCGGTATCTGGAAACTTATTCGTTCTTCATAGGTTATTTTGGTCAGACGACTATGAGTTGGCCAACTTGGCCGTTCAATTTTTTCCGTCTGCATGGGTACGTAGAACCGACAAATAGTCTGTTCTTTGCGACGATTGCACCCGGAGGGGTGTCGCCAGACGCCTTTGTCCATGCTGGGACATGCGATTTTATAAAATGAGCAACCATCCGGCTATTTTAGCCTTTGGTCTTGTTTGGGACCGGTTGTATAGCCACTAAACGTTTTTGTGCTTAGTTTTTAGTCAGTATTGGATTTACACTAAGTATCAAACTTTAGTTTTTTAAACAGGCGGGTCCGTCTGGGTATTACCCAGGCGGACAATCAGGCAGTTGAATAAACAAAGTATTAAATTTAAATAAACAAGGGATCCGAGTATTACCCAGGCGGTCCAACAAATGTAACCCTTACTAAGTGTCAAACTTAGTTAGGCAAGGAAAAATCCTCCTGGGTGTTACCCGGATGGATAATTAAGCAATAACTCGATTTTGAAAACAAAGTCTAAATCTTCATTAATTGACTTACTGTTTACAAAAAGTTTACAATCTCAGAAGTAGTACTTTTTTAGATTGTCTACATTCCAAGTTCTAGGCAGACGCCTGCCGTCTGGGGTTTCCTATCAGTAGGTGCCATCCCTTACTTCTTCATAAATCCGGTAAGGGCCTTCCCAATTTGGAGTTAGCTTTCCCAACTCATTGGCCCTACCGGTTGCCTCCATTTTCCGTAACACTAAGTCATCCACTTTAAGAGGACGTTTGTGCACTCTCTTGTTATAGGCTCTTGTCATCCTCAGACGGTATATCCCATGGCGCAGGACAACATTGCCCCTACGCTCCGGGAGGGAGTCCAATGCCAGCCGCATGGCCTCCCAATTTGCCTCCTCATCATAGAGCATAACTCTGAGAGTTAGCTCATAATGTTCAATAGGTAAAACGGCTTCAGAACCGTATACCATGAGAAATGGCGTTTTGCCGGTTGCCCCTTTCACAGTAGTCCGGATGGCCCATATGACATGGATTAATTCTTCTGCCCATAAGCCACCGGCTCTTTCTATTTTCTTTTTAATGCCGTCTGAGATGAGTTTGTTGAAGGCTTCAACTTGGCCGTTTGTTTGGGGCCGGCCAACAGATGCAAAATAGCTTGAGATACCCTGATCTCCCAACCAAGTTTTTAGCTGAGGCGTCTCAAACTGAAGACCATTATCAAATACCATAGACATAGGTACCCCATACCGGGTGATAATGTTCTTCCAAATGAAGGAAATTACGTCTGAAGTCTTGATGTTTTTAACCGCCTCAGCCTTCACCCACTTGGTGAAGTAATCCACAGCCACCAAGATGTAGTGCTTTCCGCCTGGAGCAGGCGTGTAAGGACCTATAATGTCCATGCCCCATTTTGCAAACGGGATTGGGTTGTGGATGGCTGTCAGATCAGTAGCCGGACGGTGAATGAGTTTGCCAAAATTTTGGCACTTGTCACATTTCTTCACAAACTCCTTGGCGTCTTCCTCAAGAGTGGGCCAAAAGTAATGTCGTTTGGCTCTGACGGCTAGGGACCTGCCGCCTATATGAGAGGCGCAGAATCCCAAGTGCAAGTCTTCGAGAACTTCCTTCCCCTTTTCTGGGGTGACACACTTCAACAGGGGTTTAAGTAATCCTGCTTTGAATAGTTCTCCATTTTTCAACTCGAAGCTTGCAGCTCGCTTTTTCAGGACGACTGCTTCCTGTGGTGAATTTGGGAGCGTGCCGTCTAAAAGATAAGTCCGGATGGCATCCATCCAGATGGAGCTTCGGTCTAAGGTTCCAATGGGCTCTTCATGTATGCTTCTTTTTTCAAGAACTTCCCAAAAAACCGACCGAGGAGTATCACAGCAGGCGGATGAAGCCAATTTGGACAATGCATCCGCCTGGTTGTTATTTGACCTGGGCACTTGATTCAGACAGAATTCCTCAAGGCCCCAGTCTCCTCCTTGACTGCCTGAAGATATTTGATCATAGCCGGATTAGTTGCCTCATATCTTCCCTCATACTGGCTAACGACCAACTTTGAATCAAAGTAGGCGTCAATCTTCGTTGCCCCTTCTGCCTTACACATGCGGATTCCGGCTAGCAGGGCTTCATATTCCGCCTCATTAATTGAGGCTTGAAACTTAAACCGCAGTGCATATTCAAATTTGTCCCCCTCTGGGGACTCATATATAATTCCTGCACCACAGCCGTTCTTTGTTGAGCTTCCGTCTACATACACTTTCTAAACCTGGTCTAAATTATCCGGTTGCACTGGTCGGGTCATTTCAACAATGAAGTCGGCAAACGCCTGACCTTTCACTGCTTTTCTAGGTTCGAAAGTGATTTCAAGAATTTGCATTTCAATAGCCCATTTCAACATTCTTCCGGATGACTCCAAAGTAGACATTGGCCGCTTGAGGGGCTGGTCGGTGTAGATTACCACCGGATTAGCCAGAAAATATGGCTTCAATTTCTTGAAAGCCATATACAGAGCGAGGCCAAATTTTTCTACCATGGGGTACCGGAGCTCAGCATTTTTTAAAACATGGCTAATGAAATAGACCGGAAACTGAACACCGTCTATCTCAGAAAGGAGAACGGCACTGAGGGCATGATCTGAGACAGCTAAGTACATGTATAGCACCTCCCTAGGCAATGGACTAACAAGTCTTGGAAAAGAGTGGAGGTGTTCTTTCAGCCGTTGAAAGGCCGCCTCAGCCTCATCCCCCCATTCAAATCTGCTCTTCTTCCTGATTGCTTGGAAGAAGTAAAGGCATTTGTCACCTGACCGGCTGAGGAATCTCCCCAGAGCAGCCAGGCAAGCGGTTAGTCTCTGCGCTTCCTTGACAGTGCGGGGTGACTTCATGTCAATTACCGCCTGTATCTTCTCAGGGTTAGCCTCTATCCCCCTTTCATCAATCAGGAATCCGAGAAACTTCCCAGACTCAACACCAAAGATGCATTTCTTAGGATTTAACATGACCTTATGCCGCTTGAGTGTGGTGAAGGTTTCTCGAAGATCAGCAAGGTGATCCGTCTGCTGTTTGGATTTGACTATCATGTCATTAATGTATGCCTCTACATTCCTCCCAATTTGATTAACAAAGAAAGTATTAATCACCCGTTGTAACGTAGCCGGCGCATTTTTCAAGCCAAACGACATCAACGTGTAAAAGAATAGCCCCTGATCAGTGACGAAGGCCGTCTTCTCTTGATCTTTCTTCCACATGGGTATCTGATGGAAGCCGGAGTAGGCATCCATAAACTCATCAAGGCGTGACTGGCTGTTGAGTCGACCAGACTGTCGATCTTTGGAAGCGGATAACTGTCCTTTGGACACGCCTTGTTGAGGTCTGTGTAATCAACACACATGCGCCAGGTCCCATTCGGTTTCTTAACAAGGACCACATTGGCTACCCAGTCGGGAAAATTACAAGGCCGAATGAACCTGGCGTCTAACAGCTTTTTGACTTCAGCAGCTGCCGCCTGACTTCTTTCCTCGCCGTGGTTTCTTTTCTTTTGCCGGATGGGCTTCTTTTTGGGGTCCACGGCGAGTTTGTGGACAGCGAGATCCGGGCTGACGCCTGGCATCTCTTCCCCTTTAATGGCAAAGATGTCTTTGAATTCCTTCAGCAGGAGGTGCAAACATGCACCCAAAGTAGCATGAGCAACCTTTCCAAGCTTAACAGTACGTTCTTGACGGCTGTCATCCAGAACGAGATCAATGCTTTCGCCAGCCGGTTGGGGACGGAGCTCATCTGACCGCTCACCGGTCAGTGATTGCTATTTTTTCTCCTTCTTTACCTCCACCAGCAGAGGTGCCTTTCTTTTCTTACCGGCTGCTGGTGGGGCAGGTGCTGGATCGGCATCCTTGACATTGTCAAGGTCTATTGGTTCTTGGACGCCTGGGGTTACATTGTCCCTAACGATGAGAGGTAGCACTCCCGAGCCGTCTTCTGATCCCCAACGTGTAACAATGCCATCATCCTTCTCATACTTGATGAGCATGAGAGATGGGATGATTACCGCCTTGGCTACGTTGAGGGTTGGCCTGCCAAGGGTAATGTTGTAGGCGGTCAACTCCTCAACGACCAAGAATCAGACGACAATATGTCGCCCTTGGCCCTTCTCTCCCAGCCGGATGGGTAAGTCAATTCTTCCGGCTAGGTAGACCATCCCACCCCCAAAACCTACCAAGGGGTGGGTGACCGGATGCATGCTGCTGATATTGTATTTCAGCTTCTGCAGGCAGCGGAGGCTGATGATGTCTGATGAGCTGCCGGTGTCAATAAGGATTTGTCCAACCAGCTGGTTGGCAACCTTACATTCAATGACCACCGGGTCATCATGCGGGCGGCGGACGCTGCCCCTGTCCTTCTCAGTGATCAAGACGTCTGGGAAGGAGGAGCTGGCTTCCGCCTGCTCATCATCATCTTTGTCCATCTTACGAAGATGGATCTTGGTGCCCCTGATGGTAGGGCCACCACATGAAAACCCGCCTGCTATAGTGTAGACCGGCTCCTTGTCGGTATCCGAACTACTAGAAGGCTGGGGGGTAGTCTTGGAGGACTGACCCTTGTTTTTATTTTTTGCCCCGGCTGGGGACTTAGAAATATAGGACTTCAGCATCCCCTTGTCAGCCAGACGGTCCAACGTCCGCTATAGGCTGAAGCAGTCGTTGGTGTCATGGCCAACTTCCTCATGATATTGGCAAAATTTATTTTTGTTCCTGGATTAAACTCGTACTTTGGGACGTACAGTTTAAATTATTTCTTCATCTTCTGGGACGGCTGGTCAGAGTCACTAACCGCCCAGACCTCTTTTCTCTTCTTGCTCTCTTCTTTCTTTTTTGCCGGCTGAGCATGCCGGTTGTCTTTCTGCTTGTCAGACTTCTTAGAGTCCGACTGGCTACCAGGCGAGCAGAGGTCGGTAGCTTGAATGTAGCTTTCCGCCTCCCTCAGGGCCGCCTGTAGGGTGAAAGCCCCTTTTTTGACTAGGTCGAACTTAATGGTTGGCCCGTCTCTCAGACCTTCAAAAAAGGCTGTAAAAGCTACCTCATCAGACAGCCCCTGAATCTGAATTCTGATCAGGTTGAACCGCCTGACATATGAGCGCAGCCCTTCTCTCTCTCCTTGCTTAACAGTGCTCAAATCAAGGCTTGTTTTCTTAGCAGGGATGTTCATTGAGAAGTTGGAAGCAAACAGGAAGGCAAGCTTCCTGAAGCTATCTATTGACCCGGCTGGAAGATTGCCAAACCATTGTTGGGCAATGCCCTTCAATGTAGCCGGGAAGCATCGACACCAAGTGGCATCATCCAACCCCTGCAGATACATGAGGTTGGTGTAAGCCATGAGGTGATCTTCCGAATTGGTGGTACCATCATAGGTACCAAACAACACATTCTTAACCTTGGCCGGCTGAGCAGCCTCGGTTATCTCCCGAGTGAACGCAGAAGGTTGTTCACCCAGGCGCAGCTGACAAAGCTGCCAGTCCAATGGCTGGACATTTGGATATGCCGCCTGAGCCCTAAAGAAGGACGGTTGTATGAAGTGAGGAGGATACTGCCCGTAAGCCGGAGTAGGCACATACGGGACAGCTCCAATCATATGAGGGCCAGAATGGACGGTATTACCGCCTGTCTGACTCTCATGCAAGGAGGGTGCACTCCCTGCAGAAATGTTGTTGAAGCTATCTGGAAAATTTGACTTTGAAGCCGACTCAGACAGCGATTGGTTTCTCTTCCGGTTGATGATCTCCAAGGCATCAATAGTTGATTTTTTACTTCTCATCGGCTGCTGAGGCCGGCGAGTGTTATTGGTGTTCCTCCTAGGAAGGAGAATTTTTGACCAATCAATGGTCCCGGCTACCTTCTCCTTTGGATGGGGAGTGGGCTGCCGGTTTCTGACTGACTTCCCCTTCTCTGGAGGAGTCTTCTTCGCCGACTGGCCTTTACTTGGGCCAGCCCTGCTCTTGGTTATCAGCTTTGTAATTTCACCCTTGAAACTTGTCATGAATCTCATGAGTTCGTCTCGAGTGACAGGGGCTGATCCAGCGGTTGTTTGGGTTTCCCCTTCCGGCTGCCCAGAGGGTCGACTTTGACCCGCCTGGGAGTCACCCCGCTCCAGAGTGTCTTTGGGCCGGATGCGTTTAGTTTTGAGAGAGCCGTCTTCGGCTGTAAAAGCTTCGAACTGAGGGCCTTCATCCTCCTCAAGGTCTGTAAAAACTTCTGGGTCTTCACCCAGACGGTTAGGGGGTGGTACAGACTCTTGAACCATCTTCGAGGTACTCTCCCCACAGACGGCGCCAAATGTTTTGGGTGTTTTTGTCCCTTGGGAGAGTTACAACACGAAGACTGATCCGCTATGAGCTGTACCTGCAAAACAAACGGAGACACCGATTGGGTGGTGCTCCGCCTCCGACGCACAAGTTAGTAACTTGAAACGGGATAGAGAACGGAAATTTAGGTGGGTATCTGCTCGAATTCCAAGCTCAGGTCTTTCTCTGATGTAAGAGAATAAGTGTGTAATCAATGATTGAATGTGTCCCCAAAATGGGGAAATATCCCCCTATTTATAGAGTCGTTGGGAAAAGTGCCCCTACCTTGGTCACTTGACCTAGATTTTAGTGGGCTGCGCCGTTTTACAGCGCTCCTAGGAGTTTGGGCCTTTGAAAGCCGCCATTCCAGAAACGTATCTGAGGGCGCCAAGTGTCAAGAGGATGTTAAGCCACATGGGCTATCCTGAGCTCGACACGTGGCGACCTCTCATTGGTCCACGTGTCTAGGGTAAAAAATACCCTAAACACCTCCTTCTAGGATTTTGAAAGAAACTAGGAATTTTTATTTGACCTGATATTTTTAGGAACTCCATGTAATCTCACAACAAATTTGATGTAAGCCTTCGCAAGTTGCTCCATCTTCGAAGTCTCCTTCATTGAGGACTTAGACAATCTATCCACCACAATCCGAATAAAATTACTCACTCTAAACCCTCAATACACCTTTGCCAAATCATTTTTGCAGCTTGTCTTTTCCTGGTTGTATTTCACTTTCCTTCCGTTATATTTCCTTTAAACTTCTCACTCTTACAAAGTATACTCAAGCTTTTATCTCCATGAATATTTAAATGACATATCCTCTTACAAATTCGATTAAATTCAAACTCTTTACTTGATTTTTTTCCCTTCATTTCCTCGAATATTGTTGGTCTCATAGGGTCTTCATCCTCCTTTTCCAACACTTTCGTGGAGAATAATTTCCTTATTCCCCCTTAACTTTTACATTATAAGCAACATATTTCCCCAATACATTGCTTCCCTTTCAATGACATTGAATGTCTCTTCCACGGTCCTTTATCAACTCCAATAATTTCTTGTTACATATTTAAATCCTTATGTGTGAGAGTCTATCTGAAACTTTAAACTTTAAAATTCATTCACAAATAATCATTAATTTATACAAAGTTATTTCACATTTATCACTTTCCATGAACTTCCAATTATTCTTCGCAGGGTATTCACTTGTTAATAATCCTTTCGAATCTATCAAAATCTTCCACATCGTTGTCCAACTTAAACCTCAACAACAATTGTTTTATCACAGAGTCCATAATTCATCGCTTTTATCCCTGTTACATCAAAATTTCCTCTTATCACAAGGTTTTCCAAAATGGTCCTTTCTCAATCACAACTCACACACAGGAAAAACTTGCGTGCATTTGCTTCTCTCTAATCATCAACACGTTGTATTACAGATGTTCACATTGTCCTTTCCTTCCCATTCTTAGAATTCACCAAAATACCTTCAATGAAAATACTGAATTCCATAAGTCCATGGAAATTATAGGTGATTCATTATCCGAAAAGGCAAAAATGAAAACTCGAATCTTCCAAACCTTGTTAGAAGCGCCAAATTCTAAATATCCTCTTTCAAATATTTTTACTTAGTAGTTCTATCCTCAAGTCTAATCTAAAAATTATATTTGCTCCTTTCATTTAATCAAACAAATCGTTGCTTTAAAGCAAAGGATAATTATACTTCTTTGTCACATTGATCAATACTCCATAGGCACTTTACAGACATTTCCATCCCTTTCTTTAACAATTACATGCATTCTCTAGGGTGATGTAACCTTCTTTCAATGACTTCAATAGTATCTTTCAACCCCCTTTAAGCAATGCAACATTAACCCCTTCTCCACACGCAAATATGTCCATATAATACCTTTAACTTCACTTAACCTTTATATCCTTATTTATATTTCCCATGCTTACATCTTATCTCCAATTAAATCCATAATCTTTCTTACAGCATCCCTTGAATAAATCTCGTGACCCCTAAATAATCTTAACTTCAATCACCTCATATACAATCCTTACTCAAGTTATTTCAACACATCTCAATCAAATTCATAAATCTTGTCATAAACTCTTTTTCCTTTATGACATTTTTACATCCATAGTTCAGTATTCTCGACACTTTCAAGTATATAGCGTCTTCATAATTCAAATTTCTTTAAGTTTCAAGAGTTACTCAAGCCGCCTTCAAACTTTTTATCATTTCCAAAATATTCCTTTAAATCTCTTTAGCCATTTTGTTGAACTTTCGCCTACCTTCTTTGTTGATTTGATTCCTTATCTTTATTTTTGACCTAACCTTTCGTTTAGCTAATATATGAATTGATTATTTATAATTTAATTCAATCAAACACCCAAAGAATTTATGTCTTGAAAACCACCCTTAAACTCATAGTTCTCCATCCTTCAACTCATTCCCTTAAGTTTAAAGCAATATCATTTCCTTGAATACCGAGAGATCTTAAAAACTTGGAGTACTTCTCGAAACCAAGTAATCTTTTCATTTCCACTTAATTAAACCTCACTATCTTTTCTTTCTATCTGCATGAAAAACTGGTAAAACTTATTTCAGGTTTGTCATCTCAAACATCTCTAAATAAGATCGGATGTATTCATAACTTGTTTGTTCCCACTAACATGGTAAAATTCAACTCTCTCCAGTACTTACCATACAAACTTTTATTCACTCTCAAATTCTCAAGACACAAATTGTTTTTAAACAACTTGTATAACTCTTTAACTCAACTGTCAAATCTTCAGGAATTGATCTCCCTTTGGTATATATATAGTTTTCAATTCTTAACCCCATCTTGTTTCATCTTTTTCCCACTATGGGATTGTTGGTGGTTATATCATCCTTGCCTCCTTGGCAATCTGTCAAGCTTGCCTTACTACCTTGTTCAAATAATTCCATTACTAAAATTGCTTCTTGTTACCATACTTTCTTGATGATAAAACTGGTTGCTATATAGGTTGGGTTGAAACACTTAGCTTCCTCTTATTCTAATCAACTAACACCAACCACTAATCTCAGTCAAGAAACAATTATCATTTAATTCGAATTAAGGTTTGAGGTAAAATTTTTTATGTCCTCATTCCCAATAATTCGAATACTAAAATATTTATTGATAAACAACCAAAATTCATATACTTAAACAATAGAAATCATAAGGTTTTTGAACAACTCTAAAGCATTAGGTGAATAAATTCAAGAATATTCTCCAAAATGATAGCATCGATAACCATAATGACTCCTTAAAGTAAAATAATTATCCTCATATCCCAAGTGAAAAAATAAAATACTCATAACTCCTAAATAACATATGTCAATATTCTCAAGGTTGAACATGTGACAATGTATTTAAGGTCCAACATAACAAGAGTCCTCAGTATTCCAACAAGATCATAACTTCTCAAAAATCCAACCATATATTAAAATATATATGCTCAATTCTCCATCCCAAATTAAAGAACTTTAATCATAAGAAATGATAAGTCACTAAGCTTAAAATGTCAAACTTCAATTGATCCGCATTGAGTATCCCTCAACTCATATAATAACTTTCATCATTGCTCATCTCTAATCAATTCCTATGCTCACATCTCTTGGGCTCTTGTTCAATTTCGATTCCAATTCAAACTCATACTCAAAAACAAAACATATTCCTCAGAATAGATAATATCCCAAATGATTTCATCCTTAAGCTCCTTAACCATATGCATTAAAATCAATATCTTTATCCTTATAACTTGGTGTCTCCATACACAAGTGTACAAAACTCAAATTATTCATTTTTAATATCTATGTATCTTAACAACAAATTATCCCAACAACATTTTTAATATCTAGACAATGTTGTACATTCCTTTTTATTTATTATTATGCGCAGGAATTCCGCCACCTTTGAGTGGTTTTGTCGCTGGCACGGTTAGCTCCCGTGTCAGTTAACCTCAATTAATTTGGGGGAGGTATAGTAAGGACCTCGTTCGATGCTTAATCAACGCTAAATGAATTATTTAGTGTCTAGTTAATGTGTATTGTTATTGTTGTGTGTCCTTGTAAACAGGTGTAATGAGGTAAGTGTGTGTTGATAGGTGAAAGCATGAGGTAAGTGTGATCAAGTGATCGATCGATTGGATGATAGTGTATCTGATACAGTAAGGTGGCTTGCTTGTGGTTCTAGGGATGATGTCCGCTCATTTGAGGAATAAGACATCAATGGGTAAACTTTCTGGACAGAAGGTCGGAATTTGAAATCTTCCTCGACCCGAAACAATGGTGTAACTCTTGTGGCATCATCAAGAGAGTTTGCAAGTGCTAAGGATAAATCAGCTATTGATGCAATGTTGTCATACTACGGCCGAATACAAGAAATATGGGAGCTTGATTATTGTAACTTCATTGCTGCTCGTTTTAAGTGTAAGTGGGTTGATAAGATCAGGCGTAATGTCTAATATGATGACTTTACTCTTGTTGATCCTAGACACTTGAATGATAGTGCGGAACCATTCATCCTAGCATCTCAAGCTAAGCAAGTGTTCTATATAACTGACCCAGTCGATTCAAAATTGTCTATTGTGCTAGCTGACAAAATAAGAATCCTAGGCATTGGAGATGCTGAGGATGAGGAAGAATATGACGCGTTTGATGATTCAACACCTTTCACTGTCCCTAGACCTATTGTAGAAAATGACATAGACCACCAATCAAATTATATGCGATCAGACCAAAACGAAGGAATATTAGAGTGAGGTACTATATATGCTATTTTGATTTTATTTCAATCATTAGCCACGTTAAACTAAGTATAATTGACATGTTATGAGAAACAACTAGTTCATTATTTAAGAAATGTAGAAAATGGGCAAAGTAGTAGTCATACAGGCCTTATTTTGGCCATTTAGGTTGAAAATGCTATTTTGATGTGATTTCAAGCATATATGTTAACTTACTTGCCCATTTTCTATGTTAACTTATATTATAGAGTCATTTTGGTGAAAATGGAATGAAAGTGACCTATATGTTAACTTAACTGCCCATTTTCTATGTTAACTTGTATTATAATTCATAAGTTTGTATTTGATTTTAACGTTTCCTAACAAATTAATGACGTGTTATGTTTATAATGACAGGTGTTTGTATCTCATTGCAGACGATTATGAACTTTGTTGTGTGGATAATTTGAAGGATGACGATGATGGCTATGAGGATGAGGACGAGGACGATCTTTATGATGTCAACAAGGAGGATGATTTGGGTAAGCCAGGAGATCAGGCTCAAGATGAGTTTGAGCGTAGGCTTGAAGAGTTTAAACTTTAAGCAGAACGTGCGCCTCATATTGAAAATGCAACTTCTCAGATGGTTGGTGAGAATCCTACTCCTCAAACTCAAAGCCAAGGACAGGATAATCAAATGAACACTGGTGGTGGAGGAGGGGTAAAGGCACCAGGTACGAGAAAGGGTAGGGGTCCGACAATAAGTTTTATGAAGCCTACCGGTCCCATGGTGTTGGAGTATGACAACAAAGGCCAACCTAGGGGAAAATGGCGTTGGGAATATGGAAACCAAGTTTGAATGTGTGCGCGTAAAATCCCCATTAAACTTGGTTGGCGGCAAGTACCTACCGGCTTGATTCAAACATTTTGGGATGATACAAGGGCAAGTGTTTTGTTTGCACATTTATACAATTATAAATACCTTCACCGTGCGGTTGTTCGTAAATAGAAACTAATTATTGCTTTTATTTGTGCTTGTAGAAGCGTTTTAATATTCTTAATGATGCCAACAAGAGAAGGGTGTTTGAATCTTTAGTAGTGGAATGATTCAGAGGCTTCAAGACCTTCTTGACTAATGGATAGATCTATAAGAAGAAGAAGAAGAAAAAACAAAAGCACAAAGCCTGCTAGGGGAAGGATAATGAAGGTGGAAATGACAAAGTTGTTGAGGAAGAAAAAATCCTGTGGAAAATATGGCCAAGTGTTAAGTAGGATTAGTGGAATGCCTTCATTCTTCTATGAAGTAAAAAAAAGTTGTTGTAAGTTTCGGTAAATCTATTAAGTATTGTATTTAATATAAAAAAGATTTTTGATGTAATGATACTTACATTTGTTTTTATGTAGTAACTTCGAGAGCAAAATATGGCAAATGCATTGCAGAAGGAGTACATCCATCGTATGGGGGCAAAGACATTTGGTGAATGGAGGGTAACTTGGATTAAGGAGAAAATATACCCCATTTTGCTTGAAGGATTATCCAACAAAACCGCTAACTCCACGATCACCGTGTTGGTGAGTCGTCCTAACGATTTCATCTGTTCTCTCCATTTGTTTGATAAGGAATCCGGAAAATGGATCATCAAGGAACAGGAAACCAAAACAATGGCTGATAAAATTGTAAGCTAACTATAACCTTGTACGCTTTAAGAAGCTTTTGCGAAATTATCATTATAAAAAACATCATTAACTGTATGTGTGTTACGTTTTAGTTTTTTCTACAGTTTGAGTACACTACAGAAGTTGTTCAAGGCAAGCTCGTCCAACTATAGAGAATGATCCTTTCACCTTGGCTTTGGGAAAGCCATACCGTCTAGGACAGGTAGTAGGTTCGGGAGTATAGACACCTAAAAAAGCCATACCAAACCCGATGATGAACACCTTTCACCGCCATTATTGCTAGGGTTGAGTATTTAATATTTTTAGTGCTTAAATCCATGTTCTATCCAATATATTTCATCAACCAATCCATATCCTAGCTCATTTCCCTAAACCATAGCTTGTTATCCACTTTTCGTGTCAACATCGCAAAACTGAGAGAAAATAATTTTTTTGTCTTATAATTTTGATAAAATTATTATTATGTTGGATAGGCCTTAAAATAAGCTTTCCAAACATATATCATAAGCCAAATTCCGAGCTATAACGAAAAAGATATGAGCAAAACACTAACCTCGGCCCAAAACCGACTCCCTTCCACTAAAACGGCCATATATTAAAATCTACAAATCATTTTGACCTGATTTTAATAGGGTTAGAAAGTAGACTTGATAAGACTTCCAATGATATATTATATGCCTTATTCTGAGTTACGGATCAAAAGGTGTGATGATTTTAAAAAGGGTAAAAAACTGAAATCACCGCGCACAGAGCAAAAGCACCGTGTCACGGGATTGTGCCCCGTCTGACGGTGCCTTTACCCGTCTAACGGTGCATGGTGCTGTGACACGGTACTGTACATCGTGTCACGGTGCCATTCCTAAGCTCTTTCGCGTCAAATTCCACCGTGGCACGGTACCTGTTGCCGTGACATGGTACCTAATGTCGTGACACGGTATTTCCCACCGTGTCACGATGCTTTTTTCGTGTAATTTCCGTGTTTTCCCATACCGTGACACGATGTATTGTATCGTGCCATGGTGGACACTGCCGTGTCACGGTACGTGTATCGTGTCATGGAATTTGCTCGTGCCTTTTCCGCGTAAACTCTTTACGCGTTTTCACTTCCCGTAGGTCAAATATTTCCCGCGTCACTCCAGTTGTCCACCGCGTCATGGGATTTTCCCCCATTTGACGGTGCCTGGCACCGTGTTACGGTGTTCTCTGCCGTGTTGCGGTGTTATTTTTTAGGGTTCCATGTGTTCCCTCTGCTCATTTTCCCCATAAATAGGACCCCCCTTTCTGCAGTTCGGGGCATCAAATCCTTCTTTCTTTTTCACTTTTACACCAAAAATTATTCTATTCTCTCCCTCCCATATTCTAAGCTTTAAACCTATATTCCTAATTACACCATTCTTCCCTTAAGTAGTCCAAGGAGTGCATACTTAACCCGTGGTTTCGTCCTTAAACCAAGGCGTGAAAGGTATACATAAATGAGGGTTTGGACCAAATCAACTCTACTGTTTATTTAATTTAATTTAATTTCTATTTGATTTATATTATTTTTATTGAAGTTACTACAATTTATTCATGATGTAGCAATATAAAGGAACGCGCGGAATGTGAGTAATTAATTTAATTACTTATTTTTATTATAATATTGCTAATATCATGATTAGGTTTATTATTATTTGATATGACTAACACTATTATTGTTGAATTGCTTCCAAGATTAATGTTTACTCTATAATATATTTATGATCACCATATTGCATGTTTAAAGGGAATACGTAACTGAAAATCACGCCTAATAAGATAATTTGGACAACTGTTTTAGGTTCCTTTTTTATCTTATTGTTTAATCAAGTGATCACAAATATTTTAGAATTATATGGTGCATTAATATTAAACAAATTTAGCTTAATAATAGTTTGGAGCAAATTGAATATTTTTCTTGTATGCCTTTGAGATCGCGGGAATCACTTTTCACTATAAGAATCAAGTAGAAGCCAATGCGGACGAATGTGACTCTATGACTCACTTCGTACCATCATCCTCGACCCTCTTTCGGGGTTCCAAACCATATGGAATTAGTAATCTAATGGATTATGAATGGGGTGTAACCTTCACGGGTCGATCATCGTTGCCTATCGTTGTCCTTTAATCGTGGTTGCCTTTTATGATCCGTCAACGGTTTACAAGTTCCTTATAATCTTATGAATTATGAGTTGGCGGCACCCTACTTTCCTTGTCCCTAATCGTATTATGACAATTCCCACTTCCTATGAGTTCCAAGTGTTTAAGGTAAAAATACCCTAGACATGCGGACCAAAGAGAGGAGGCCACGTGTCATGTTTAGGATGGCCCAAGTGGCCCAATATCCTCCTGAAACGTGTCCCATTCAGATAAGCTTCTGAAATGGCGGCCTTCAAGGGCTCAAATCCCAAGAAGTGTCGTAATTCGGCGCAACACACTAAACATAGGTCAGGTGACCTAGATAGGGGCACTTCTACCAACGACCCTAAAAATAGGGAGATATTTCCCCATTTTGGGGACACATTCAATCATTCATTACACCTAATTTCTCTCTCATAAGAGAAATAACTAAGCTTGGAATCCAACCAGATCCCCACCTAAATTTCCGTACTATTTGTTTTTGCAGGTACAACTAAGTCGGACAAATGTTTGTGACGTTACTCTCTCGAGGGACAAAAATACCCAAAACATTTGGCGTCGTCTTTTGGGAGAGTAACTTAAGGATGGTTCAAGAGTCTGTACCACCTCCCGAGCGTCTGGTAGACGAACCGGAAGTCTTTACTGACCAAGAGGATGATGATCCTCAAGTTGAAACTTATATATCCAATGATGGCTCTCTGATAACCATGCGCATCTGGCCCAGAGACACTCTAGAGCGAGGTGCCAGCAAGGCGGGTACAAATTGACCCCCTGGACAACAGGAAGGGGAAACCTATACGGCAAGTGGATCCGCCCCCATCACTCGAGATGAACTCATGAAGTTCATGACTAGTTTCAAGGGTGATATTAAGGATCTAATTACCAAGAGCCAGGCTGGCCCAAGCAGGAGTCAGTCGACAAGGAAGACTCCTCTGTGGAAGGGGAAGTCAGTCTGAGATAGGCAGCCAACTCCTCATCCAAAGGAGAAGGTAGACGGGACCATTGATTGGTCCAAGATTCTTCTGCCTAAGAGAAACACAAATACCACCTGCTTGACTGAACAGCCGATGGGAAACAAAAAATCAACTCTTAACTCCTGGGAGATCATCACCCGCAAGACGAATCAGCAGCTGTCTAAGTCATCTTCTACATCAAGCTTTTCAGACAACTTCAAGAATACATCTGTAGGGAATGTGCCATCGTTGCATGAGAGCCATACAGGCGGCAATACTGTCCATTCTAGCCCTCAAAAATTGGGAATGCACCGTATGTACCACCTCTGGTCTACGATCCGTATTCTCTTCATTTCATGCAGCCGGCCCTCTTCGGAGGTAAGGCGGCATACAACAACGTCCAACAACTGTACTGGCAGCTTCATCTGCTCCGCTTGGGTGAACAACCTTCTGCGTTCACCCGAGAAATAACCGAGGCGGCACAACCGGCCAAGGTTAAAAATGTGTTGTAGGTACCTATGACGATACCACCAACTTGGAAGATCACCTCATGGCTTACACCAACCTCATGTATTTACAGGTGTTAGATGAAGCCACTTGGTGTCGATGCTTTCCGGCTACATTGAAGGGCATTGCCCATCAATGGTTTAGAAACTTGCCAACCGGGTCCATCGACAGTTTCAGGAAGCATGCCTTCCTGTTTGCTTCGAACTTCTCAATGAAAATCCCTGTGAAGGAAAAACAAGTCTTGACTTGAGCACCATTAAGCAAGGAGAGAGAGAAGGATTGCACTCCTATGTCAGGCGGTTCAAACTGATCAGAATTCAGATTCAAGGACGCTATGACGAGGTAGCTTTTACAGACTTCTTTGAGGGTCTGAGAGACGGGTCGACCTTTATGTTCGACCTAGTTAAAAAAAGGGGTTTTACTTTACAGGCGACCCTTAGGGAGGCGGAAAGCTATATTCAAGCAACCGACCTTTTCTCATCTGGTAGCCAGTCTGACTCCAAGAAGTATTACAGGCAGAAAGACAGCTGGCCTGCTCAGCCGACCAAGAAAAAAGATGATTGCAAAAAGAGAAAAGAAGTCTGGAGGTTTAGTGATTCTGACCAGCCGTCCCAGAAGAAAAAGAAAGAATTTAAACCATACGTTCCTAAGTACGAGTTTAAAAAGGATTGAAACTCCATCCTCATAGAGATCAAGGATCGGATGTCTCTAGAGAAGTCGAATCAAATGAAAATTTTCATTCAATCAAGGAACAAAAATAAATTCTGCCAATAACATAAGGAAGTTGGCCATGACACCAAGGACTGCTTCAGCCTTCAACGGGCATTGGACCGTCTAGCTGACAAGGGGATGTTAAAGTCCTACATTTCTAAGTCCAAAGGGACTAGTAAGAAGAACCTGGGGCAGTCATCTAAGAAACCTTAGCCTGCTAGTAGTTCGGACACCGATAAGGAGCCGGTCTACACCATAGCAAGCAGGTTCTCTTGCGGTGGCCTTACCATCAGGGGTACCAAGAGCCATCTTTAAAAGATGGACAATGATGATGATGATGATCAGGCGGCAGCTAGCTCCTCCTTCCCAGACGTTCTGATAACTGAAAAGGATAGGGGCACTTTCCGTCGTCTGCATGACGATCCGGTCGTCATTGAATGTAAGGTCGCCAATTAGCTGGTTGGACGAATCCTTATTGACACCGGCAGCTCGTCGGACATCATCAGTCTTCGATGCCTGTAAAAGCTAAAATATAACCTCGACAGCATGCATCCGGTTACCCACCCCCTAGTTGGCTTTGGTGGTGGGATGGTTGACCTAGTCGGTAGGATTAACTTACCAATCTGGCTTGGTGAAAAAGGAAAAGGACGACACCTGGTCGTCAAGTTCTTGGTTGTTGAGGAATTGACCGCCTATAACATTATCCTAGTTCGTCCAACCCTCAACAAAGCCAAGACTGCAAATATCCCTTTTGTCGTGCTCATTAAATATGAGAGGGATGATGACTCTGTTGGTTCCTTGAATGGGGATCAAAAGACGGCCCGGGAGTGCTACCTCTCAGCCGTCAAGGATACTGTGGCCCCAGACGGCCAAGGGCAGGAACCAATAGACCTTGACAATGTCAAGGATGCCGCCCCAGCCCCACCAGCTGACGGGAAGAAAAGAAAGGCTCCTTAGCTAGTGGAGGTAAAGAAAGAGAAAAAATAGCAATCACTGACTAAGGGACGGTCAGATGAGCTCCGTCCCCATCCGGCTGGAGAACATACTAATATACCTCTAGATGACAGCCGTCCAGAGCGTACGGTTAAGGTTGGGACGGCTGCTTATGCTATGCTAGGTGCAGACCTGCACCTATTGCTGAAAGAATTCGAAGACATTTTTGCCTTTGTAGTGGAAGAGATGCCAGGTAACAGCCCGGATCTTGCTGTCCATAAACTCGCCGTGGATCCAAAAAAAGAACCCCATCCGGCAAAAGAAAAGAAATCATGGCGAGGAAAGAAGTCAGGCGGCAGCTGCCGAAGTAAAAAAGGTGCTGGTAGTCGGGTTTATTCGGCCATGTAATTTCCCCGACTGGGTGGCGAATGTTGTGCTTGTAAAGATGGCAAATGGTACCTGGCGTATGTGTGTTTATTACACATACCTCAACAAGGCACGCCCCAAATACAGCTATCCGCTTCCAAAGAGCGATAGTCTGGTCGATTCAATTGCCGGGCATACCTTGATGAGTTTTATCGATGCCTACTCCGGCTTCCATTAGATACCCCTGTGGAAAAAAATATCAAGAGAAGACGACCTTCGTCACTAATTAGGGGTTATTCTGTTACACTGTGATGTCGTTTTGCTTGAATAATGTGCTGGCTACATTCCAACGGATGATTAATACGGTCTTCATTAATCAAATGTGGAAGAATGTGGAGGCGTACATTGATGACATGATAGTCTAGTCCAAGCATCAGGCAGATCACCTTGCTGATCTCCGAGAAACCTTCACCACACTAAAGCAGCGTAAGGTCATGTTAAACCTTAAGAAATGCGTCTTTGGTGTTGAGCCTGGGAAGTTTCTCGGATTCCTGATTGATCAAAGGGGGATAGAGGCTAACCTTGGGAAGATACAGGCGGTAATTTACATGAAGTCACCCCGCACTGTCAAGGAAGCATAGAGACTTACCGGTTGCCTAGCGGCACTAGGGAGGTTCCTCAGCCGGTCAGGAGACAAATGCCTTTACTTCTTCCAAGAAATCAGGAAGAAGACCATATTTGAATGGGGGGGATGATGCTGAGGCGGCCTTTCAAAACCTGAAAGAGCATTTGCACTCTTTTCCAAGGCTTGTTAGCCCTCTGCCTAAAGTGACGTTATACATGTACCTAGCCGTCTCGGACCATGCCCTCAGTGCTGTTCTCCTTACTGATAGAGACGGCATCCAACTCCCGGTCTATTTCATTAGCCATGTGCTAAATACTGAACTCCAGTACCCCATGGTTGAAAATTTTGGCCTTACTTTGTATATGGCATTCAAGAAATGGAAGCCGTATTTTTTGGCACATCCGGTTGTAATTTACACCCATCAGCCTCTCAAGCGGCCAATGTCTACGTTGGAGTCATCCGATAGAATGCTGAAATGGGCTATTGAAATGCAAAGACTTGAAATAACTTTTAAACCCAAAAAGGCAGTGAAGGGTAAGGCGTTTGCTGACTTCATTGTTTGAATGACACGACCAGTTCCTTCGGATAACATTGATCAGGTTTGGAAAGTGTATGTAGACGGGAGCTCGACGAAGAACGGCTGCGGTGCAGAAATTATATATGAGTCCCCTGAGGGGGACATATTTGAATATGCACTGCGGTTTAAATTTCAAGCCTCAAATAACGAGGCAGAATATGAAGCCCTGCTAGCCGGAATCAGCATGTGTAAGGCAGCAGGGGAAACAAAAATTGACGCCTACTCTTATTCACAGTTGGTCGTAAGCCAGTATGAGGGAAAAAATATGAGGCAACTCATCCGACTATGATCAAGTATCTTTAGGCAGTCAAAGAAGAGGCTGGGGCACTTGAAGAGTTCCGTCTGAGTCAAGTGCCCTGGTCGGATAACAACCACGCGGATGCATTGTCTAAATTAACATCTTTCGCCTGCTGTGATACGCTTCGGTTAGTGTTTTGGGAAGTTTTGGGAAAAAAAAAATATATATGAAGAGCCCATTGTAATCCTGGACCGAATCTCTACCTGGATGGATGGAATCCGGGTATATTTAATAGACGACACACTTCTTGATTCACCACAAGAGGTAGCCGTCATGAAGAAGCGAGCAGCAAACTTCGAGATGAGAAATGGAGAACTCTTCAAGGCGGGTTTCCTTAAACCTTTATTAAAGTGTGTTACCCAAGAAAAGGGGAAAGAAGTTCTTGAAGAATTGCATGCTGGATACTGCGCCTCTCATATAGGCGGTAGGTCCCTAGACGTCAGAGCCAAGCGACATTACTTTTAGCCTACTATTGATGTAGACGCTAAAGAGTTGGTGAAGAGGTGTGACAAATTCCAGAGGTTTGGCAAGCTTATTCACCGCTCGGCTACTGATCTGACGGCAATTCACAGCCCAGTCCCGTTTGCTAAGTGGGGCATGGATATCTTGGGACCTTAAACGCCTGCACCAGGCGGAAAGCATAATATTTTGGTTGCTTTGGATTACTTCACCAAATGGGTAGAGGCTGAGCCAATCAAGAACATCAAGACAAAAGATGTCATCTCTTTCATTTGGAAGAACATCATCACCTGGTTTGGGGTACCTATGTCTATGGTGTTTGATAATGGCCCTAAGTTTGAAACGCCTCACTTTAAGACATGGTTGGGAGATCAGGGGATCTCACATTGTTTTGCATCAGTCGGCCGACCCCAAGCAAACGGCCAAGTTGAAGCCTTCAACAAGCTTATCTCATACGGCATAAGAATGAAAATTGAAAGAGCTGGTGGCTTATGGGCAGAAGAGCTGATTCATGTCCTATGGGCCATCCGGACAACAACCAAAGGGGCAACCGGTGAAACCCCATTTCTCATGGTGTACGGTGCTAAAGCTGTCTTGCCCATTGAACATTACGAGCCGACTCTTAGAGTCATGCTTTATGATGAAGAGGCAAATTGGGAGGCCATACGGATGGCACTGGACTCCCTCCCAAAACGCAGGGGCAATGCTGCCCTGTGTCATGAGATATACCGTTTGAGAATGACAAGAGCCTACAACAAGAAGTACACAAGCTCCCTTTGAAAGTTGGTGACTTTATGTTACGAAAAATGGAGGAAACCGGTAAGGCCAATAAGTTTGGAAAGCTAACCCCCAATTGGGAAGGCCCATACCGTGAAAAAGTCAAGATGACACCTATCGTCTGGAAACCCCAGACGGCAGACGCCTACCTAGAACTTGGAATGTAGAAATCTTTAAAAAGTACTACTTCTGAGGATAGTAAATTTTTGTAAACAAAGAGTCTATTAATGAGAAATCAGGCCTTGTTTTCAAAATTGTTTTGTTATCTTTATAATTACTTGTCCGCCAGGGTAATACTCAGACAAACTATTTGTTTAACCAACTAAGTTCGACACTTAGTGTAAATTCAATGTTATAATAAACACGCGGCCAATGACCAGATTGAAAAAACTAAGCACAAAAAATCTTAGTGGCTATACAACTGGTCTCAAACAAGACCAAAGGTTAATGGCCGGATGGTTGCTTATTTTATAAAACCGCCTGTCCCAACATGAAAAATGGCGTCCGCCGACACCCCACCGGGTGCAATTGTCACATAGAGCAGATTCTTCGTCAGCTCTACATACCTATGTAGACGGCAAAGATTGAACGACAAAATTGGCTAACTCACAGCCGTCTGACCAGAGTAATCTACAAGAACGATTAAGTTTCCAAATACCGGATGCCCCGAGGCATCAGTTGGTTACCGACTGAAGTTTTTACTGAGATTATTTATTCCAAAGTTGCACTCTCTCTCCCAATTGGGGCAAAAGTGTTTTTGTAATGGCTAGCAATAATCCCAAACGGAATATTACCGCCTTGGTAAGAGGCTAGAAGCACCTGTTCTATTGGCCGGCTGTGGACTTGGTTTGGGGCATTCACCATTGTGATTGATTAACCTAAAAACACCTGCAACCTATTCCTTGAAGCGAGGCGGAGCTGCCTCTCCCAGCACTTGGGCATCATACACCGCAGCGGCGTAATCATACCTAAGCTTGTAGACTTCAAAGTCCATATCCGGATAGAGGATCCCCCCTGCAATCTTCAGGCGGACAGCATTGTTCCACTCATTCTCCTCACTCAGCCGGGTCTGCTCCTTGGCAATCTCATCTGCCTGCTGGTTCCGTAGATTGACGATCTCCACCCCCAGGCGTTTAACGTCTGCCCGGAGCTTTGTGTTCTCCTTGTCAACGTCTTCTAATGCCTTGAGTTCAGATTTAGCATCCTTCAGTTTTTGTTCAAGGTCATTATCCCGGTTGGTGGCTTCATCATTCGCAGTCGTCAAGCTGCGGATCAGCTCCTCCTGTTTCAACTCTACTGCTTTAATTTTTAAATCACACATATAATTAGCATATTCAACAGAGTTGAGGTTTTCAAGGGCCCTCCATTTGGTGTCATTTACCTCTTCTTGCTTCCGCCTGAAGGGGCCCTGGAGCCCATCCACCCTCAGCATTACCTGAGAAAAGAGCAGCCGGATTAAGAAATACTTAATAAAATAATGAAGAAAAACTATCAGAATTAAATTGAAGATTCTTTACCTCAGCTAGTTGGCCCATTATCCGGTCGAAGTCCACTACCTACAGATCAGGTATAGAAATTTTCTCCGACCGGGTGAGGGTCCTCACCATCCGTTTTGCAAACCCCATAAGATCCGGCTCGTCGGATGTAAGATCTGAACCAAAAGAAGTAGAAGTACTTGGTGAGATGGATGCAGCATAGTTGGCATTCATCCATTGCCGGCTAGTGACTAAACCCCCTGAGGGGTCTACCTTAGTCTTGACTCTCATGAAGTCAAGTGGCCAAGGTATTTCAATCTTGCCCTTACCTTAGGTTTTCGGATGGGGCGTAGGAAGCCCCTTTTCCCTAGTTATTTCCTCACCGGCTGCAACATTAGGTGGCTGGCCACCCTTTGATGCCATAGAGACAACTGGCACATTCTTCTGCGAGCGTTCTGAGCTTTCACTCAGAATTTTCATTGCAGAAGGGGATTTGCCTCCGATCGTGGGACTACCCAGTTGGCAGTAGAGGTTGACTCGGGGGGTCCTTCCGGGCGGTCTTGGCAGCCGGGCTCTTTCCAGATCCTCCCATTGCCTTTTGAAAAGCTTGGAGATGGAGCGTGGAACGCGCTTAGCAGTATCAAGCAAATTAAGAACTAAATGTTACTAGCCGGCAAAAATCTTTACAAGAAATGTAAATAAAAAACTAAAGTCAGGCGGTCTTACCCCGCCTTACTTGGCCTACTTGGCCTCAATGGCTGCTTTCTTTGATAGCGCGCTTTCCTTGCGTAGTTGTGCTGCTGACTTAGCCGGAGTTTTTGCTGGGCCAACCATTTTTAAGGCGTCGGCAAAAAAGGAGAAAATAAAAGTTAGAAAAAATTAAAAAGTTTGAAGTACAAACTAAAAGCTACAGAAATGCGGATGCAAGTGGATCTACCCTTGGGAAACATGGGGCTTAACCCACAGGCAGACAAAAAGAATTCGTCTTTGAAGTAGTTCGGGTGGGGGATCCAATTTTTCAGAACTATTATGTGAGTCCCATCCCCCAATGGCTTAATAGTGGTTTTAAAGAAACCCGGCTCCATTTTTTGCTCCCGGGCCCTAGTAAAGAGCGCCGAGAGAGGGCATTTCCTGCCTTGAAGAACAGGTTCCTAATTATACCGGCGCAGTGTCTTGTTGTGTCTCAAGGTTGGTGAAGAAATTAAATAAAACTTGTAATTCCACCCAAACCATTTGGACACCTTGTCCAAACTCATCAAGTATTGGGGCCAGGTGGAAAGAGTGTACCATGCCCCACAACCGCCTTGAGCCTTGCTCAAGTATTGCATGTGAGCAAAGGCAGAGAAGCTGCGAGCAAGATCCTGGAGCTCGCAGGTGGCTAATTAGCTCAGAATATTCACTCATGAGTTGGGGGTGAGCTGCCAAACTCCCAGATCATACCCCTTCAGGATTTTCTTAATCCCGGTATGGAGGGGGAACCGGAGGCTGGCTTCTATTATCGCCTCATAGCAGACAAAAAAGTTATTTGCATTTTTTATTTCGTCGCCCCAGACCATCATTGCATTAGCAGGCAGGACGATAATTTCCCACCCCTTTCCAAACGGGTGCTTTTCCTTGAAAGCCCTAAAGCCACTCTTCAGCAAGGCTATGTTACCCAGAACCATCCTAATTTTCTTCAGGTTGGGGTTGTCAGCAATTTCGCCGGCTGCTGATAGTCAGCCGGGAAATTATCTTGATCGGAGCTAGAAGCCTTGGCCCTCGATCTTTCAGCGGCCTCAACACCGCCGGATTCTTTCCCGGATTCATTAGATGAGGCAGCCTCTTCAACGTCTACCTCGCGTACGCCCAAGCTCCCATAAGTAGAGGGATCCTCTTCATCAGAATTGCCGCTCTCTTCCATATCCTCATGTTCCCCATCCGGAACAACCTCGTCGGCAGACACTTTCATAGTGCGCCGACTCTTATACTTTCTGGCCATTTGATTGACTCAGACCATTGTGTCCTTCACAGACACAGAGAGGGAGGAATTCGGAGATGAGCACAGCAGTTCCGATAGTCCAGAAAAGGCACCCCCTGTTCTAGACTCAGCCGTTTCGGGAGACCTGGTGAGTGTCTGGAAGTGCCGAGTGTGTGGATTGAAAACTCATTTTATTTCTAATACTGTGTATACAAACGGAAAAAACAATGTATACAAGTTGGAAAAGAAAAACTAAAAATGGTATAGGTGGTTACCTCACGTTTAACTCTGAAAAACCTGAAAACAGCTATAAACAGTGACCGGGTGTTGTAAGGTTAGCAAACGGAAATCTGGAAAACTTTGACGCAGACGGAAGTAGAGAATCTCTCTCTAAAAATCTCTTTTTCTCTCTCAAGAAAGTCAAATGAAAATGAAGTGAGAGAAAAGGGGAGGGGTAAACTTCTATCTATAGAAAGTGAAAACGGGGGCTTCCCCGTTTGAAATTTAAATTTTACTATCCGTTGTTACTGTTCACCTTTGATAGGTGGACACATGTCACAGGCATAACGTGACATTCACGTGACCCTTGTGAGGGGCAAATGTTTAGGGTAAAACTACCCTAGACATGTGGACCAATGAGAGGAGGCCACGTGTCAAGTTCATGATGGCCCAAGTGGCCCAATAGCTTCCTGACACGTGTCCCCTTCAGATAAGCTTATGAAATAACGGCCTTCAAGGGCCCAAATCCCATGAAGCGCCGTAATTCGACGCAACCAACTAAAACCTAAGTCAGGCGACCTAGATAGGGGCACTTCTACCAATGACCCTAAATAGGGAGATATTTCCCCATTTTTGGGGCACATTCAATCATTCATTACAACTACTTTTTCTCTCATCAGAGAAACACCTGAGCTTAGAATTCAAGCAGATCCCCACCTAAATTTCCGTACTCTTTATTCCCTTTCAAGTTACTAAATTGATATTCGGTGGCGGAGCTCCACCACCCAGAGTCTCCGTTGTTTTTTCAAGTACAGCTCAGTCGGACCAATCTTTGTGACGTAACTCTCCCGAGGGACAAAAACACCCAAAACACCAAGCATATTCACACATGCTTTAACGTAGGCGCACTTCGAACGACGCCTACAATTTGGCGACACCACTGGAGAGGATTCTTGGTTATTTATCTATTTGAGTGATCGGTATTTATTTAAGATGAGTGGATGAGACTTTAATGATTCTGGAAAAATATTCCTGTGATTAATTTGGCATTTTTGCATGAGCATACACGTTTTAACGTCGCATTTAGGTTTGTACCATAGGAAAAATTGAATAACTTGGTTGCGTACGAAGGAAAACTGGCAACTAGTAAGATTTTCTTACTGTCGTGCCATTGTAGAATCTGCCGTGTCACGGTGCAGTACACCGTCTGAAGGTCTGCAGCATTGTGGCGCAGTGACCTCTGTCGTGTTACAGCAGTCCTAAAATCACTCTGGTGGCTTGTTTTCTCTTCTCACAGTCAACTTCCTTCGATTTTTCTGAAAAAACGTGTGTGTTCTACATGCGTCTTAGCCCCGGGGGATTTAAGCTCTATCAACCCAAAAACGGTCTTGGCAATAAGGGTTCATCCGAGTTATTAAATCCACCCAAACCTTGAAGTCGAGTTTGATTTCATCACGAACTCACGGAGCCGTCTGTTAGCATACACCCTCAAGGGAGGCTACCTTGCTAACGCGTCCAAACTCTTAACCATGATACACTTTTTGACACCAAATAAACCTGACCATAGTCGAACATAGAACTTGAACTTAGGTTGCGAACTATTCTTTGCATCATTGTTCCTACATGTTTTACGTTTGGTCGTTTTGATCCTAACCTTAATGATCTTTCTTTTTCTATGGAGGATTATTTTTTGACTAACGATTGTCAATGGACCGTACTCACTTAGTAATTAGCACAAACTTAAAAAAAGAAATTGTCATGCCACGTCAGCATCCACCGTACCACGGGAAAGTTCACCGTGTCACGGTAGATTCCCAGCAAAAAAAATAAAATAAAATCACGTGTCACGTCAGCATCCACTGTGCCACGGGAAAGTTCACCGTGTCACGGCAGTTTCCACCGTGGCACAATGGATTTCCAGCAAAAAAAAATCCCGTGCCGCGGGAAAGGTCACCGTGTCACGACAGTTTCCACCGTGGCACGGTGAATTTCCATAAAAAAAAAAACCTAGAAACGGTCACCACGTCACGGCAGCTTGTGCCGTGACACGGTACAGTTTGTCGTGTCACGGTGCTTAAGAAAAAAGTTCGGTCAGTTTTTTTAAGTCTTCCGTGTTAATTTTGTCCTCGCGTCAGTCATTTTGGTTACTGTTCACATGTCTAGCCATACGATCATACCATGAGTCTTATAACATCACTTAATCACTCACGAGTCAAGTATAGTCTACACACTTTCTTTATGTTCCGACTTGAGTCGTGCTCCATGATGTTTATGATCGTATACTCGGTTCATGCAACTTTTTTTCGTCATAATAAAAAAAAATGAGTGGAGTTTATTCACACCTGTTTTGAAATGACTTTTTTCCCCTTCCTTTCCTATCTTGAGCAATGTGTCAATCAATTAAGTGAAGTTATTTTATTTCACAGTACTTGGTCAAGGATCAGGGGTAGATTAATATGGTTTGAGTCATTACCGCAACAATCTCTTAAATCCAAGAGGCGTTCAAAGACAACTTCGCCATCTCCACATTAATTATGCCCTTTCAATGGCCACTAAGGAAGATATTGAGAACATCAACAAATCCATCGAGGAACTGTTTGCCATGATGGAAACCCTTGCCACTAGGGTCACTACTATGAAACAAAACAAGGTCACTGTTTCCACCCTTGACAAATTAAAGGAACAAAAGAGTAAGATTTCTGAGGATTTCACTTATGTGGAACAACTTCCCACTCCTTTGGATGTGAAAGACAGGCGCCCTGAAAAGTTCTCCACTACTGATATTCCAATGTTCAAGCCTACTGACAATCCAACATTCCATTTGAAGGCGTTCTCTGCAACCATGGCTCTTAAGCGATTGGACGTAACACTCTTCCCTACGGTGTTCCCTCTCACCTTAGAACATTATGCTTGGCAACAATGGTTTTATTCCCTAGATGCCAAGCGTACTTTGACTTGGCAAGATGTCATCGACAGTTTCATGAATCGTTACAATTGTAACATTTAAACTAAAACTTTTAAACGTGAACTCTCCATTCTCAAACAAAAAGAGAATGAAGGCTTCACCGCTTATATGAACAGGTGGAGGGAAATGGCTTCACTCTTGGTAGATCCTCCCAAAGAAAGAGAGATGGTTCGCCTCTTTATTCAAAATCTAACTTACAAGTATAGGGAACATCGCAAATTTCTTCCACTAAACACTTTCAAAGATGTATACGACATCGGCATCAATATCGAGGATGAGCTAATAAAGACTACTGGTAGTAACAATTAACACTTGGAAAAATAAGAAGAACGACCATCCTTCTTCTTCGTCTTCTAAGCACGAAAATATTACTAACAATATAAGCCAAGTTGATCTCCATGAAGTGTTAGCTCTTGATTCTCCATTACCCAAGAAGAAAAGAACATACACTTCTTTAGGAATGATTTATGATGCGGATTTTGATCGCCTTTACGGTCAAGGCTTGATCACACCTATTTGGCGATTTCCAGAGCAAAAACCTGAAGAAAGGAGCGCCAAATGAAATCCCAATGCCCATTGCAAGTACCATCAAGGAAGGGGCCACACTACAGAGCAATGTTGGAATTTGAAGGACGTCATTCAAGACTAGGTGGATGCAAACAAACTTCTTGTCTCTCCAGGTGACAAGAAGTAATGAACACAAGGCGCACAACAAATCCTTTGTGCAAGATTTCATAATTTTTTTTTATCATTCATCTCCATTACCCCATTCATGTCTAGCATAGGTTTTCCATTTCAAATTTTTTATATGTTTCATGTGTTTCTTTCACCTTTATTCTATTAATAAAATGCGCAATTTCCTTTACATCTTGATCATAGCATTTTTCATTAACTCATCCTTAAAAATAAAAAATTCAAAAAAATCAATTACCGAACTAAACACAAGGTAAAACAATGACTTGAGGCACCTTTGCAACCCTGTCATTCCCTGTTACCCGTTCAATCACATTCCATTTCTTCATCAACCACTTTGAGCCTCGTCTAACGTTTGGCCTTCATTTCTTCAACCCACATTCACTTAACCATAGGACTGGAAGATGTTTAATTGTATAACATTCAGCAAGTAAGTAAAATAAAACAAAAGCAGCAAAGCAACAATAAAAAAATGTCTAATGGAAAGTGTTCCAATGTCTTTGATATGAACACGTCTCAACTTTTATCTCTCATCGAGTGCTTGGTACCGTGCGTGAGAAACATGAATGCTAAGTGGGATGGACTGAATGATCTGAGATTGCTGACAAGCGTTAAATCGGTCGCTACAATCTAACTCTCAATCAAACAATACTTATACGAACACCCTATAACCAAGTACAATGGCAAATAAAGGTTCGGTCCACGAGGAACGAGAGTAATTGCAAATCAATCTTAAACCTAAGCTAGTTCGAAATAAATGGAAAATGGTGTTCTAAAATACTACTAATAAGATGGAATAAATCAATAAACTAAGACACTAGGGAGAACGGGAATCCGCCTAACCATTGGCAACTAAGCAACAAGGAATCACAGAGACAAACGGGATATGCAAAGACTATAAGTCTGATCAATATCATGTGATAGGAAGACAACGGGCAATACTAAGCTTGGATTTCTCATGCACTTAACATTACTCGATACATAATCAAACCACATTCAATAATGAAATACTCAATTCACAATCTCTAGTTCAAATCAAGGATATCATGCAATCAAATTCAAGATTCTAGGTTAGCTACTCCTATTATAATGAATTAACGTGCAATCGCATATAATCAATTTAATCACAATCCGTTTATCAAAATCAATCCTCAATTACATAGGTTACCTAGGCCGGGTTTCATCCCGAAACCCTAGCTAGGAGACTACTCAAACATATTCATAATCAAAGCAATAACGAATTCCAAAAGCATAATAGATATAAACATGAATTCTGATTAAGGAATAATAAAGCTTGATTAATAAACAAGAATGAATAATACCAATTGTATTGATGCGAATCAATGGAAAAGTTTAGAACTTTGATATTCGTCGTCAATGGATAATTCAAAGAATCTTCACAAATCTTGCTTCAAATCAATCCAAGAAAACTAAAATCGCTAGAATAATCTTTAAGAAAACTAAAGAATCTCTAATACTACGAACGTTCTCCAATAACTCTCTACAAAGGCTCTCAAAAACTATCTCTAAAACTGTCTCTAAAATCTCTCTCTTAACCCTTACAATCGGGCTATATATATATATGTTTTAAATCGGAAAGTGAATCAGCACGGCCGTGCTGGAAGTGGCACGGCCGTGCAAGCATGGCAGTAGCTGATCCGCAATATCTTCAATTATGGCACGGCCGTGCTGAATTTGGCACGGCCGTGCTAATGCCTGGCACGGCCGTGCTAAATCTGGCACGGCCGTGCTAATGCCTGGCACGGCCGTGCTGAATCTGGCACGGCCGTGCTGAATCTGGCACTGGCACGGGCATGGAAATTGGATTGGCACGGCTGTGCTAATGCCTGGCACGGCCGTGCTAATGCCTTACACGGCCGTGCTAAAAGTGGCACGGCCGTGCAGCATAGGCAGGAAAGTTTCAGGCACTTTGGTCTTCTTTAAACAGTCGCAACTTCTTATCCAGAGCTCCGTTTGAGGCGTGCAATATATCGTTGGAAAGCTCTTCAAGTCTAATTTCCAATGCAATTGGAATCACTCCAATATCATTTGTATACCGAAAGTTATGAGCAAAATAGTGAACAAGTGTAATATTTGTGAACTGTTCTGCCTTGCCTGCTACTTAACTTGCCTTTCAAGGCCTTGAAAACCGCAGCAAAGCCTTAGCTTGGTGGAATAGGATCGATAATAGCCTGATTACGCACCAATGGTTCAGGACTCGACATAACTTGGTCAACTATACCTGTTAACACACCAAAAACAGACCGAAACCCGTGAAGCATGTAATATGAAGGAAACGAGTGTAACAAGGCAATAAACGACCAAAACGGGCCTAAATACATCCAAAATCACCCATTTATATGCCTTAAAGCGCGCCCTAATGTGCGCTTATCGAAACCCCCCAAGCTACACTTTTGCTAGTCCTCGAGCAAAACTAAGGGAAACACACACAAGATCAAATAAACTATGCCATTGCGTATAAATCAAATTAAGCACGGAATGAAGTCAACGGATCCTACTTAGAACAACCATGCATGGAATAAAAACTCACTCAAACAAGCAACGAGACACACAATCCAAGGTATCGTTGATCAAAATGTGAACAAGACCTAAGCCAAGCATAGAGAACAAAGGAATCATGCTTCCCTCTAAGCCCAACCAAAACAGCCACGTCCTCCCCTTTTGCTTCAAATCACCACCCTAATTGGCCCCTCGTGATTCCTCGAGGGAACCGGAGAAAGTGATATTTTGAGGAAATAACAAAGGGTATCCCGACATCTCAAATACGCATAATCTTTCCATAGGGTTGAAAAGTATCTCCCTCCACCATTTGAGAACCGAACACCTCTAAAGTCTAAGGGTCTTAAAGGGTTGTAATGTATTGGCAATGGGTAAGGTAGGTGAAAACAATTCCTAAATGAAGCGCAAGAATCACAATTCTCAAACACAAAAGTTCAAAAGATGCAATTCGCATTCCACAATAAACATTGTTCACACTTTTACACATCCCAAACTCTCTGTGTTATACACACTCAAATCACCTTTTTCAAACTTCAAAGCTTTTATTTATATGTCCTTGCCTTTTTCACAATTCGGACGGCTTTTCTCGTTTTTTTTTCACAAACTTTCATATTACATCTTTACAATTAAGCTCACCTTCAAACTTGCTCAAACCAATTTTCGATCATTATTCTTGATTTATACACAATAAGCTCAAACAAACCTTGCGAGGTAAACGCTTCACAACTAAGGGTTGGTAAAACATCGGCCATCGGGTTTGTAACATGGGTAACCAAGAATGGAATTAAAGGCTCAACATGGTTAGCAAGTAAGATGATGTAAAAAGAAAATTAATTTGTAACAAAACAAAAGAAACAAAAATAAGAAAAAATGAAAAAGGTGCCCTCTTCCTCCCTTAAAAGTGTCAAGTCGGTCTTGGGAGCTACAAGTCAACACAAAGATCGAAACATGCGTAATTAAGGATCCAAATATGCCACTCAAGAAGAATGATGAAGGCTAGAACAAGTAAACCTCACGGGATCTAACAAAGCAACTACCAATTAAGGGGATCAAATCCACAAATGGGAAGCGACTCCATCTTACCACAATTCAATGGCTTAGAGTTTCACATGATAACAAACGTTCTAACCAACTACCTTCGCCTAGACTCGTCTACATTGATCAACAATAGACTCAAACTGTGTATTCATCACTGGCTTAAGTAGAAATAGATATTCCACACACATTCATTCACGTTTCGAATCCAAATATGAGCATTATTCCAAAAGTTTATGCAATTAGACAAGTTTATCACGATCCAAAAATATAGGAAAAGACTATGAGGCAAATCATATAAATTAGACTACACATCCTCATAACAGAAGCTTTTTCTATATTGCACACATATATAAACAACTAAGTAATCTAAACAAGCTAAATGGCTCATATAGAGGCATGAAAATCACATAATAATCCCAATCGACAAACAAGTGATCAATTGATATCAACATCAATGATCCCAGGTTCTTTAGAACCGATCAAACATCCTCGAACCATTCAACTTCTTCCTAAACTAAACTATCCTAAGCACACAAAAACAAAAAAACTAAAGGAAAAAGGGAAAGATTTCACCAGATGCTTCTTGAAAACACACTAAGACAACATGAGATGCGGCGAAGCTCCTAAGGCTACCTCCATGAGTCTTCATATCTGCACAGGTTAGATAGGAACAAACCAAAACGAAACAAAAAGAAACTCGTTTTTTTTTTTTTTTTATAGGAATATGAAGAAAAACAAGGGAAAATCAACAAGGAAACCATTCACCCCCCCAAGCTAGTATAGACATTGTCCTTAATGTCAGGCATCGAGAGACTACCTAGAAGGAAAAAAGGGAAAGAGAAAAGTACCTCATTGACTGGGTCTCGGGTTGCCTCCCGGAAGCGCTTCTTTAACGTCATTAGCTTGACGCAACACATGGATTACAGGTTACCCATAATCAATACTTGCCATTGCACTGGAGATAAGCTCACTATTCTTATTCTTGACAATAGTCACCGCCCCTTTCTTAGGTACTACAAACACAGGGGAAACCCTTCCTTGATGTGTTGGAAGGGGTTTAAGCTTTACCTTTGGTGCTTCATTAGCCTCCTTTGCAGTGGCCACATCTAATGCATCTAGAAATTGCTCCTCCATGTCCTTGTTTTCCTTGTTCTCATTCAACTCAAAATCATGATTAGTATAGAATAATTCGTTACGCATATCAGAGACAATGGAATCAAAAGTGTCAACCATCATGCAATTATCAGAATTAGAACAAGGATATTTCATAGTTTTATTTAAATCAAAATCTAAAACCTCCTTTCCTACTTTCAATGAAATCTTGGCACCCTTTACATCAATAAGGGCCCCCGAAGTAGCTAGGAAAGGACGTCCTAGAATTATAGGTGTATGAACATCCTCATCCATATCTAGGACCACAAAGTCAACAGGTATGACAAACTTCCCCACCCTTAGGGGAACATCTTCCACTTTACCCTTTGGAAATTTGATCGATCGATCGGCTAATTGAAGGGATATGTTAGTGGGAAGAAGTTCTCCTATATTTAATCGTTGATAAACAGAATATGGCATGAGACTAACACTAGCTCCAAGATCACACAAAGCATTATCAATATTCATTTTGTTTATAGCACAAGGGATTGAAAAGCTACCCGGATCTCCTAACTTAGGAGGCATTTTGTTCATTATTATAGCACTATAGTGTTCAGTGAGGTTAACAGTTTCTACCCCTTCACAGTTTCTTCTACAACTCAATATATCTTTTAAAAACTTGGCATAGTTAGGCATTTGCTTGATAGCATCAGTGAATGGTATAGAAAGGTGGACTTCTCTCAAAGCCTCTAAAAACTTCCCGAATTGGGCATCTAGCTTATGTCTCACATATTTTTGGGGGTAGGGGAGTCTATGTAATAGGTCGGGTTCATTGGTTTGTGCTCCCACCTGTTCCTTTGGGACCTCATTAATTTTATCTTTTTCTCTGGTCCTCTCATCCTCACTTCCTACGACATTATCAGTGATAGGTGGAGTCAAAGGTTGACTCCTAGGTGGTACTACTTCATCGCTCCCCCTCAATGTCTTTCCACTCCTAGTGGTGATAGCATTTACAGAGTTTTTGGGGTCAATACCTTGAGGCGGTAGTTTTGAAACTCCAACCCCATCTTTTATAGCACTAGCCAACTGAGAAATCTGGGTTTCAAGCATCTTATTATGTGTCATCACTTCACTAAACTTTTTATCAGTGGTGGACATAAAAGTGTTGAACATTTTGGCCTGGGACTCCATCATTTCCTCCAAGCTAGATCTCTGTGGTGGTCCTTGAGCATAATAATTATCATTTGTAGCTCGGGAACCACGCACATTAGATTGTTGGGGATTTTGATTAGAGTACCCCTTATTATTATTCCAGTTTCCCCTGTTATTAATGCCGTTTCCCCCTTGATTGAATTGCCCTTGGGAATTATGATTCATTTGATTACCCTGTTGGTATTGGTTTTGATTTCCAAAACCACCATGTTAATTATAGGGTCCTTGGGAATTTTGGTCCCTTTGGCCCTTATTTCCCCACTGGTTTTGATAATCAAAATCATTACCTCCCTGATTATAATTGTTCCCTCTTTGATTAGGTGGCAGATATCTATTATTGTCATTCCTAGGTCCGTTATCATAAGACATAGCATTGACCTGTTCATTATTATATCTATTACCATCATTATTATTAGGATCATATGAGGGATCAAAATTACAAGCATTAGTATAATGATCATAAGACCCACAGTTTTCATAGAAAATACATCCTACAGGCATATTAGAAACGGAAGGATTAGGATTCATACCTCTCCCCTTAGATTGGGAGGGAAGATCTTGCAATGGCACGGAATCGAGCTTGGCTTTAATCACTGACATCTCCTTCCCGAGGTTCGTAATTTGTGATGTCATGTTGCTAATGGCATTGAGGTGGTCCACTGAATAGACCGCACCTCCACTCTTGTTCACAGCATCTCGCTCGCCGTCTTGCCAATCCATGTGGTGTCGTACCACATCTTCGATAATATCTATGACTTGCTCTTCAGTTTTGTTCATTATTGGGCCACCTACTCCCGCATCCAAACTGGTTTTCCCTTGAGGACTTAATCCTCCATAGAATATCTGTAAAACTTGATATGTTGGGATTCCGTGGTGTGGGCACTCTCTTTGGTACTCCTTGTACCTTTCCCATGCTTCGTAGATTGACTCCCCACTCCTTTGCCGAAATCCCTGGATCAAAGCTCTAGCATCGGCCGTCTTCTTTTGGGAATAAAATCTTCCCAAGAATGCTGTCGTGACATCATCCCAAGTGTTTAGAGAGTTCGGCTTCACCTCCTTCTCTAACCATTCGAGAGCTCTCCCAATAAGTGAAAAGGGGAAAAGCTTCAATCTCACGAACTCTTGATTCACCCCATTAACCTTGATGGTATTGCAGTACTTCTCAAATTCGTTCAAATGAGCCAAAGGGCACTCATGCTTGGCACCACTAAACTGCCTTCTCTCGATGAGGGTGATCATAGCCGGCCGGATCTCGAAATCATTGGCCTCAGTAGTGGGTGGAGCAATCCCACTTGAAGCTCTATACGCCCCAGGAGTTCCCAACTCCTTAAGGGGTCGTGGTGTTGGCCGATTGGGTTAGCGTGGTATGTCTTCCATTGGAACCTGTTGTGTGTTGTGTTCCTTTCCTTGAGAGTTTGATGACGTCAATCGAGATTTACGATTGCTCTTCAAAGTTCTTTCGATTTCTGGATCGAAGGGTATTAATTCTCTCTGTTTAGACCTGCGCATACACACTAACCAAACCAATTAAATAGCAGGGCTACAAGTGTAGCCAAAAGGGAAAAATCTTTTTGTGCTTTTTTTTTATGATGAACTAGACTCAAGAAATCAAAAAGCAATTAACAAACACCGTTCCCCGGCAACGGCGCCATTTTGACAAGCGTTAAATCGGTCGCTACAATCTAACCCTGAATCAAACAATACTTATACGAACACCCTATAACCAAGTACAATGGCAAATAAAGGTTCGGTCCACGAGGAACGAGAGTAATTGCAAATCAATCTTAAACCTAAGCTAGTTCGAAATAAATGGAAAATGGTGTTCTAAAATACTACTAATAAGATGGAATAAATCACCAACTAAGACACTAGGGAGAACGGGAATCCGCCTAACCATTGGCAACTAAGCAACAAGGAATCACAGAGACAAACGGGATATGCAAAGACTATAAGTCTGATCAATATCATGTGATAGGAAGACAACGGGCAATACTAAGCTTAGATTTCTCATGCACTTAACATTACTCGATACATAATCAAACCACATTCAATAATGAAATACTCAATTCACAATCTCTTGTTCAAATCAAGGATATCATGCAATAAAATTCAAGATTCTAGGTTAGCTAATCCTATTATAATGAATTAACATGCAATCGCATATAATCAATTTAATCACAATCCGTTTATCAAAATCAATCCTCAATTACATAGGTTACCTAGGCCGGGTTTCATCCCGAAACCCTAGCTAGGAGACTACTCAAACATATTCATAATCAAAGCAATAACGAATTCCAAAAGCATAATAGATATAAACATGAATTCTGATTAAGGAATAATAAAGCTTGATTAATAAACAAGAATGAATAATACCAATTGTATTGATGCGAATCAATGGAAAAGTTTAGAACTTTGATATCCGTCGTCAATGGATAATTCAAAGAATCTTCACAAATCTTGCTTCAAATCAATCCAGGAAAACTAAAATCGCTAGAATAATCTTTAAGAAAACTAAAGAATCTCTAATACTAAGAACGTTCTCCAATAACTCTCTACAAAGGCTCTCAAAAACTATCTCTAAAACTGTCTCTAAAATCTCTCTCTTAACCCTTACAATCGGGCTATATATATATGTTTTAAATCGGAAAGTAAATCGCAGGCTGCCCTTCGTGAATCAGCACGGCCGTGCTGGAAGTGGCACGGCCGTGCAAGCATGGCAGTAGCTGATCCGCAATATCTTCAATTATGGCACGGCCGTGCTGAATTTGGCACGGCCGTGCTAATGCCTGGCACGGCCGTGCTAAATCTGGCACGGCCGTGCTAATGCCTGGCACGGCCGTGCTGAATCTGGCACTGGCACGGGCATGGAAATTGGGTTGGCACGGCCGTGCTAATGCCTGGCACGGCCGTGCTAATGCTTGGCACGGCCGTGCTAAAAGTGGCACGGCCGTGCAGCATAGGCAGGAAAGTTGCAAGCACTTTGGTCTTCTTAAAACAGTCACAACTTCTTATCCAGAGCTATGTTTGAGGCGTGCAATATATCGTTGGAAAGCTCTTCAAGTCTACTTTCCAATGCAATTAGAATCACTCCAATATCATTTGTATACCGAAATTTATGAGCAAAATAGTGAACAGGTGTAATATTTGTGAACTGTTCTGCCTTGCCTGCTACTTAACTTGCCTTTCAAGGCCTTGAAAACCGCAGCAAAGCCTTATCTTGGTGGAATAGGATCGATAATAGCCTGATTACGCACCAATGGTTCGGGACTCAACATAACTTGGTCAACTATACCTGTTAACACACCAAAAACAGACCGAAACCCGTGAAGCATGTAATATGAAGGAAACGAGTGTAACAAGGCAATAAACGACCAAAACGGGCCTAAATACATCCAAAATCACCCATTTATATGCCTTAAAGCGCGCCCTAATGTGCGCTTATCAATAGCCTACATTGATTCAAAAGAATAAAAATAAAGAAATTAAAAAAAAACAAAAGAAAAATAAACTTGCAAAATGCAAAATTTTCCAATTCACAATTACATATCTTGGGGATTCACTCGGGTCTTGAGCCTTTTACCCTTTTCTTCTTTAAACAATTAACTTAACCACATTACAACCCTTGGAAGACCTCTTTGAGGTGTACATACACTTGTGCAAAGTTCGGTTAGAGCTACGTTCGGCCTAATTCCTAACGGATACATAGGTAACCTCACATCGAGGTAAGGCCACATTCATATCCATATCCATGCATGATCGAGTTAAAGAAAATCCAATGCTTAATCCTATGACCCTATCCATCTAGAGCTAGAATTGGGGGCTTGAACCCACATCATTTAGCCTACCTATCCTAAAGAGTCACAATCTCGACTCTTCTCACATCTATTTCCCTCACTATAACCATTGCAGCCTCACCTAAGCTAGTATCACTTTCACACACGTCTTTCACACATACCTAGCCATATCAGCTTTCCCTTAGGAACCTTTTACCATGAAATCTTGTTTCCCCATAGTGCATTATTCATCATCTATCAAGACAACGTTCATTAAAATAAACATTGTATACTTGCTTAGTTTCCTGACCTGAGCAATGTTCATTGTTTCATGCATCGCATAATGTGCTGAGCAACATTTATATATCAATGATTTGTAATCATACAACGCATATCGTTCTTAGCTCCTTGACCTAAGCAACTTTCATTATGAAATAATCACTTCATCTATATACGTGCTTAGCTTCAAGACCTAAGTGACGTTCAAGGTCGCTTCTTTACACCATATATGATGCTTAGCTCCATGACCTAAGTTCACTCATCTATCGTGTCACATGATGTAATTTTCCTTAGCCTCCTGGCCTAAGAACATGCATCATGCATACATTATTTTCAAGACAAGCAATTTAATCCATTCGATTCATTTCGTCTTGCTCAACGAAGAAGTTCAAAACTTTTTCCTTTTCTCATAAGTTTCCTTTTGGGGAAATTAAAAAACGTTTTTAAAATTTTCTCATCGAGGGAAGTTCGAAAATAAAACTTTTTTTCACGTCTTTCTCGGGAGAGAGTTGGTACCCTCCACTCATCTCACGACAAAACTGACAGAATTTTTTTGCTTTTGCATTTTCGATTGCTTGTGTCTGTGCACACACACTCAAACTATACACACAGAATCACAAGTAATACTCATGTCATGTCGTGTCAAGTCAAACTTGGTCGAGTCAGTTGGTCAAGTCAATACGAGTCCTTTGGCAAATTTTTTTTTGCAGGTCTCAATTACAGCCCACGTCCGGGGACAAGCGGACCATCTATAGTCCACGTCCGAGGAAAAACGGACCATTTACAGCCCACGTCCGGGGACAAGCAGACCATCTAAAGCCCACGTCCGGGGACAAGCAGACCATTTACATCCCACATCTGGGGACAATCGGACCATCTCCAACCCACCTTCAGGGACAAGCGAACCAATTACATCCCACGTTCGGGGACAAGCGAACCTTTTACGACCCATGTTCTAGGACAAATGAACCAACTACAGCCCGCGTTCGGGGACAAGCGGACCATCTACAGCCCACGTTCAGGGACAAGTAAACAATCTACAGCCCACGTTCGGGGACAATCGAACCATCATCATTTTAGTGATCATCTCCCAAGCGAAGATGATTCACGGCGCAAGGTTCTCGATACACAGAGACTTGCAATCTTATCATATGTCGTCTTTCCTCAAGAATGGAAAGAATTATCGGTGGGTTTCTTCAAGCATAGAAAACCGCCAAATTCCTTTGTCGACTTTCCTCAAGCATGGAAAGTATTATCGGTGGGTTTCTTCAAGCATAAAAAAACACCAAACTCATCACTCGACTTTCCTCAAGCATGGAAAGTATTTCAAGAAAACTTCATTTGGTGGATTCCTTCAAGCATAGGAAGCTACCAAGCTCATTTGCCAGCGATACGCTGTTTTAGATAAGCAATCTATCCCTTTATTCTTTTATTTGTAGAACTAACATTTTTCTGCATGTATCGGCGTATACAGAGATATTCAGAATCGCAGAACGTCCTAAATCATTCTCCGTCCCTATCGACTACTTTGACTATCGTTTTCGAAACTGACGTTTCTACAAACTCGGTCAATGTGGGGGCTTCTATAGACACCTAAAAATGTCTGCCCCAAAACCAAACCTGATGATGAACACCTTTAACTGCATTTATTTTTCGGGTTGAATATTTAATTTTTGGAGTGTCTAAATCCATGTTCTATCTAATATATTTCATATACCAATCCATTTCCTAGCTCATTTCCCTAAATCATAGCTTGTTATCAACTTTTCGTGTCCACATCGCAAAACCGAGTGAAACTGATTTCTTTTGTCTTATAATTTTGGTAAAATAATTATTTTATTGAATAGACCTTGAAATAAGCTTTCCAACCAAATATTATAAGCCCAATTATGAGCTATAACGAAAAAGATATGAGCAAAACACTAAACTCGGCCAAAAATCGACACCCTTCCATTAAAACTTCCATATCATAAAATATACAAATCAGTTTCATATGATTCTTATTGGGTTGGGAATAAAACTTGATAATATTTCCAATGATATATTATATGCCTTATTCCAAGTTACGGATCATAAGTTATGATGATTTTAAAAACAGGTAAAAAATTGGAATCACCGCGCACAGTGAAAAAGCACCGTGTCACGGGAGTGTTCCCCGTCTGACGGTGCCTTCCCCCATCTGACAGTGCCTAGTGCTGTGACACAGTACTGTACATCATGTCACGGTGCCATTTTTAAGCTCTTTCGCGTCAAATTCCACCGTGGCACGATACATGTAGCTGTGACACGGTATTTCCCACCATGTCACGGTTCTTTTTCCATGTAATTTCCGCGTTTTCCCATACCGTGACACGGTGTATTGTACCGTTCCACAGTGGAAACTGGCGTGTCACGGTACATGTGCCATGTCATGGAATTTTCTCGTGCCTTTTCCGCATAAACCCTGCACGCGTTCTTACTTCTCGTAGGTCAAATATTTCCCGTGTCACTCCAGTTGTCCACCGCGTCACGGGATTGTCCCCCTTCTGAAGGTGCACCTTCCCCCATCTGACGATGCCTGGCACCGTGTCACGGTGTTCTCTGTCGTGTCACGGTGTTATTTTTTTAGGGTTCCGTGTGTTCCCTCTGTTCATTTTCCCTATAAATAGAACCCCCCTTTCTGCAGTTCGGGGCATCAAATCCTTCTCTCTTTCCTTCTTTTACACCAAAAATTATTCTATTCTCTCTCTCCCATATTCTAAGATTTAAACTTATATTCCTAATTACACCATTCTTCCCTTAAGCACTCCAAGGAGTCCATACTCAACCCGAGGTTCCGTCCTTAAACTAAGGCGTGAAAGGTACACATAACTGAGGGTTTGGAACAAATAAACTCTACTTTTTATTTACTTTTATTTAATTTCTATTTGATTTATAGTTTTATTGAAGTTACTATCAATTTATTCATGATGTAGCAATTTAAAGGAACGCGCGGAATGTGAATAATTAATTTAATTACTTATTTTTATTTTAATATTGCTAATATCATGATTAGGTTTACTATTATTTGATTTGACTTACACCATTATTATTGAATTGCTACTTATATTAATGTTTATTCTATTATTATTTTTATGATCACCATATTGCATGTTTAAAGGGAATATGTAACTGAAAATCACGCCTAATAAGATAATTTGGACAACCGTTTTAGGTTCCTTTTTAATCTTTTTGTTTAATCAAGTGATCACAAATATTTTAGAATTATATGGTGCATTAAACCAATTTAGCTTAATAATAGTTTGGAGCAAATTGAATATTTTGTTTGTATGTCTTTGAGATCGCAGGAATCACTTTTCACTATTAGATTCGAGTAGAGGCCAATACGGGTGAATGTGACTCCATGACTCACTTCGTACCATCATCCCTGATCCTCGTTTTGTGGTTCCGAACCATATGGAGTTAGTAATCTCATGGATTATGAATGGGGTGTAACCTTCACGGGTAGATCGTTGCTGCGTATCGTTGTCCCTTAATCGTGGTTGCCTTTTATGATCCGTTAACAGTTTACAAGTTCCTGAAAAGTTGTTGGCGTCTCCATACATTCCTTGTCCCTAATCGTATTATGTCAATTCCCACTTTCTATGATTGCCAAGCATATTCACACATGCTTTGTGCACTTCGAACGACGCTTATAGGGGGGATATTGCTAGGATGGGAAAAGGTGATGGGTTCAGAATACAAAAAATCGGGAAGATCTCGATCAAGTGTTTACTCACCGGGTGACTTGGATGCCAAGGTAGCATCAATTATGGAACAATTCCGCAATGACTTAGTAGGTGAATTTAATGCTTAGGCGAAGCAAATGAATTTACCCTTGCCTTTCCCCTTGACTACACGAGAGACATGGAGAAGATGAGAGATATGGAGAAGATGAGAGATATGGAGAAGATGAGAGACATGAGCTAGTTTCCAATCTCTTAGTTTTGGCATATTGAGTTACGTGAGATCCAAGGTGGCATTGTTGATTAACTATTGTAGGTCGGTACTCCTACAAATGCGGACTCTACGGCACTTGAGCATCCAATAATCCATGAATTTCCAGATTTCAGGTGATTAACGTAGTTGATTTCGTTACTTGATCAATTGTGTAGGAAAAGACACCTTTTAATTAGATCTGTTTCTTATAAGTGAATTTAGATATTGGTGTAAGAAGAGACCTAGTATGCACTACTAGCCCTGGGGCTATCAAATAGTGTAGAGTTGCATTTGGTGGCGTATGGTAGTGCACAAGCGAGTACCGGTGATACGGTCCATTTCCGATCGCTTAGGCCACAACATTACTCGGTCAGGATCAATTCTTTGATTTCTGGGTTAGAAAACATCCTGCTACCGGTGCCCATAGTGGAGAGGATGGGATAAGTCTACTTTGGGGAGAAAAAGGTAGCTATGTGCAATGGCCACGTGCTTGGGTACGGTTGATCAACGTGGTAATATTTGAATTTTATGTTGGGCTAATTACACAATTTGCACTCACTATACTTTTGTCAACAAAAAATTACCGAAAACTGCACTTTAAAGCATACGTTCCCTAATCCAGTCCCGTCCCATGTTCCCTGATCCCCGTTTCATGAACCCGTTCGCCGACCCCCCTCCCAAAACACTCTGCACCCCGGACCAAAGCAGCCTGGGCAGGTGCTGCGTGGGCTGCAGCAGCCTCGGCAGGTGCTGCATTGGCCACATCAGCCTGGGCAGCAGCTACCTAGGCCGCTGCAGCCTCGGCAGCTGCTGCCTAAGCCTCTGCAGCCCGGTCCGCTGTAGCCTGGTGGGCCGCTGCAGCCTCGGCAGCTACTGCCTTGCCTGGTCAGCTTGTTTAGGGCCCTGGCAGCAGTTGTCTTCCATGATGCGGCCTCGGCAGCTGCTGCGTTGGCTGATGCGGCATGGGCAGCGTCTGTCTTGGCTTTTACGTCCTTAGTAGCTCACTAGACGGAGATTTTTTTACCCTCACTAATCTTTGTTTGATCAGATTTCGAATAAAAGCCAAACATCAAAGAAAAGGAGGGTGGAGAAGCATACAACCATTGATCAACCTACAAACAAGGTGAGTGAACAACGGTCGAAGAGTGAACAAGTGTCGAAGAAGAATTCTTCGAAAAGGTTCAGCCTTGCTACCTACTCAACTTGTTGGAGACGATGTCATTCAATCGCTCTCTAAAGATTTAACATTTCTAAACAACAGTTTTAGACATTTTCCTAGTGACGATCCCATTGAAATTGCCCTTCCTAAGGCAATGTTCCACTATGATGAGGATGCAAGTGCATGGTTAAACAAAACAAGATGTGAAGAAATTTCTATGTGGTTCAATACTTAACATTTCCCTCATTCAAATATTCATGAGGTACTTGAATGCCACCCCAATTGAATCAAAAAGCTTTGTTAAAATGTGTTTGACTTTCATTTTATTCAAAAAGCTTTGTTTGAATGTGATTGACTTCCATTTGATTCAAAATTTTTGTTTAAATGTGTTTGAATTACATTTGATTCAAAAGGCTTTGTTTGAAGGTCTTTGACTTTTATTTGATTCAAAAAGCTTTGTTTGAATGTGTTTAACTTTCATTCCACTCAAAAAGCTTTGTTTTAATGTGTTTAACTTTCATTTGATTTAAAAAGCTTAATTTGAATGTGTTTGATTTTCATTTGATTCAATAAGCTTTGTTTTCAATTTGTTTGATTTTCATTTGATTCAATTAGCTTTGTTGAATGCTTTGACTTTCATTCGATTCTAAAGGCTTTGTTTGAATGTGTTTGTCTTTCATTTGATTCAAAAAGCTTTATTTGAATGTGTTTGATTTTCATTTGATTCAATAAGCTTTGTTTTTAATTTGTTTGACTTTGATTTGATTAAAAAAGCTTTGTTTGAAATAATTTAACTTTCATTCAATTTAAAAATCTTTTTTGAATGTGTTTGACTTTCATTCGTTTAAAACATCTTTATTTGAATGTGTTCGCCATTCATTTGATTCATTTTACATCTTTGAATGTATATGACTTTCATTCAATTCTTAAAGCTTTATTTTAATTTGTTTGACTTTCATTCGATTCTAAAGGATTTGTTTAAATGTGTTTGTCTTTCATTTGATTCAAAAAGCTTTATTTGAATGTGTTTGTCTTTCATTTGATTCAAAAAGCTTTATTTGAATGTGTTTGATTTTCATTTGATACAATAAGCTTTGTTTTTAATTTGTTTAATTTTCATTTGATTGAAAAAGCTTTGTTTGAAATAATTTAAATTTCATTTAATTTAAAAATCTTTTTTGAATGTGTTTGACTTTCATTCATTTAAAAAATATTTATTTGAATGTGTTCGGCATTCATTTGATTTATTTTACATCTTTGAATGTATATGACTTTCATTCAATTCTTAAAGCTTTATTTTAATTTGTTATACTTTCATTTGATTTAAAAAACTTTGTTTGAATGTGTTTGACTTTCATTTGATTCAAAAGCTTTGTTTTAATGTGTTTGACTTTCATTTGATTCAATTAGCTTCTTTGAATGCATATGACTTTCATTCGATTTTAAAACCTTTTTTTGAATGTGTTTGACTTTCATTTGATTCAAAAAGCTTGGTTTGAATGTGTTTGACTTTCATTTGATTCAATTAGCTTCGTTGAAGGCATTATTACTTTCATTCGATTCAAACAGTTTTGTTTAAAAAGTGAACACAATCAAACAAAGCTTTTAAAGTGAACACAATCAATCATTCGATTCAAAGGGAATTGATAGCACTAAAGCTCTTGGTATTGATGGCTTTAACTCCTTTTTCTTTAAGAGAGCTTGGCATATTGTGAAAGATGATATTTATGCAAGTGTTATTGATTTCTTTAATAAAGGGACCTTGCATAAGCAATGGATTTGCACAAATATCACTCTTGTTCCTAAAATCCCTAATGCTTCCCATGTTAAGGATTTTAGACCTATTGCTTGTTGCACTGTGGTTTATAAGCTTATTTCTAAGATCATAACTGCTAGACATGCTGCTATCATTGGTGAGGTCATTGATGATGCTTAATCAGGTTTTATTCCAAGCAAGCACATTGGTGACAATTTCCTTCTTGCAACTGAGTTGATCAAAGGCTATGATCACAAATTTATTTCACCTAGATGCATGGTTAAGGTGGATCTGAAGAAAGCCTATGATTCAGTTGAGTGGGGATTTTTTATTATTGTTATGCAGGAGCTTGGTTTTCCTCAAAGGTTTATTAACTGGATCTGGACCTGTCTTACTTCTGTCTCTTATTCTATTCTTATCTATGGTTTCCCTGCCCCTCCCTTTGAAGCTAAGAAAGGTTTAAGGCAAGGTGATCCTATGTCTCCCTTTCTTTTTGCTATTGGTATGGAATACCTTTCCAGATGCCTTGATGAGCTTAGGTTAACTCCTGATTTTAACTTTCATCCTAGATGTGAAAAGTTAAACCTTACTCATATGATGTTTGCTGATGATCTGTTGATGTTTTCTAGAGCTGATAGTGTTTCTGTCAAGCTTCTTTTCCAAGCTTTCTTGAAATTTTCTAGTGCTTCAGGGCTTTCTGCTAACCTCGATAAAAGTGAAGTTAACTTTGGAGGAGTTTCTTTTGATGTTCAGACAGAACTTAAAGAGCTCCTTGGTGTTTCTCAAGGTTCTATTCCTTTTAGATATCTTGGGGTCCCTCTCTCTTCTAAGAAGCTTACAATTGCTCAGTGTAAGCCTTTGGTGGAGAAAGTGACTGCTAGAATTCAAGGGTGGATGGCTAAACACTTGTCCGATGATGGGAGGCTCCAGTTGGTTAAGAGTGTGTTGTTTGGTATTCAGACATATTGGGCTCAAATCTTTATCTTACCAAAGAAAATTCTAAAAGAGATTGAGGCTAGATTCAGATGCTTTCTTTAGACTGGCTCCTCTGCTCCTGTTAAGAAATCTTTTGTTGCTTGGAACTATGTCTGTCTTCCTAAAGTCTGTGGTGGCTGGAACTTGCTTTCTCTCCCTGAGTGGAATAAGGTAGTTGTCACTAAGTTACTTTGGGATATTGCTCACAAGGCTGATAATCTTTGGGTTGAGTGGGTCCATATTTATTATTTCAAGCATAAAGATTGTTGGACCACTCCTATCCTTGCTAAATGCTCTCGGTTTTTGAAGAAAATTCTGAGTTGTAGAGATATTGTGAATGATCAAGGGGGATAGGATGGTTTCATAAAGGGTAATAAGATGAAAATCAAGAAGCTTTATGCTGCTATTAGGCCTCAAGTCCCTAAGGTTCCTTGGAAGAGGGTCATTTGTCATATTTTGGCAACTCCTAAAAGTGTGTTTATCTTGTGGCTAGCTTTGTGGGATAGGCTTGTCAATAAGGATAGGTTGCTACAATGGCACATCTCTTGCGATCGAAGGTGTTTCTTTTGCTTTGAATAGTAATGAAAGTGTTCAACACTTATTCTTTGATTGTGAGTACTCTAGACAGGTTTGGAACAAGGTTTTGAGTATTTTACATGTCTCCAAGCCTGTTCAGCAGTTTGATGATGAAATTGAACGGTTGAAGAAAATCAGCAGAAGTTTTAGAATGAAAAACAAAGTGATCCAACTTGCCTTCACTAAAACAGTCTATGGTATTTGGATACAGAGGAATGTAGTTTTGTTTACTGGTTGTTGCAAGCCTGCTGATATTCTAGTTAAGGATATTATCTTTCATTCAGCTTGTAGAATCCCAACTGGAAGCAAGTACTTGATTGTGTAATTTTCTGCTTAGTTTGTTTTGACAGGGAGCTGCAGGTCTGCTGCTGTTCTGTTTTGGTTTCAGGTTGCTGCTGTTGTTCTGAAGTCTGCAGCAGGTTGGGTTTTTGTTTGCTGCAGCCTGGTTTGCATGGACGTGCTCTTTATCTGCAGCTGCTCTGTTCTGGCAGACTGTGTTGATGCAGCTACTGTTGTTCTAGTCTGCTGCTGCTGTTTCTGGTCTGCTGCTGCTGCTATTCTAGTCTGCTGCTGCTGTTGCTGGTTTGTTGCTGCTATTGCTGGTTTGCTGCTGCTGCTTTTTTTTCTGTTCAGCTTGTCTGTCTGCAAATCTGCTGCAGCTTGGGTGCTGTTTTTGAATTCTTGTCTTGGCAGCTGGTGGTTTAGTGTCTTTCTCTTTTCTTTTTAGCTGCTTTAGCTTCTTTATTTGCTTGTACATGTTGGTTTTGGTGCTTTAAGCTGCTGTTTTTGCCTATTTTGTGTGCTTCTTTTGTCTTAGGTGGCTGTGAGCTTGAGTCCAGTAGTTGTCCTTGTTTCTCTCAAGCACCCTTCCTAGAAGGTGGTTTGGGTAGATTCTTGGACAGTTGGTGTTGGTTTGGCCTTTTTGTTCTGTGGTGTTTGATGTTGTAAGTTTGTAAATTTCTTATTTTGGCAATAAAATTCTTATTTTCCAAAAAAAAAGTCAAACACATTCAAACAAAACTTTTAAAATCAAATGAAAGTCAAACACCTTCAAACACAGCTTTTTGAATTAAATTAAACTCAAACACATTAAAATAAAACTTTTTAAATAGAATAAAAGTCAAATGCATTCAAAGAAGCTAATTGAATCAAATGAAAGTCAAACCCATTCAAACAAAGTTTTTTAAATCAAATGAAAGCAAACACATTCAAACAAAGCTTTTTAAATTAAATGAAAGTAAACACATCATTTGTTTCAAAAAGCTTTGTTTTAATGTGTTTGACTTTCATTTGATTCAATTAGCTTCTTTGAATACATATGACTTTCATTCGATTCACAGATTTTGGTTTTAATGTGTTTGACTTTCATGTGATTCAAATAGCTTCGCTGAAGGCATTTAACATTCATTCGATTTAAAAAGCTTTGTTTAAATATGTTTTACTATAATTTCATTTTAAAAGCTTTGTTTAAATGTGTTTAACTTTCATTTCATTCAAAAAGCTTTATTTAAATGTGTAAGACTTTTATTCAATTCAAAAAGCTTTGTTTTAATGTGTTTGACTTTCATTTGATTCAAAATGTTTTTTTTAATGTATTTGACTTTCATATTATTCAATTATCTTTGTTCAATGCATTTGATTTCATTCAATTCTAAAAGCTTTGTTTGAATGTGTTTATATTTCATTTGATTTAAAAAGTTTATTTTAAATTTGTTTTACTTTCATTTGATTCAAAAAGATTTGTTTGAATGTGTTTGGCTTTTATTTTATTCAAAAAGCTTTGTTTGAATGTGTTTGACTTTCATTTAATTCAATTAGCTTCTTTGAATGCTTAAAACTTTCATTCGATTTTAAAAGCTTTGTTTGTATGTGTTTGACTTTCATTTGATTAAAAAAGCTTGGTTGAAGGCATTTGACTATTATTCGATTCAAAAAAATTTGTTTGAATGCGTTTGACTTTTAGTTGATTCAAAAGGCTTTGTTTGAATATGTTTGACTTTTATTTGACTCAAAAAGTTTAATTTGAATGTGATTGACTTTCATTAGATTCAAAAATTTGTGTTTAAATGTGTTTGACTTTCATTTGATTCTAAAATCTTTGTTTAGATGTCTTTGACTTTTATTTGATTCAAAAAGCTTTGTTTGAATGTGTTTGACTTTCATTTGATTGAAAAGGATTTGTTTTAATGTGTTTGACTTTCATTTTATTTAAAAATCATTGCTTGAATGTGTTTTATTTTATTTGATTCAATTAGCTTTGTTTAATACTTTGACTTTCATTCGATTCAAAAAGCTTTGTTTGAATGTGTTTGTCTTTCATTTGATTTAAAAAGCTTTATTTGAATGTGTTTGATTTTCATTTGATTAAAAAGCTTTGTTTGAATGTGTTTTACTTTCATATGATTCAAAAAGCTTTGTTTGAATGTGTTTGTCTTTCATTTGATTAAAAAAGCTTTGTTTGAATGTGTTTGACTTTCATTTGAATCAATTAGCTTTGTTGAATGCATTTGACTTTCTTTTGATTCAAAAAGTTTTGTTTGAATGTGTTTTTGTTCCATTTTATTTAAAAAAACTTTTTTAGAATGAGTTTAACTTTCATTTGATTCAATTAGCTTCTTTGAATGCATTCGACTTTTATTCGATTCAAAAAGCTTTTTTTAAATTTGTTTGACTTTCATTTGATTTAAAAAGCATCGTTTGAATGTGTTTGACTTTCATTTGATTCAAAAAGCTTTGTTTTAATGTGTTTGACTTTCATTTGATTCAATTAGCTTCGTTGAATGCATATGACTTTCATTCGATTTAAAAAGCTTTGTTTGAATTTGTTTGACTTTCATTTCATTAAAAAAGCTTTGTTTCAATGTGTTTGTGTTTCATTTGATTCAAAAAGCTTTGTTTGAACGTGTTTGACTTTTATTCAATTCAAAAAGCTTTATTTCAATGTGTTTGACTTTAATTGTATTTAAAAGTCTTTGCTTGAATGTGTTTGACTTTCATTTGATTCAATTAGCTTTCTTAAATGCATTTGACTTTCATTCAACTCAAAAAGCTTTGTTTAAATGTGGTTGTCTATCATTTAAATCAAAAAGCTTTGTTTGAATGTGTTTTATTTTCATTTGATTAGAAAAGAATTGTTCGTTTGAATGTGTTTGACTTTCATTTGATTCAAAAAGCTTTGTTTAATGAATTTGACTTTCATTCGATTTAAAATATTTTTTGATTGTGTTTAACTTTGATTCGAATGAAAAATCTGTGTTTGAATTTGTTCAGCTTTTATTTGATTCAATTAGCTTCTTTTAATGTAAATGACTTTCATTTAATTTGAAAAGCATTGCTTGAATGTGTTTGACTTTAATTTGATTTAAATCATTTGTTTGAATGGGTTTAACTTTCATTTGATTCAATTAGCTTCTTTGAATGCATTTAACTTTCATTCTATTAAAAAAGTTTTGTTTGAATGTGTTTGAGTTTCATTTGATTGAAAGGGCTTTGTGTGAAGGTGTTTGACTTTCATTTGATTCAAAAAACTTTGTTTGAATGTGTTTGACTTTCACATGATTCAATTTGCTTCTTTGAATACATATAACTTTCTTTCAATTCGAAAAGTTTGGTTTGAATGTGTTTGACATTCATGTCATTCAATTAGCTTCGTTGAAGGCATTTCACTTTACACCGATTTAAAAAGCTTTGTTTAAATGTGTTTAAATAACATTTGATTCTAAAAGCTTTGTTTAAATGTGTTTAACTTTCATTTGATTCAAAAACCTTTTATTCAAATGTGATTGACTTTCATTTGATTCAAAAAGTTTTTTTTTAATTGTGTTTGTAAGAATGTGTTTGACATTCATTTGATTCAAAAAGCATTATTTAATTGTGTAAGACTTTCTTTCAATTCAAAAAGTTTGTAAGAATGTGTTTGACATTCATTTGATTCAAAAAGCATTATTTAAATGTGTAAGACTTTCTTTCAATTCAAAAAGCTTTGTTTTAATGTGTTTGACTTTCATTTGATTCGAAATGTTTTTTTGAATGTATTTGACTTTCATATTATTCAATTATCTTTGTCCAATGCATTTGATTTCATTTAATTGAAAAAGCTTTGTTTGAATGTGTTTATATTTCATTTGATTTAAAAAGTTTAATTTAAATGTATTTTACTTTCATTTGATTCAAAAAGATTTGTTTGAATGTGTTTGGCTTTTATTTTATTCAAAAATCTTTGTTAGAAAGTGTTTGACTTTCATTTAATTCAATTAGCTTCTTTGAATGCTTAAAACTTTCATTCGATTTTAAAAGCTTTGTTTGAATGTGTGTTGACTTTCGTTTGATTAAAAAAGCTTGGTTGAAGGCATTTGACTTTTATTCGATTTAAAAAATTTTGTTTGAATGTGTTTGACTTTTAGTTGATTCAAAAGGCTTTGTTTGAATATATTTGACTTTCATTTGACTCAAAAAGTTTAATTTGAATGTGATTGACTTTCATTAGATTCAAAAATTTTGTTTAAATGTGTTAAATTTTTATTTGATTCAAAAAATTTTATTTTTATGTCTTTGACTTTTATTTGATTCAAAAAGCTTTGTTTGAATGTTTGACTTTCATTTGATTAAAAAGGATTTGTTTTAATGTGTTTGACTTTCATTTTATTTAAAAATATTTGCTTGAATGTGTTTGATATTTATTTGATTCAATTAGCTTTGTTTAATACTTTGATTTTCATTCGATTAAAAAAGCTTTGTTTGAATGTGTTTGTCTTTCATTTGATTTAAAAAGCTTTATTTGAATGAGTTTAATTTTCATTTGATTAAAAAGCTTTGTTTGAATGTGTTTTACTTTTATTTGATTCAAAAAGCTTTGTTTGAATGAATTTAACTTTCATTCGATTTAAAAATCTTTTTTGAATGTGCTTGGCTTTCATTCATTTAAAAAATCTTTATTTGAATGTGTTCGGCGTTGATTTGATTCAATTAGCTTCTTTGAATGTATATGACTTTAATTCGATTTTAAAAGCTTTATTTGAATTTGTTTGACTTTCATTTGATTTAAATAGCTTTGTTTCAACGTGTTTGACTTTTATTAGATTCAAGAAACTTTGCTTGAATGTGTTTGATTTTTATTTGATTCACTTAGCTTTGTTGAATGCTTTGACTTTCATTCGATTCAAAAAGCTTTGTTTGAATGTGTTTGCCTTTCATTTGATTGAAAAAGCTTTATCTGAATGTGTTTGATTTTCATTTGTTTCAAAAAAGCTTTGTTTGAATGTGTTTAACTTTAATTTGATTTAAAAAGCTTTGTTTGAATGAATTTGACTTTCATTCAATTTTAAAATCTTTTTTTTAATGTGTTTGACTTTCATTCGTTTAAAAAATCTTTGTTTGATTGTGTTCGGCATTCATTTGATTTAATTAGCTTCTTTGAGTGTATATGACTTTCATTCGATTCAAAATGCCTTGTTTGAAGGAGTTTGACTTTCATTGATTCAAAATGCTTTGTTTGAATATTTTTTACCTTGATTTGTTTTAATTAGCTTTTTTGAATGCATTTGACTTTTATTCGATTCAAAATGCTTTCATTTGATTTTAAAAGCTTTGTTTGAATGTATTTGACTTTCATTTGATTCAATTAGCTTCTTTGAATACATATGATTTTCATTCGATTCAAATAGCTAGGTTTGAATGTGTTTGAATATCAAATGATTTAATTAGCTTTGCTTAAGGCATTTCACTTTCATTCGATTCAAAATTCTTTGTTTAAATGTGTTTGAGTTTCATTTGATTCAAAAAGCTTTGTTTAAATGTGTTTGACTGTCATTCGATAAAAAAAGGTTTGTCTAAATGTGTTTGACTTTCATTTGATTCAAAAAGCTTTGGTTGAATATGTTTGAAAAAGATTTATTTTAATGTGTTTGACTTTTATTTAATTCAAAAAGCTTTGTTTTAATGTGTTTGACTTTCAATTGATTAAAAAAGCTTTTTTTGAATATGTTTGACTTTAACTTAATTTAAAAAGCTTTGTTTGCATGTGTTTGACTTTCATTTGAATCAATTAGCTTTTATGAATGCATTTGACTTTCTTTCGACTCAAAAAGCTTTATTTGAATTTGTTTGACTTTCTTTTGATTTAAAAATCTTTGTTTGAATGTGTATGACTTTCATTTGATTCAAAAAGCTTTGTTTTAATATGTTTGACTTTCATTTGATTCAATTAGCTTCTTTAAATGCATATGACTTTCATTTGATTTAAAAAGCTTTGTTTGAATGTGTTTGTCTTTCATTTTATGCTTGGTTTGAATGTATTTGACTTTCATTGATTCAATTAGCTTTGTTGAAGGCATTTGACTTTCATTCAATTCAAAAAGCTTTGTTTGAATGTATTTGACTTTCATTTGATTCAAAAAGCTTTGTTTAAATGTGTTTGAATATCACTTGATTCAAAAAGCTTTTTTTAATGTCATTGACTTTCAGTTGATTCAAAATATTTTTTTTAAATGTGTTTACTATTCATTTGATTAAAAAAGCTTTGTTTGAATGTGTTTGACTTTCATTGGATTCGAAAAGCTTTGTTTGAATGTGTTTTACTTTCATTCAATTCAAAAAGCTTTGTTTAATGTATTTGTGTTTTATTTAATTCAAAAATCTTTGTTTGAATGTGTTTAACTTTCATTTGATTCAATTAGCTTCGTTGAAGGCATTTGACTTTTATTCGATTCAAAAAAACTTTGTTTGAATGTGTTTGACTTTCAGTTGAATCAAAAAGCTTTGTTAAAATGTGTTTGATTTTTATTTGATTCAAAAAGCTTTATTTGAATGTGATTGACTTCCATTTGATTAAAAAAGCTTTGTTTGAATGTCTTTGACTTTTATTTGATCAAAAAGCTTTGTTTGAATGTGTTAACTTTCATTCCATTCAAAATTCTTTGTTTTAATGTTTTAACTTTCATTTGATTAAAAAGCTTTGTTTGAATGTGTTTTACTTTCATATGATTCAAAAAGCTTTGTTTGAATGAATTTAACTTTCATTCGATTTAAAAATCTTTTTTGAATGTGCTTGGCTTTCATTCATTTAAAAAATCTTTATTTGAATGTGTTCGGCGTTGATTTGATTCAATTAGCTTCTTTGAATGTATATGACTTTAATTCGATTTTAAAAGCTTTATTTGAATTTGTTTTACTTTCATTTGATTTAAAAAGCTTTGTTTCAACGTGTTTGACTTTTATTAGATTCAAGAAGCTTTGCCTGAATGTGTTTGATTTTTATTTGATTCTTTTTTTTTTTGGTAAATAAGAGATTTTATTATCACCAAAGAAACGTTCCAAAGAAACGATACAAAATACAAAAAGTAACCTTCAAACTACACAAGCCCCTAAGGGCCCACAAACCACTCTCATCTAGAAAAAACAGACCCTAAAACCAGCCTTAAATGTTAAGGCACCTTCTAGGAAGGGTACTTAACAAAAGACCAGAACACGATACAAAACTCAACATAACAAAACAGCCAAAAGAATTTAAGAAGGCAAGCTGTTCCTCAGATTTACAAGCCACTGGCAGTGCTTTCTCTTCCATTTGCAACTAATCATTTGCTGAGAACGCTCTACTACTGCTAAACAAATCCTGTAACATAGAGCATCAGGAGCTTGTACAGCATGATTCCACAAAGCAAAATTTCTGGCAGACCACAGATAATACACCAGAGCTGCAAGACTAGTAAAACCAACTCTTCTACAAATTGGATCTTTAAAAACTCTCTTCCACTGTTTCCAGGTGTTCAAGATATTAAAGTGAGTTTCTTGAATCCCAAGCCAGTCACCTATCTTTGACAAACATCTTCTGCTATAAATGCAGTCAAAAAACAGATGCTGATGACTTTCAGTGTCAGCCCCACATAGTAAGCATCTATCAGTGTCACTGATTCCATGCCTAATCAGTATATCCCTGGTTCTTAGCTTACTCAGGACTGCAAGCCAGGCTATGAAGGAAGTCTTAGGTATATTATACCGATTCCACACCCATACTGTCCAGTCCACCTTTGCCTCACCAGTCTTTAACCATTTATAGACAGAAGCTATAGAATAGGATTGCTTAGTCCACTTCTCATCACTGAACCCCTGCTGAAGAGCATCCTTGACCTTGCAAATCTTCTTCCAAGCCCACCCATCAGCTTTCTTAGGCACATAAGCCCACCAATTCTGAGCTTTAACATATACATTATTGACCCACTTAACCCAGAGAGAGTCTTTCTTCTTAGCAATTTGCCAAACATACTTACCAAGAGCTGCCTTGTTCCATTCTTCACAGTCCCTAATGCCCAGCCCACCAACCTTCCTATCCTTACAAATCTAGGACCAGGCTATAGGAGGAGTTTTAGAAAGAACAGCAGACCCACACCACAAGAAGGCTCTACAAAGCTGGTTTATCCTTTGAATGACAGTCTTAGGCAGAAGCACACACTGAGCCCAGTATGAATGCAAGCTAATCAGAACAGAATTAATCAAAACCACTCTAGCTGCATAAGACAAATTCCTACTTGCCCAACACATAAGTCTTTGCAACATTTTATCTATTAACACATCAAAATCACTAGTTTTCAAGTATTTTGAGTTGAGGGGAATACCCAAATATCTGAAAGGGACTGCCCCCTCACTAAAATCAGTGAGTCTCAAAATACTTGACTTAGTACCATCGTCAACATTACCAAAATAGATTGTAGTCTTCTCTGAATTAGCTTGTAACCCTGAGACCTTTCCAAACATCTTCAAGGCCCTGAAAACCAGATCTACAGATTTTCTATCCCCATAAGTAAATAACATCAAATCATCTGCAAAAATCAAATGATTGAGCTGTAGCCCTTTACATCTGTAATGAAATTTGAAATCCTTGAGTTGACTCACCTTCTTAAGCAATCTAGTGAGGTACTCCATAACAATTACAAACAGCAAAGGGGACATTGGATCACCTTGTCTCACACCCCTTTTCCCTTGAAAAAAGCCATGCATCCCTCCATTCAAGAATAAGGAGTAAGAGGGAGAAGACACACAAGTCATAACCCAATGCACAAACTGAGAAGGAAAACCAAGAGCAGTGAGCATATCTGAAATGAACTTCCAGTGCACTGAGTCATACGCTTTCCTCACATCTACTTTAATAGTACATCTTGGGGATTTTCTCTTATTATTGTAATCCTTAAGAATATCTTGACAAATCAAGATATTATCCATGATTGATCTGCCAGCCACAAAAGCTCCTTGACAGTCATTCACAATAACAGGTAAAACCTCCTTCAATCTTGAACAAATCATCTTGGAAATAATCTTGTAGACCACATTACAACAGGCTATGGGTCTAAACTGAGAAACCATTGTTGCATTTTCAGTTTTTGGAATCAGAGTGAGAGTAGTAGCACAGACTTGTTTAAGAAGCTTGCCATGCTCAAAAAAACCAAGAACAGCTTTACAGAGATCATTTTTTACTATACTCCAGGAACTCTTAAAGAACCTACTAGAGAAGCCATCAGGTCCAGGTGCTTTATCCTCATCAATACTCCATAAAGCCCCTTTAACATCCCCCTCATCAAACTTCCGGCAAAGAGCAATCTTCTGACCCTCATTAAGCACAGCTCCTTCCATCATAACACTCATGTGTAACTTGTTTTGAGGCACAGAGTGCGTACCCAAGAGATCAATGTAGAATTTAGTAAAAGCATCTACTATTACAGAAGGTTCCTGAGTGATTTCTCCACCAGCTAAAGAGATACTAGCAATTCTATTATGAACCCTTCGATTTCTCAAACAAGCATGAAAATAAGAGGAGTTAACATCTCCATCTTTATACCAGTGCATTTTAGCTTTCTGTTTAAAAAATTGAAATCTAGCCTTGTGAGCAGAAGCATACCTTTCCCTTGCTATACTTTCAGCACAGATGAGTTCCTCATTACAAGGATCCAGACTGAGCTTCTTTTGACATTGCATCAGCTCATTAGCAGCTACAACATCAGCCGTTTCAACATTTGAAAAGTAAGACAGATTAAGCTTCTTCAGACAAACCTTAAGAGCTTGCAGCTTCTTGACAAAGACAAACATATCAGTACCTTGAATTTCAGCATTCCAGGCCTGCTTAATAATATCAATGTACCCTGGGTAATCTGTCCACATATTAAAAAAACGAAAAGGTTTCTTACTCCCTTCAGCTTTCCCAAACATAGAAACAATACAAGGACAGTGGTCCATCAGCCCTTCAGGGAATTTTTTTTTTTTTATTATTTGATTCACTTAGCTTTGTTGAATGCTTTGACTTTCATTCGATTCAAAAAGCTTTGTTTGAATGTGTTTGCCTTTCATTTGATTGAAAAAGCTTTATCTGAATGTGTTTGATTTTCATTTGTTTCAAAAAAGCTTTGTTTGAATGTGTTTAACTTTAATTTGATTTAAAAAGCTTTGTTTGAATGAATTTGACTTTCATTCAATTTTAAAATCTTTTTTGTAATGTGTTTGACTTTCATTCGTTTAAAAAATCTTTGTTTGATTGTGTTCGGCATTCATTTGATTTAATTAGCTTCTTTGAGTGTATATGACTTTCATTCGATTCAAAAAGCCTTGTTTGAAGGAGTTTGACTTTCATTTGATTCAAAATGCTTTGTTTGAATATTTTTTACGTTGATTTGTTTTAATTAGCTTTTTTGAATGCATTTGACTTTTATTCGATTCAAAATGCTTTCATTTGATTTTTAAAGCTTTGTTTGAATGTGTTTGACTTTCATTTGATTTAATTAGCTTCTTTGAATACATATGATTTTCATTCGATTCAAATAGCTAGGTTTGAATGTGTTTGAATATCAAATGATTTAATTAGCTTTGCTTAAGGCATTTCACTTTCATTCGATTCAAAATGCTTTGTTTAAATGTGTTTGAGTTTCATTTGATTCAAAAAGCTTTGTTTAAATGTGTTTGACTGTCATTCGATTAAAAAAGGTTTGTCTAAATGTGTTTGACTTTCATTTGATTCAAAAAGCTTTGGTTGAATATGTTTGAAAAAGATTTATTTTAATGTGTTTGACTTTTATTTAATTCAAAAAGCTTTGTTTTAATGTGTTTGACTTTCAATTGATTAAAAAAGCTTTTTTTGAATATGTTTGACTTTAACTTAATTCAAAAAGCTTTGTTTGCATGTGTTTGACTTTCATTTGAATCAATTGGCTTTGTTAAATGCATTTGACTTTCTTTCGACTCAAAAAGCTTTATTTGAATTTGTTTGACTTTCTTTTGATTTAAAAATCTTTGTTTGAATGTGTATGACTTTCATTTGATTCAAAAAGCTTTGTTTTAATATGTTTGACTTTCATTTGATTCAATTAGCTTCTTTAAATGCATATGACTTTCATTTGATTTAAAAAGCTTTGTTTGAATGTGTTTGACTTTCATTTTAAGCTTGGTTTGAATGTGTTTGACTTTCATTGATTCAATTAGCTTTGTTGAAGGCATTTGACTTTCATTGAATTCAAAAAGCTTTGTTTGAATGTATTTGACTTTCATTTGATTCAAAAAGCTTTGTTTAAATGTGTTTGAATATCACTTGATTCAAAAAGCTTTTTTTTAATGTCTTTAGCTTTCAGTTGATTCAAAATATTTTTTTTAAATGTGTTTACTATTCTTTTGATTAAAAAAGCTTTGTTTGAATGTGTTTGACTTTCATTGGATTCGAAAAGCTTTGTTTGAATGTGTTTTACTTTCATTCAATTCAAAAAGCTTTGTTTAATGTATTTGTGTTTTATTTAATTCAAAAATCTTTGTTTGAATGTGTTTAACTTTCATTTGATTCAATTAGCTTCGTTGAAGGCATTTGACTTTTATTCGATTCGAAAAAACTTTGTTTGAATGTGTTTGACTTTCAGTTGAATCAAAAAGCTTTGTTAAAATGTGTTTGATTTTTATTTGATTCAAAAAGCTTTATTTGAATGTGATTGACTTCCATTTGATTAAAAAAGCTTTGTTTGAATGTCTTTGACTTTTATTTGATCAAAAAGCTTTGTTTGAATGTGTTAACTTTCATTCCATTCAAAATTCTTTGTTTTAATGTTTTAACTTTCATTTGATTAAAAAGCTTTGTTTGAATGTGTTTTACTTTCATATGATTCAAAAAGCTTTGTTTGAATGAATTTAACTTTCATTCGATTTAAAAATCTTTTTTGAATGTGCTTGGCTTTCATTCATTTAAAAAATCTTTATTTGAATGTGTTCGGCGTTGATTTGATTCAATTAGCTTCTTTGAATGTATATGACTTTAATTCGATTTTAAAAGCTTTATTTGAATTTGTTTTACTTTCATTTGATTTAAAAAGCTTTGTTTCAACGTGTTTGACTTTTATTAGATTCAAGAAGCTTTGCCTGAATGTGTTTGATTTTTATTTGATTCTTTTTTTTTTTGGTAAATAAGAGATTTTATTATCACCAAAGAAACGTTCCAAAGAAACGATACAAAATACAAAAAGTAACCTTCAAACTACACAAGCCCCTAAGGGCCCACAAACCACTCTCATCTAGAAAAAACAGACCCTAAAACCAGCCTTAAATGTTAAGGCACCTTCTAGGAAGGGTACTTAACAAAAGACCAGAACACGATACAAAACTCAACATAACAAAACAGCCAAAAGAATTTAAGAAGGCAAGCTGTTCCTCAGATTTACAAGCCACTGGCAGTGCTTTCTCTTCCATTTGCAACTAATCATTTGCTGAGAACGCTCTACTACTGCTAAACAAATCCTGTAACATAGAGCATCAGGAGCTTGTACAGCATGATTCCACAAAGCAAAATTTCTGGCAGACCACAGATAATACACTAGAGCTGCAAGACTAGTAAAACCAACTCTTCTACAAATTGGATCTTTAAAAACTCTCTTCCACTGTTTCCAGGTGTTCAAGATATTAAAGTGAGTTTCTTGAATCCCAAGCCAGTCACCTATCTTTGACAAACATCTTCTGCTATAAATGCAGTCAAAAAACAGATGCTGATGACTTTCAGTGTCAGCCCCACATAGTAAGCATCTATCAGTGTCACTGATTCCATGCCTAATCAGTATATCCCTGGTTCTTAGCTTACTCAGGACTGCAAGCCAGGCTATGAAGGAAGTCTTAGGTATATTATACCGATTCCACACCCATACTGTCCAGTCCACCTTTGCCTCACCAGTCTTTAACCATTTATAGACAGAAGCTATAGAATAGGATTGCTTAGTCCACTTCTCATCACTGAACCCCTGCTGAAGAGCATCCTTGACCTTGCAAATCTTCTTCCAAGCCCACCCATCAGCTTTCTTAGGCACATAAGCCCACCAATTCTGAGCTTTAACATATACATTATGGACCCACTTAACCCAGAGAGAGTCTTTCTTCTTAGCAATTTGCCAAACATACTTACCAAGAGCTGCCTTGTTCCATTCTTCACAGTCCCTAATGCCCAGCCCACCAACCTTCCTATCCTTACAAATCTAGGACCAGGCTATAGGAGGAGTTTTAGAAAGAACAGCAGACCCACACCACAAGAAGGCTCTACAAAGCTGGTTTATCCTTTGAATGACAGTCTTAGGCAGAAGCACACACTGAGCCCAGTATGAATGCAAGCTAATCAGAACAGAATTAATCAAAACCACTCTAGCTGCATAAGACAAATTCCTACTTGCCCAACACATAAGTCTTTGCAACATTTTATCTATTAACACATCAAAATCACTAGTTTTCAAGTATTTTGAGTTGAGGGGAATACCCAAATATCTGAAAGGGACTGCCCCCTCACTAAAATCAGTGAGTCTCAAAATACTTGACTTAGTACCATCGTCAACATTACCAAAATAGATTGTAGTCTTCTCTGAATTAGCTTGTAACCCTGAGACCTTTCCAAACATCTTCAAGGCCCTGAAAACCAGATCTACAGATTTTCTATCCCCATAAGTAAATAACATAAAATCATCTGCAAAAATCAAATGATTGAGCTGTAGCCCTTTACATCTGTAATGAAATTTGAAATCCTTGAGTTGACTCACCTTCTTAAGCAATCTAGTGAGGTACTCCATAACAATTACAAACAGCAAAGGGGACATTGGATCACCTTGTCTCACACCCCTTTTCCCTTGAAAAAAGCCATGCATCCCTCCATTCAAGAATAAGGAGTAAGAGGGAGAAGACACACAAGTCATAACCCAATGCACAAATTGAGAAGGAAAACCAAGAGCAGTGAGCATATCTGAAATGAACTTCCAGTGCACTGAGTCATACGCTTTCCTCACATCTACTTTAATAGTACATCTTGGGGATTTTCTCTTATTATTGTAATCCTTAAGAATATCTTGACAAATCAAGATATTATCCATGATTGATCTGCCAGCCACAAAAGCTCCTTGACAGTCATTCACAATAACAGGTAAAACCTCCTTCAATCTTGAACAAATCATCTTGGAAATAATCTTGTAGACCACATTACAACAGGCTATGGGTCTAAACTGAGAAACCATTGTTGCATTTTCAGTTTTTGGAATCAGAGTGAGAGTAGTAGCATAGACTTGTTTAAGAAGCTTGCCATGCTCAAAAAAACCAAGAACAGCTTTACAGAGATCATTTTTTACTATACTCCAGGAACTCTTAAAGAACCTACTAGAGAAGCCATCAGGTCCAGGTGCTTTATCCTCATCAATACTCCATAAAGCCCCTTTAACATCCCCCTCATAAAACTTCCAGCAAAGAGCAATCTTCTGACCCTCATTAAGCACAGCTCCTTCCATCATAACACTCATGTGTAACTTGTTTTGAGGCACAGAGTGCGTACCCAAGAGATCAATGTAGAATTTAGTAAAAGCATCTACTATTACAGAAGGTTCCTGAGTGATTTCTCCACCAGCTAAAGAGATACTAGCAATTCTATTATGAACCCTTCGATTTCTCAAACAAGCATGAAAATAAGAGGAGTTAACATCTCCATCTTTATACCAGTGCATTTTAGCTTTCTGTTTAAAAAATTGAAATCTAGCCTTGTGAGCAGAAGCATACCTTTCCCTTGCTATACTTTCAGCACAGATGAGTTCCTCATTACAAGGATCCAGACTGAGCTTCTTTTGACATTGCATCAGCTCATTAGCAGCTACAACATCAGCCGTTTCAACATTTGAAAAGTAAGACAGATTAAGCTTCTTTAGACAAACCTTAACAGCTTGCAGCTTCTTGACCAAGACAAACATATCAGTACCTTGAATTTCAGCATTCCAGGTCTGCTTAATAATATCACTGTACCCTGGGTAATCTGTCCACATATTAAAAAAACGAAAAGGTTTCTTACTCCCTTCAGCTTTCCCAAACATAGAAACAATACAAGGACAGTGGTCCATCAGCCCTTCAGGGAATTTTTTTTTTTATTATTATTTGATTCACTTAGCTTTGTTGAATGCTTTGACTTTCATTCGATTCAAAAAGCTTTGTTTGAATGTGTTTGCCTTTCATTTGATTGAAAAAGCTTTATCTGAATGTGTTTGATTTTCATTTGTTTCAAAAAAGCTTTGTTTGAATGTGTTTAACTTTAATTTGATTTAAAAAGCTTTGTTTGAATGAATTTGACTTTCATTCAATTTTAAAATCTTTTTTGTAATGTGTTTGACTTTCATTCGTTTAAAAAATCTTTGTTTGATTGTGTTCGGCATTCATTTGATTTAATTAGCTTCTTTGAGTGTATATGACTTTCATTCGATTCAAAAAGCCTTGTTTGAAGGAGTTTGACTTTCATTTGATTCAAAATGCTTTGTTTGAATATTTTTTACGTTGATTTGTTTTAATTAGCTTTTTTGAATGCATTTGACTTTTATTCGATTCAAAATGCTTTCATTTGATTTTAAAAGCTTTGTTTGAATGTGTTTGACTTTCATTTGATTCAATTAGCTTCTTTGAATACATATGATTTTCATTCGATTCAAATAGCTAGGTTTGAATGTGTTTGAATATCAAATGATTTAATTAGCTTCGCTTAAGGCATTTCACTTTCATTCGATTCAAAATGCTTTGTTTAAATGTGTTTGAGTTTCATTTGATTCAAAAAGCTTTGTTTAAATGTGTTTGACTGTCATTCGATTAAAAAAGGTTTGTCTAAATGTGTTTGACTTTCATTTGATTCAAAAACCTTTGGTTGAATATGTTTGAAAAAGATTTATTTTAATGTGTTTGACTTTTATTTAATTCAAAAAGCTTTGTTTTAATGTGTTTGACTTTCAATTGATTAAAAAAGCTTTTTTTGAATATGTTTGACTTTAACTTAATTCAAAAAGCTTTGTTTGCATGTGTTTGACTTTCATTTGAATCAATTGGCTTTGTTAAATGCATTTGACTTTCTTTCGACTCAAAAAGCTTTATTTGAATTTGTTTGACTTTCTTTTGATTTAAAAATCTTTGTTTGAATGTGTATGACTTTCATTTGATTCAAAAAGCTTTGTTTTAATATGTTTGACTTTCATTTGATTCAATTAGCTTCTTTAAATGCATATGACTTTCATTTGATTTAAAAAGCTTTGTTTGAATGTGTTTGACTTTCATTTTAAGCTTGGTTTGAATGTGTTTGACTTTCATTGATTCAATTAGCTTTGTTGAAGGCATTTGACTTTCATTCAATTCAAAAAGCTTTGTTTGAATGTATTTGACTTTCATTTGATTCAAAAAGCTTTGTTTAAATGTGTTTGAATATCACTTGATTCAAAAAGATTTTTTTTAATGTCATTAGCTTTCAGTTGATTCAAAATATTTTTTTTAAATGTGTTTACTATTCTTTTGATTAAAAAAGCTTTGTTTGAATGTGTTTGACTTTCATTGGATTCGAAAAGCTTTGTTTGAATGTGTTTTACTTTCATTCAATTCAAAAAGCTTTGTTTAATGTATTTGTGTTTTATTTAATTCAAAAATCTTTGTTTGAATGTGTTTAACTTTAATTTGATTCAATTAGCTTCGTTGAAGGCATTTGACTTTTATTCGATTCGAAAAAACTTTGTTTGAATGTGTTTGACTTTCAGTTGAATCAAAAAGCTTTGTTAAAATGTGTTTGATTTTTATTTGATTCAAAAAGCTTTATTTGAATGTGATTGACTTCCATTTGATTAAAAAAGCTTTGTTTGAATGTCTTTGACTTTTATTTGATCAAAAAGCTTTGTTTGAATGTGTTAACTTTCATTCCATTCAAAATTCTTTGTTTTAATGTTTTAACTTTCATTTGATTAAAAAGCTTTGTTTGAATGTGTTTTACTTTCATATGATTCAATAAGCTTTGTTTGAATGAATTTAACTTTCATTCGATTTAAAAATCTTTTTTGAATGTGCTTGGCTTTCATTCATTTAAAAAATCTTTATTTGAATGTGTTCAGCGTTGATTTGATTCAATTAGCTTCTTTGAATGTATATGACTTTAATTCGATTTTAAAAGCTTTATTTGAATTTGTTTGACTTTCATTTGATTTAAAAAGCTTTGTTTCAACGTGTTTGACTTTTATTAGATTCAAGAAGCTTTGCTTGAATGTGTTTGATTTTTATTTGATTCACTTAGCTTTGTTGAATGCTTTGACTTTCATTCGATTCAAAAAGCTTTGTTTGAATGTGTTTGCCTTTCATTTGATTGAAAAAGCTTTATCTGAATGTGTTTGATTTTCATTTGTTTCAAAAAATCTTTGTTTGAATGTGTTTAACTTTAATTTGATTTAAAAAGCTTTGTTTGAATGAATTTGACTTTCATTCAATTTTAAAATCTTTTTTTTAATGTGTTTGACTTTCATTCGTTTAAAAAATCTTTGTTTGATTGTGTTCGGCATTCATTTGATTTAATTAGCTTCTTTGAGTGTATATGACTTTCATTCGATTCAAAAAGCCTTGTTTGAAGGAGTTTGACTTTCATTTGATTCAAAATGCTTAGTTTTCACATTATTGTTTTCATTCAAAATTTCTGTAATTTCATAGTTTATAATACTTGATTGTAACACTGTTGTTGTGTTAGTTTAATTACATTACATTGTTATTGTAATTATATTATTCTAGGTTTTGTCCCACACATAGTATTAAGTATTTTCGATTGAAATTACTGAAAACCTAACAATCTAAAGAAGTTTAATTTAGAAGATAATCAAGTATGTCTAGTGTGAAGGATTTAACAACAAACTTTGTCAAACTCAAGAAGTTTGACGGTGTTGAATTTAGGAGATGGAAGAAGAAAATGTACTTTCTTTTTACATCTCTTAGTGTTTAATGAGACCTTGGAATCTGTTCGGGAAAGATCGAAATGGGACAACGACGATTTCATTTGTCGTGGTCATATCTTGAATGGGATGGAAGATGATCTTTTTGATGTGTATCAAAATGTGGAGTCGGCTAAGGAGCTTTGGGAGTCCTTAGAAGGCAAATACATGGCGGAAGACGCTTCAAGTAAGAAATTCTTGGTTAGTAATTTCAATAATTTTAAGTTTGTGGATGGTCGATCCATAATGGATCAATTTCATGAGTTGCAACGTATCTATTCTAGCTTAGAACAACATGGTATTGGTATGAATGAGTTGTTTGTTGTTTCTAGCATTATTGATAAGTTACCCCCTAGTTGGAAACATGTGAAACATGATTTAAAACACAAGTTTTAAGTGCTTTTCTAGTTTGAATTCACTGAAAACCTAACAATCTAAAGAGATTACTAGGGGTGTAATGTTTATAGGTCGTTGCTACTTAGAAAATGGTTTGTTTAAACTCTCTTTGAGAGATAAGTGTGTATTGGATGATATGTGTTTGAATGTTTATGACAATTCTAATCATGTTGATTTGAATTTGTTTGATTTGTGGCATTCTAGATTAGGACATGTTAATTATAATAAAATGTTGTTTATGTCCAAACAAGAATTGATTCCATGTTGTGATATTTCTCCTAATAAGTGTTCTACTTGCATGTTGAACAAGATCACTAGAACTCCATTTAAGAGAGTTGAGAGAAGTTCTAACATTTTAGAACTAATCCATAGTGACTTGTGTGATTTTCATAGTACGCCTTCTTTGGGGAACAAAAGATACATGGTCACTTTTATAGATGATTATTCTAGGTTTTGTTACGTGTATCTTTTGCATTCCAAAGATGAAGCTTTAACCAAGTTTGATATTTATAAAAGGGAAGTAGAATTGCAAGTAGATTCATTTATTAAGAGAATTAGAACTGGTAAAGGAGGGGAATACTATGATCCAAGTTATTTCCAATCTTTGGGTATAATTCATGAGACAACAGCTGGGTATGCACCACAATCAAATGGTGTAGCTGAAAGGGAAAATAGAACCCTTGAAGAGATGGTAAATTCCATGCTATCTTACTCTGGTTTGAGTGAAGGGTTCTGGGGTGAAGCTATGTTGACAGCATGTCACATTCTTAACCGGGTTCCCACAAAGGGAAAAGAATCTACTCCTTATGAACTTTGGTACAAGAGAAAGCCAAACTTGAAGTATCTCAAGGTTTGGGGTTGTAGGGCAATCGTAAGAGTGCCCGGCAACAAGAAAAGAAAGCTCGGTGAAAGGGGCTTGGATTGCATATTTATAGGATATGCTGAGCATAGCAAAACCTATAGGTTCTATGTAATAGAACAAAATGACTATATATCTGTTCATTCAGTTATAGAGTCAAGAGATGCAATTTTTGATGAAAACCGATTTTCATCAATGAGTAGACCAAAAGATCTACAAATTAGTGCCAATGATAGGGAGATAGTAGAGTTGAATGATCAACTTGAAACTCGTGAAAGTGCATTCGATAATGAGAATGTTGAATCTCCTCAATTGAGGAGAAGTACTAGAGAAAGGAAAATTAGGAATCCTCTAGATGACTTCATTATTTATTTGGTTGAAGGATCTAGAGATACCCTAAGTTCTACTACTCCATATTGTTTCAATGTGGATAGTGACCCAAAGACTTATAGTGAAGCAATATCTTCCCAAGATAGTGCATTTTGGAAAGAGGCTATAAATGATGAGATGGATTCCATCATGGGAAATAACACTTGGGTCTTAGAGGATTTACCTTCCGGTTGCAAACCTCTTGGTTGCAAATGGATTTTCACTAGGAAAAGGAGACCGGATGGCTCCATAGTGAATTTTAAAGCCAGATTGGTTATCCAAGGCTTTAGGCAAAAGCATGGTGTTGTTTATTTTGACACCTATGCACCGGTTGCAAGAATAACCTCGATAAGGTTATTAATTGCAATGGCTTCGGTATACAATCTAGTAATCCATCAAATGGATGTGAAAACGGCATTCCTTTATGGAGATCTAGAGGAAGAAGTGTACATGAAACAACCCGAAGGGTTTGTTTTGGAAGGACAAGAAGATAAGGTGTGTAAATTGGTTAAGTCTTTGTATGGACTTAAACAAGCACCAAAACAGTGGCATCGAAAATTTGATGACACAATTTTGTCTTTTGGATTCAAGGTGAATCAAGCTGATAAGTGTATATATAGAAAATTTGATGACAAAGGTCATGGTGTCATCATTTGTCTATATGTTGATGATATGCTTATCTTTGGTACAAGTCTACGACAAGTAGAATTGACCAAGGAATTCTTATCCTCATCTTTTCAGATGAAGGATTTGGGGGAGGCGGATGTCATTTTAGGCATCAAGATAATTCGGGACAATGGAAGGCTTATTCTAAGTCAATCTCACTATGTTGAGAAAATGATCAAACGGTTCAATATGTTTGATAAGTGTCCTGTGAACACCCCCATGGAACCAAATGTCAAATTGGTTAAGAATTCGGGGAAAACAATTTCCCAATTGGAATACTCAAGGATAATTGGATCCTTGATGTATGCCATGACTATTACAAGACCGTATATTGCATTGGCTGTGGGAAAACTAAGTAGATTTACTAGTAACCCGGGTGCACAGCATTGGTTTGCAATAAGGAGGGTCTTGAGGTACCTTAAGGGTACGTTAGACTATGGTCTATCTTATAGTGGATTTCCTTCGGTTTTATAAGGATATTCGGATGCAAGTTGGATCACTTACAAAGAAGATGATTCTTCTGTAAGTGGTTGGGTATTTATGTTTGGAGGAGGTGCCATTTCATGGTCTTCCAAGAAACAGACTTGCATTGCCGACTCCACTATGGAAGCAGAGTTTATAGCTCTTGCTTCAGCTAGTAAGGAAGCTGAGTGGTTGAGGAATCTCATGATTGAGTTGCCTTTATTGTCAAAGCCAATGCCACCGGTGGCAATCCATTGTGATTCCAATTCGGCGTTGATAAAGGCTTATAGTCAAGTATACAATGGTAAGTCTCGGCATATTTCACTAAGGCATAGCCTAGTGAAAGAGCTTATCCATGATGGGGTCATAAGTCTTGACTATGTTCCAACAAAGTTGAATTTGGCGGATTGCTTTACAAAGGAAATGCCAAGACATTCCATCATATTTGCTATGAATGGAATGGGGTTATGTCCAAAAACACAAATTTGTGAAACCCAATCTAACGCTTGAAGAAACATCAAGTCTTAGATTCAATGTGGTTGAATTGCTTTTTTGTTGTTTGTTAGCAATATTTGATGATCCATATTGCTATGGTACTTGTGATGTGTGAGGTAGCGTCAATCAAAAGTTCTCAAAGGTTTAGAGTTGAGAAGCTCTAAATGTAAGTGTCTTATCACAAGGACACATTCACGTATATGAGAACCTACCTATGTAAGTTCGAAGTTTAGCCGCTTCAAGAAGTCTAAAAGGACATATAGACTTCGATGAACTTATGAAAGATACGGACACATGGCTGTTAAAAGTGTCAAGTGATGATTAATTCGATTTGTCTTATGTGTACTTCACCTTCGAATGGTTGGATATATCCATGTGATTCAATCCGTATGGAAATCATGGGATATGATCATCGTTAAGTGTGTTGTACTAGGTGTCAATTCAATCCGAAGGGACATTGACATTGATGCATGAGATGTGGTTTAATTGTAAGAAGTGGAGAATGTTTTAAGTAACACTCTAAATGGGGGAGGATTGTTAGAAGATTTAGAGTGTTGATGGTTGCGCACTCGCGAACCATGAGGAGCGCCCGCGCTGGGTAAGCGCGGCCGCGCTGAGGTCGCGCCTAAACCGCAGACCTCACTGGAATCTGACGGTTTGGAAGCAGAAAGTTGGCGCGCCCGCGCGTCATTTGTCGCGCCCGCGCGTCATTTGTCGCGCCCGCGCGTCATTTGGCGCGCCCGCGCGTCCAAGTGGCGCGCCCGCGCTCGGGTCGCGCATAAACCGCGCCCCCTTCTGCCTCCTTGATTGAATTTCGGAAGAACAGGGAGGCGCGCCCGCTCCGTGTTAGGAGCGCCCGCGCCACTTTGGGGCGCGCCCGCGCCTCCTGGTGGAGCGCCCGCGCCAGACCTGTTTTCGCGAAATTCTGACGGTTATTAAGTCTTTAATAAAAGGCTTAATGTTGTGATTCGGGATAGACAAATTTTCATTTCTTCTTCTCTCCAACTTTTATTCTCTACAATTTTCTCTCAAAATCCTTGCAAACTTTTGTGAGAAACTCTTGCAATAATTCCAAATTGTCTGAATTTATCATCTTTACTTCGATTCTAGTACTAAGAACGAAGTGGCTGTCAATTGTATCTCAAAGAAGATTTCCGGTTTCAACCCAGGTACCGTGTGGGGGAAATAAACTTCTTTAGGAAAGTATTCATACGCCTTTGACAGTGTATCAAGGTCATAGTCTCAAGGGGCATTGCTATTCTCATGTTCATGTGTGCTTTGATCGGATTGGAGTTGAGGCAAGTTTATTAGTTTTCACATTAGTGTTTTCATTGAAATTTCTGTAATTTCATAGTTTATAATACTTGATTGTAACACTGTTGTTGTGTTAGTTTAATTACATTACATTGTTATTGTAATTATATTATTCTAGGTTTTGTCCCACACATAGTATTAAGTATTTTCGATTGAAATTACTGAAAACCTAACATTTGTTTGAATGTGTTTGTCTTTCATTTGATTCAAAAAGCTTTATTTGAAAGTGTTTGATTTTCATTTGATTCAAAAAGCTTTGTTTCAATTTGTTTGACTTTCATTTGATTCAAAAAGCTTTGTTTGAATTAATTTAACTTTCATTCGATTTAAATATCTTTTTTGAATGTGATTGACTTCCATTTGATTAAAAAAGCTTTGTTTGAATGTCTTTGACTTTTATTTGATCAAAAAGCTTTGTTTGAATGTGTTAACTTTCATTCCATTCAAAAATCTTTGTTTTAATGTTTTAACTTTCATTTATTTAAAAATCTTTGCCTGAATATGTTTGACTTTTATTTGATTCAATTAGCTTTGTTGAATGCTTTGACTTTCATTCGATTCTAAAGGCTTTGTTTGAATGTGTTTGTCTTTCATTTGATTCAAAAAGCTTTGTTTCAATTTGTTTGACTTTCATTTGATTCAAAAAGCTTTGGTTGAATTAATTTAACTTTCATTCGATTTAAATATCTTTTTTGAATGTGTTTGACTTTCATTCGTTTAAAAAATCTTTGTTTGAATGTGTTTGGCATTCATTTGATTCATTTTGCTTCTTTGAATGTATATTACTTTCATTCGATTCTAAAAGCTTTACCTGAATTAGTTTGACTTTCATTTGATTTAAAAACCTTTGTTTGAATGTGTTTGACTTTCATTTGATTCAAAAAGCTTTGTTTTAATGTGTTTGACTTTCATTTGATTCAATTAGCTTCTATAAATGCATATGACTTTCATTCGATTTAAAAAGTTTTGTTTGAATGTGTTTGACTTTCATTCATTTCAAAAAGCTTTGTTTAATGTATTTTTCTTTAATTTAATTCATAAATCTTTGTTTGAATGTGTTTAACTTTCATTTGATTCAATTAGCTTCATTGAAGGCATTTGACTTTTATTCGATTCAAAAAAAACTTTGTTTGAATGTGTTTGACTTTCAATTGAATCAAAAAGCTTTGATAAAATGTTTTTGACTTTCATTTGATTCAAAAAGCATTATTTGAATGTGATTGAATACCATTTGATTCAAAATTTTTGTTTAAATGTGTTTGAATTACATTTGATTTAAAAAGCTTTGTTTGAATGTCTTTGACTTTTATTTGATTCAAAAAGCTTTGTTTGAATGTGTTTAACTTTCATTCCATTCAAAAAGCTTTTTTTTAATGTGTTTAACTTTCATTTGATTTAAAAATCTTTGCTTGAATATATTTTACTTTTATTTGATTCAATTAGCTTTGTTGAATGCTTTGACTTTCATTCGATTCTAAAGGCTTTGTTTGAATGAGTTTGTCTTTCATTTGATTCAAAAAGCTTTATTTGAATGTGTTTGATTTTCATTTGATTCAAAAAGTTTTGTTTGAATTTGAATGACTTTCATTTGGTTCAAAAACCTTTGTTTGAATTAATTTAACTTTTATTCGATTTAAAAATCTTTTTTGAATGTGTTTGAATTCCATTTGATTAAAAAATCTTTGTTTGAATGTGTTCGGCATACATTTGATTCATATTGCTTCTTTTAATGTATATGACTTTCATTCGATTATAATTACTTTATTTGAATTGGTTTGACTTTCATTTGATTTAAAAAGCTTAGTTTAAATGTGTTTAACTTTCATTTGATTCAAAAGGCTTTGTTTTAATGTGTTTGATTTTCAATTGATTAAAAAAGCTTTTTTTGAATATGTTTGACTTTTACTTAATTCAAAAAGCTTTGTTTGCATGTGTTTGACTTTCATTTGAATCAATTAGCTTTGTTGAATGCATTTGACTTTCTTTCGACTCAAAAAGCTTTATTTGAATTTGTTTGACTTTCTTTTGATTTAAAAATCTTTGTTTGAATGTGTATGACTTTCATTTGATTCAAAAAGCTTTGTTTTAATGTGTTTGACTTTCATTTGATTCAATTAGCTTCTTTAAATGCATATGACTTTCATTTGATTTAAAAAGCTTTGTTTGAATGTGTTTGACTTTCATTTTAAGCTTGGTTTTAATGTGTTTGACTTTCATTGATTCAATTAGCTTTGTTGAAGGCATTTGACTTTCATTCAATTCAAAAAGCTTTGTTTGAATGTATTTGACTTTCATTTGATTCAAAAAGCTTTGTTTAAATGTGTTTGAATATCACTTGATTCAAAAAGCTTTTTTTTAATGTCATTGACTTTCAGTTGATTCAAAATATTTTTTTTAAATGTGTTTACTATTCATTTGATTAAAAAAGCTTTGTTTGAATGTGTTTGACTTTCATTGGATTCGAAAAGCTTTGTTTGAATGTGTTTTACTTTCATTCAATTCAAAAAGCTTTGTTTAATGTATTTGTGTTTTATTTAATTCAAAAATCTTTGTTTGAATGTGTTTAACTTTCATTTGATTCAATTAGCTTCGTTGAAGGCATTTGACTTTTATTCGATTCAAAAAAACTTTGTTTGAATGTGTTTGACTTTCAGTTGAATCAAAAAGCTTTGTTAAAATGTGTTTGATTTTTATTTGATTAAAAAAGCTTTATTTGAATGTGATTGACTTCCATTTGATTAAAAAAGCTTGGTTTGAATGTCTTTGACTTTTATTTGATCAAAAAGCTTTGTTTGAATGTGTTAACTTTCATTCCATTCAAAAATCTTTGTTTTAATGTTTTAACTTTCATTTGATTTAAAAATCTTTGCCTGAATATGTTTGACTTTTATTTGATTCAATAAGCTTTGTTGAATGCTTTGACTTTCATTCGATTCTAAAGGCTTTGTTTGAATGTGTTTGTCTTTCATTTGATTCAAAAAGCTTTATTTGAAAGTGTTTGATTTTCATTTGATTGAAAACCCTTTGTTTCAATTTGTTTGACTTTCATTTGGTTCAAAAAGCTTTGTTTGAATTAATTTAACTTTCATTCGATTTAAATATCTTTTTTGAATGTGTTTGACTTTCATTCGTTTAAAAAATCTTTGTTTGAATGTGTTCGGCATTCATTTGATTCATTTTGCTTCTTTGAATGTATATGACTTTCATTCGATTCTAAAAGCTTTACCTGAATTAGTTTGACTTTCATTTGATTTAAAAAACTTTGTTTAAATGTGTTTGACTTTCATTTGATTCAAAAATCTTTGTTTTAATGTGTTTGACTTTCATTTGATTCAATTAGCTTCTATAAATGCATATGACTTTCATTCGATTTAAAAAGATTTGTTTGAATGTGCTTGACTTTCATTCATTTCAAAAAGCTTTGTTTAATGTATTTTTCTTTAATTTATTTCATAAATCTTTGTTTGAATGTGTTTAACTTTCATTTGATTCAATTAGCTTCATTGAAGGCATTTGACTTTTATTCGATTAAAAAAAAACTTTGTTTGAATGTGTTTGACTTTCAATTGAATCAAAAAGCTTTGATAAAATGTTTTTGACTTTCATTTGATTCAAAAAGCATTATTTGAATGTGATTGAATACCATTTGATTCAAAATTTTTGTTTAAATGTGTTTGAATTACATTTGATTTAAAAAGCTTTGTTTGAATGTCTTTGACTTTTATTTGATTCAAAAAGCTTTGTTTGAATGTGTTTAACTTTCATTCCATTCAAAAAGTTTTTTTTAATGTGTTTAACTTTCATTTGATTTAAAAATCTTTGCTTGAATATGTTTTACTTTTATTTGATTCAATTAGCTTTGTTTAATGCTTTGACTTTCATTCGATTCTAAAGGCTTTGTTTGAATGAGTTTGTCTTTCATTTGATTCAAAAAGCTTTATTTGAATGTGTTTGATTTTCATTTGATTCAAAAAGTTTTGTTTGAATTTGAATGACTTTCATTTGGTTCAAAAACCTTTGTTTGAATTAATTTAACTTTTATTCGATTTAAAAATCTTTTTTGAATGTGTTTGAATTCCATTTGTTTAAAAAATCTTTGTTTGAATGTGTTCGACATACATTTGATTCATATTGCTTCTTTGAATGTATATGACTTTCATTCGATTATAATTACTTTATTTGAATTTGTTTGACTTTCATTTGATTTAAAATGCTTAGTTTGAATGTGTTTAACTTTCATTTGATTCAAAAAGCTTTGTTTTAATGTGTTTGACTTTCATTTTATTCAATTAGCTTCTTTGAATGCATATGATTTTATTAGATTTAAAAAGCTTTGTTTGAATCTCTTTGACTTTCATTTTATTGTAAAAGCTTGGTTTGAATGTGTTTGACTTTCATTAATTCAATAAGCTTTGTTGAAGCCATTTTACTTTCATTCGATTCAAGAATCTTTGTTTGACTGTGTTTGACTTTCATTTTATTCAATTAACATTTTTTGAATCTGTTTGACTTTCATTTGATTCAAAAAGCTTTATTTAATGTAATTGTCTTTCATTTGATTCAAAAAGTTTTGTTTAAATGTGTTCAACATTCATTTGATTGAAAAAGCTTTGTTTCATTTTATTCAAAAATCGTAGTTTGAATGTGTTTAACTTTCATTTGATTCAATTAGCTTCGTTCAAGGCATTTAACTTTATTCGATTCAAAAAACTTTGTTTGAATGTGTTTGACATTCATTTGATTCAAAAAGCTTTATTTGAATATGATTGACTTTCATTTAATTCAATTTTTTTTTTTTTTAAAATGTGTTTAACTTTTATTTGATTCAAAAAACTTTGTTTGAATGTCTTTGACTTTTATTTGATTCAAAAGGATTTGTTTGAATGAATTTTACTTTCATTTGATTCAATTAGCTTCTTTGAATGCATTTGACTCTCATTCGATTCAAAAAGCTTTATTTGAATTTGTTTGACTTTCATTCGATTCAAAAGGCTTAGTTTGAATGTGTTTAACTTTTATTTGATTCAAAAAGTTTTGTTTTAATGTGTTTGACTTTCATTTTATTCAATTAGCTTTTTTGGATTCATATGACTTTCATTAGATTCAAAAAGCTTTGTTTGAATTGTTTTAACTTTCATTTTATTTAAAAAGCTTTGTTTGAATGACTTTAAAATTCATTCGATTTAAAAATCTTTTTTTTAATGTGTTTGACTTTCATTTGATTCAAAAATCTTTGTTTGAATGTGTTTGGCTTTCATTTTATTCAATGAGCTTCTTTGAATTCATATTACTTTCATTCGATAAAAAAAAGCTTTGTTTTAATGTGTTTGACTTTCATTTAATTTTAAAAGATTTGTTTGCTTGTGTTTGACTTTCATTTGATTCAGTTAGCTTTGTTGAATGAATTTTAGTTTCATTAGATTTAAAAATCTTTGTTTGAATGTGTTTAAGTTTCATTTGATTCAAAAACCATTATTTGAATGTATTTGACTATCATTCCCTTAAAAAAGCTTTGTTTAAATGTGTTTGACTTTCATTTGATTTAAAAAAAATTTATTGAATATGTTTGACTTTTATTTGATTCAAAAAGATTTATTTGAATGTGTTTGACTTATATTCAATTCAAAAAGCTTTGTTTTAATTTGTTTCTCAATTGATTAAAATAGCTTTGTTTGAATGTGTTTGACTTTTATTTAATTCAAAAAGCTTTGTTTGCATGTGTTTGACTTTCATTATATTCAATTAGCTTCTTTGAATGCACATGTTACAAACTTACAAGAATTTTATTGCCAAAATAAGAAAGTTACAAACTTTTTTTTTTTTTTTTTTTTTGGAAAATAAGATTTTATTACCAAAAAGAGAAAGTTACAACTTACAAAAGCGAAGTTATAACTACCACCAGAACACCAAAAGACCTGAAAACAACAGGTCACCCCACGACCAGTTCTAGACCCAAACCTAGCTACCTTCTAGGAAGGGTTCTAGGAAGGACCTAGAACAACTGGACTCAGCTTTCCGGCCCCTTCTAGGAAGGGTTCCGGAAACCAGGACTAGACAACAAAAACACCAGAAAACAACAAAGCCAAACACCCGAAAGTCACCAAAAACTATAGCCAAAAGCAGACATGCCTGCAAACCGACTAAAGAAACCAAAAGAACAAAGATAAACAACAAAACGAGCACCAAAGCAAACACCAAAAGAAGACAGCATGGCTCAATGCATAGCACAGCAGCACCAACATCAGAGCACAGCACCAGCAGCATCAATAGTGCAGCAGCAACAGACCAAAAAGGCCAAACCAACACCAACAGTCCAAGAAACAAGGACAACTACTTGACTCAAGCTCACAGCCACCTTCTAGGAAGGGGTCTAAGAGCCAGGACCAGACTAGAACACCTAAGACAAAAGCAGCACACAAAAATAGGCAAAAAAGCAGCTTAAAGCACCAAAACCAGCCTATACAAGCAAATAAAGAAGCTAAAGCAGCTAAAAAGAAAAGAGAAAGACACTAAACCACCAGCTGCCAAGACAAGAAACCAAAAACAACACCAAAGCTGCAGCAGATTTGCAGACAGACAAGCTGAATAGAAAGAAACAGCAGCAGCAGCAGCAAACCAGCAACAGCAGCAGCACACCAGAACAACAGCAGCAGCACACCAGAAATAACAGCAACATACCAGAACAACAGTTGCTGCATCAGAACAGTCTGCCAGAACAGAGCAGCTGCAGATCAAGAGCAGCTCCATGCAAACAAGGCTGCAGCAAACAGAAACCCAAGCTGCTGCAGACTTCAGAATAACAACAGCAACCTAAAGCCAGAATAGAACAGCAGCAAACCTGCAGCTCCCTGTCAAAACCAACTAACCAGAAAATACACAATCAAGTACTTGCTTCCAGCTGGGATTCTACAAGCTGAATGAAAGATAATATCCTTAACTAGAACATCAGCAGGCTTGCAACAACCAGTAAACAAAACTGCATTCCTCTGTATCCAAATACCATAGACTGTTTTAGTGAAGGCAACTTGGATCACTTTGTTTTTCATTCTGGAACTTCTGCAGATTTTCTTCAACCATTCAATCTCATCATCAAACTGCTGAACAGGCTTGGAGACATGTAAAATACTCAAAACCTTGTTCCAAACCTGTCTAGAGTACTCACAATCAAAGAATAAGTGTTGAACACTTTCATTACTATTCAAGAAAAAGAAACACCTTGGATCACAAGAGTTGTGCCATTGTAGAAACCTATCCTTAGTAACAAGCCTATCCCACAAAGCTAGCCACAAGATAAACACACTTTTAGGAGTTGCCAAGTTATGACAAATGACCTTCTTCCAAGGAACCTTAGGGACTTGAGGCATAATAGCAGCATAAAGCTTCTTGATTTTAATCTTATTTCCCTGTATGAAACCATCCCATCCCCCTTGATCATTAACAATATCTCTACAACTCAGAATTTTCTTCAAAAACCAAGAGCATTTAGCAGGGATAGGAGTGGTCCAACAATCTTTATGCTTGAAATAATAAATATTGACCCACTTAACCCAAAGATTATCATCCTTGAGAGAAATATCCCAAAGTAACTTAGTGACAGCTGCCTTATTCCACTCAGAAAGAGAAAGCAAGTTCCAGCCACCACAGACTTTAGGAAGACAGACATAGTTCCAAGCAACCAAAGATTTCTAAGCAGAGGAGCCAGTCCAAAGAAAGCATCTGAGTCTAGCCTCAATCTCTTTCAGAATTTTCTTTGGTAAGATAAAGACTTAAGCCCAATATTTTTGAATACCCGTAACACCCTAGAAATTCCTTTATTTTAAAATACCTGTTTTGCCCTGTATAAAATTTAAATAGGAATATCTAAGACATTACCGCCACCGTTAAAACGGTTAAGGCAAATATCAAAGATACACAGCGGAAGACTAATTTTAAAAACCTTTCCAAAACAAACCAACTTGAAAAGATAACCAAACGAAAGTAAAGTTAAAACCAAAATGAGCGAAGTAAAATGAAAATCAACCTACAACTTGGAACCATTAAAGGCCCTTATTAAAAACCAAACCAAATCCAAACTTGATGTTAGCTCCACATATAAATATTAGCATAAATAATTAAAGCAGAAACACATTGTAACTAATATAAACTAGCATAATTCGCTCTTCACTCGTGCCCCATCATGAATATGCCTCAATACCTGAAAAGCTTATCTCTACTTGTCTCCACTACTCTCCATTAAAAATGGCTCATCATAGGGCCAAGACAAAGACATGGCCAAAACACACAAACACACACAATCAGCAAAGCTGAGTACATAAGCGTAATTAAACACACTAACATGCTTTCACCTATCAACACACACTTACCTCATTGCACTTGTTCACAAGCACACACACCAATCAACAAAACACAACGACTAGACACTAATTAATTCATTTTGCATTGATTACGCATCGAACGGGTTTCCACCTATTAACCTCCCCCAAATAAATTTGAGGTTAAATGGCACGGGTGCTAACCGTGCCAGCGACAAAACCACACAAAGGTGGCGGAATTCCTGCGCATAATAATAAATAATAAAAAAGGAATATACAACGTCCTGTACTCCATTGGAAGTTATGGTTAAATATAAAACCCCATAACTCCCCCCATTGTTCATACTCAAGGTATATACGTTCCAAGAGTTTTGGTGCGTAATCTCTTTCACTTTACGTTATTTACATATTATTAGACTTGGTGATGACTCTCAAAGCATAATAATTCAATCAACAATAATTATACAATTAAACAAACATACCAATTTAATTCTTGAATAATTAGTGACCACATATTATTTATTGTTGAACCCTTTTTAATTCTACCTCAGTGTCAAAGACACCTTAAACGCATAATGCGCCAAAAATCCTATCCCTCGGTGTTAAAAACACCTTAAGTGCACAAAGGCACCAACATACAATTTATTCCTTGTGTACATAGACACTTATATACCTCCTTCCTCATGCTTAAAGCATCAATAAAAATTATTTGAACCATAATAAAATTCCTTTTCAATATTCCAAACATAATTAAACATGTAGTTTAATTAATCATGCCTTCTAACATGCCATAAATAAAAATGTGGTTCAAACACAACATGCCAAAAATATAATTTTCCAATCCATAAACCATCACAAATAATTCATGCTTCACCATTCAATCACCAACACCATTAATTCACAATTCTATACATAAAACTTATCATGATACTACTTGTAGTTGATTGAAATCAAGCCTAGCATGATTCTACATTATCAAAATATGCTAAGTTCGCGAACGTACCTCAAATAAGCTCTTAAAATATCCGAGTACTCTACAACAATTCTCGAATCAAGTCTCCTACATAAAGGGACAATAATACTATATTAACTACCCTTGTATACACAATTTCTAGCAACTTAAAATCACTTTAAATAACTTATAATAATCTGAAAATTATTTAAAAACCCCTAATTAAACTCCTTTTTAATGGATAAACACACCCTTTTATTAAAAATCACAATTATACTACTTTAAATAAAATCCCAACATTTTAAACTAATCAAAAATCATGTAAAACTTCATCAAAATACATATTTATACTTAAATTATCCCTAAAAACATTAAATTATCTCTTACCCCTTTTAAACTCAAAGATAAAATTTAAAGCATAAAAAAAAACTTCGTTAAAAATCAAAAACTGCTCAAAAATCGTATTTAGATGCTAAATTTGGCCACGAGAGGGTAGTGCTCACTACCAAAGGTAGTGAGTCTTTCTTAAAACGTTGTTTCCACTCGAAAAACACTACTTATTTTTATCAAAATCAGAGGAGTTTAGAACCTGATCGGGATTAAAACGAGATTAATATTAACGAACGGAAATCTAATTATTAAAACATAAATTTGCGTGTTCAAAATAAATCTGGAATTAAGTTAAACTAATAAGTAGTTATAATCACCAAAATTTCAAAACATCATTACTATAAAAGCCCTAAATCAATTATTCATAAAAACCCTAAAATCATGATTTTCAATAATTAAAAACCCTAGGTTATAAAATTTACAAAATCTAAAATTTATAAAGTTCAATCACCAAAATACAATTTGATACTAATTAAATTAATTTCAAACAATAAAATCAAAACCCATAAATCAATAATTATAATTACACAAATTAATAAAAAAAAGGAGAGAGAAAATAAGACTAACCTTTTTGTGTGGGAAATTTTTGGGGATTCATGGGGTATTTATATTTTACTTTTATAAAACTTTATATTTAAAATACTTTAACCCTTTAAAATATTTAATTAAGCCCTTGACAATACATTTTATTAATACTTAAATACTTTATAAAAATACATAAAAATACGGAGTATTACAATACCAAACAGCACACTCTTAACCAACTAGAGCCTCCCATCATACGACAAGTGTTTAGCCATCCACCCTTGAATTTTAGCAGTCACTTTCTCCACCAAAGGCCTACAATGAGCAATTGTAAGCTTCTTAGAAGAGAGAGGGACCCAAGATATCTAAAAGAAATAGAACCTTGAGAAACACCAAGAAGCTCTTTAAGTTCTGTCAGAACATCAACAGAAACTCCTCTAAAGTAAACATCACTTTTATCAAGGTTAGTAGAAAGCCCTGAAGCACTAGAAAATTTCAAGAAAGCTTGGAAGAGAAGCTTGACAGAAACACTATCAGCTCTAGAAAACATCAACAGATCATTAACAAACATCATATGAGTTAGGTTTAACTTTTCACATCTAGAATGAAAGTTAAAATCAGAAGTTAACCTAAGCTCATCAAGGCATCCGAAAAGGAATTCCATACCAATAGCAAAAAGAAAGGAAGACATAGGATCACCTTACCTTAAACCTTTCTTAGCTTCAAAGGGAGGGGCAGGGAAACCATTGATAAGAATAGAATAAGAGGCAGAAGTAAGACAGGTCCAGATCCAGTTAATAAACCTTCGAGGAAAACCAAGCTCCTGCATAACAGTAATATGTGCTTGCCTGGAATAAAACCTGCTTGAGCATCATCAATGACCTCACCAATGATAGCAACAAGTCTAGTAGTTATAACCTTAGAAATAAGCTTATAAACCACAGTGCAACAAGCTATAGGTCTAAAATCCTTAACATGGGAAGCATTAGGGATTTTAGGAACAAGAGTAATAGTTGTGAAATTCCATTGCTTAAGCAAGGTCCCTTTAGTAAAGAAATAAATAACACTTGCATAAATATCATCTTTCACAATATGCCAAGTTCTCTTAAAGAAAAAGGAGTTAAAGCCATCAATACCAGGTGCTTTACTGCTATCAATTCCCTTAAAAGCACCATCAATTTCACCATGAGAGTCTGGCTGAATGAGATAGCTCTGAGCAACAGAGCTAAGCTGTTTACCTCTCCTCATAGTAACAAGATCAACAGTAAGAAGCCAAGGAGCCTTAGTCCCTAAAAGAGACTTATAGAAAGAAATAATCTCATGAGAAATAGCATCCGGATCCTTAAGAAAAACCTGGTAAGAGTCAAAGATGGAGCCAATTCTGTTCTTTGCTTGTCTATTCTTTATCACTGAGAAAAAATAATGGGAATTGCCATCTCCAAGCTTAATCCAGTTGATCCTAGACTTTTGTTTGAAGATGCTTTCTTGAATATCATTCAAGTGTTTGACAACCTTAATAGCATCAGATTCTTTAACATATAAATCCAAATCATTAGGATTATGAGCCATTAAGTTCTGAATTCCAGCAAGCTAAACATTAGCTTGATCAATCTTCTCAGCAATATTGCCAAACTACTTGCTATAAAAAGACTTCATACTAGACTTCACAGAATTAAGCTTCTGCCAGATAGAACCACCAGAACACCAAGCCTGAGAAACAATATCAAGGAAATCAGGATGATCAGCAATACAGTTTAGAAACCTGAAAGGTCTATCTTTCACAGCAGGAGCAGGGCAAATATCCAAAAAAACTGGACTGTGATCAAATAAAGAAGGGGGAAGATAGATAGTTTCAACATGACCATGAGAGGCCAGCCAAGCTTGGTTACCAAAGACTCTATCAATCCTAGAAAGAGTTCTAGGACCAGTGTGAGCCTTATTTGACCAAGAGTAGAAGGCTCCTTTGCTCTTGACCTCAGTGAGGTCCAGATCATCAACCAAACTCTGGAAATCTCTAGTCTCATAATCAATAACATCAGTACCATGAAGCCTGTCTGAAGTATTAAGAACAGAGTTAAAGTCACCAGCATAGAGCCATGGAGAATGCTGAATAGAGATGTTCCTAATCCCTTCCCACATAGGAAGCCTATCATGAATAGAATGAAGCCCATAGATAATAGTGAGATGAATTTGAGTAGAAAGATCCTTAGAAAGGACACTACAATGTATAAACTGCTCATGAATCTTTAAGACATTGACAGTTACTCTATCTGCATTCCAATCAAGCCAAATCCTCCCTTTAGGAGAATGATCATAATTGACACCCAAAGCCAAGAAGACCCAAACCTCTTTTGGTAAGTGAAAACATTTTTTTATTTGACTTTTGTTTCAAGAAGGCCAATAACATCAACTGAATGAGAATGAAGCAACCTCTTTATAGAGGCAACTTTGCCAGGGTCATTCAGGCCCCTGACATTCTAGATATAGTAACCTCTTTATAGTAGGCTTAGCAACCCAGACTTGCTGCACTGATTTAGGAGTTGTAGTGACTAACTACTTGGGAGCTGCAATCACTGATTGCTTAGGAGCTGTTGGAGCTTTGATAGAACAGTCATGGCCCACTTTATTGCACTTAGAGCAAAAGGGTGGAGTCCATTCATAGACTACCTTAACTTCCAGAGTTTCCTTCGAGGGGCTTTCCACAAATACAGATTTAGGCAATGGCTTGGTAACATCAATTTCTATTAGAACTCTAGCAAAGGAAACTCTTAGTTGTCTTGTAATACATTCATCAGAACAAATTGGTATACCAAGCAAGCTACCAATACTACTAAGAGTTTCAGGACCCCAACAATTTAAAGGTAAATTTGGGAACTTAACCCATATTGGAACAGTTCTCAAAATCTCAGCACCAAAATCAAATTTAGGACTCCAAGGCTTAATGATTGATGGTTTTCCCATGAACATATGCGGACCAGAGCAAAGAATAGTATCCTTATCACTAACTAAGCAACAATTATTCATGATAAAATACCCATCGTCATGCCAAAAAATGTCTGGTTTTTTCACATCATTCCATTGTTGAGCTATAAAACGATGAACAGCAGCAATAATAGGATAATGACCAACAACATAGAAAACTAAAGCATTAGACCATTTCTTATTACCTTCCATAAGTTCAGAATCCTGCAGCTGAGCTACCTGTTTCCCATTTTGAACCACCGGGGCAACAAAGAATAGGGGATCTCCCTTAGCAGTCAACTTCCTAGAGAATGAGCTAGGTCGATCTTCACCATCCTTGTGCAAGTTCTGTTCCGGGGGAGGTATAGAGTGAGAATCGGGAACAGTTGGTTCAGATCAATGAACAGCAGCTCCAACATCCAATGGAACAGTAAACCTAGAAACCCTAGGTTCTATTTTATTGGAAATCAAAGATGTTGGTCTAGAAATGGCTTCAGCAAATAGTGTAATAGTTTCAGCATCACTTCGGGGAATGGAACCACAAGATGGATTGCCCAGTGCCAGCGCCGGAGTGACAAGCTCATCTACCTCCTGAATCGGGCTTGGAACAAAAGTAGAACCAGAGTTTCGCAAATTATGCAAAATTGTATCCAAAACTGGATCAGTAGAATTCCTATGTTGTACTAATTGAGGTGTAAAATTGTTTTGCTTCTTCTTCTTAGCCATCAGAGATCAAGATTGATGAAGAAACTGATCAAAATCGAAGAAACATGGAGAAAATAGAGAAGAGAGAAAGTCAACGAAAGTCAAACCTCAATTCCCTCCTTGATTCAATGCATATGACTTTCATTTGATTTAAAAAGCTTTGTTTTAATGTATTTGAGTTTCATTTGATTCAAAAACCTTTTGTTTAAATGTGTTTGACTTTTATTTGATTCAAAAATCTTTTTTTAAATATGTTTGACTTTCATTTGATTAAAAAAGATTTATTTGAATGTGTTTGACTTTTATTTAATTCAAAACACTTTGTTTTAATGTGTTTGACTTTCAACAAATTAATAGAGCTTTGTTTCAATGTGTTTGACTTTTATTCAAATCAAAAAGCTTTGTTTGCATGTATTTGACTTTCACTTGAATCAATTAGCTTCGTTGAATGCATTTGACTTTCTTTCGATTCCAAAAGTATTGTGTGAATGTGTTTGTGTTTCGTTTTATTCAAAAAAATTTGTAAGAATGAGTTTAACTTTCATTTGATTTAATTAGCTTTTTTGAATGCATTTGACTTTCATTCGATTCAAAAAGCTTTATTTGAATTTGTTTAAATTTCATTTGATTTAAAAAGCTTTGTTTGAATGTTTTTTTTTTATTTGATTCAAAAAAATTGGTTTGAATGTGTTTGACTTTCATTGATTTAATTAGCTTTGTCGAAGGATTTTTACTTTCATTCGATTGGAAAAGCTTTGTTTAAATGGTTTGACTTTCATTTAATTTAAAAAGCTTTGTTTGAATGTGTTTGACTTTCATTTGATTCATGAAGCTTTATTTTATTATAATTAACTCTCATATGATTCAAAAAGTTTTGTTTAAATGTGTTTAACATTCCTTTTATAAAAAAGGTTTTGTTTGAATGTGTTTGACTTTCATTGGATTCAAAAAGCTTTGTTAAAATTGTTTGACTTTCATTTGATTCAAAAATATTTGTTTAAATATGTTTGACTTTCATTTCATTCAATTAGGTTTGCTGAATGCTGATAAAGGAATACCGTTTCCTCAATTGTCTATCCTAAGATCAAATACAATTTATACATCCTAAACCAACCTAATACGAGTATAAGGCAAGTCGAGGGTCTCACCCAAAGGAGTGAGTCGGTATTAACTATAGCCTAAGTCAAGCTACTTCGAAGATTGTAGTGAGAAAATGGTTGGTACTATTGTAACAAAGCTAGATGGATCAAGTAATTCAAGAAACTAAACACTAGGGATATAGGTTCCACATGCAATTTCAATAATCATGCTAATTGATAGTTCATTCAATTGATTCAAGCATTGCAAAGGACAAACAATAGTAGCAGTCAAAAGAATTCAAAAGCTATCTCCTCTAAGCTAAGCTAGGGGTCACTATGAATGGCTAATCAAGGAAAATCACAATCAAACTCAATCAATTAAAACAATTCTCAAATTGATGGTTCATTTCAGTAAGTATTACTATGCAATCTAGATTAATCTTATAGATTAATCACTCCTAATCTAATTAATCACATGCAAAACTATGTCAACCAATTTAATTTCAACTATTCAATTAATTAATGATCATCAACTAGGACAAATCATCAATCAAGCATGCTTCCCCTTCTCCCTAGCAACTAATCTACTCACTAATCATGGTGTAACTCAAGAAAAAATCACTAGAAATTGCATGATCATAACTCTAAATACAAAAAAAAAAGAAAACAATATCAACTACAATATCAAATTCAAATCCAAGGAAATCAAACAATCAAACATGAATCTAAGACAAACAATTAAATAGATGAACTAAAATAAGAGATTCTCACTAATATTAATGATTGAAGATGAAGAAATCCAAACTTGATTGAACCAATGTTGAAATCCAAATCCAAATCCAAGAACTTCTCTCTAACTTCTCTCTCTAAAACTAAGCTAATGAAAATTATCTAAAAGTTAGTTTTTAAAAAGGAATTACAAGTGTATTTATAAGCAAAGAAGGAAAACAGGTTCCTCGCACCCGTAGGGAAACGGGTACGGAACCCATAACAAACTCTGGGCAACACCCGCGCCCGCGGCAGGGGCGCGACGAATCCCCTGCTCCCTAAGAGTAATCAGTGGGCCGCGGTTTCTCTATTCTGGAGCGCTCTCTCCAATCTACCCATGCTCGCGGGGAGCCCTTGAGGCAACCGCGAGGAGTTCCTAGTCGATTTTGCTGTTTTGGGGCAACACAACCCGTGCCCGTGGCAACCTGGCAAAGGCTTACGCCCTCTCAAAGCAGATTACTTCCTCCTTGCTTAGTCAATATAGCTCATCTTGATCCTTTGCAAAGAAACTCCTAGGTACCTACAAGAGCAAACAAAGGAAAGGAATAAAAGTGAAAAAGGGCAAAATAAAAGGAAAACACCAAAAACACAAAGAAAGAAGGAAAGAGAGGAACTAAAGGAAAAAGGACCAAAAATAAGAGAAGAAAGCATGAGAAAGATATGAAATCATCCTAAAAGACTACCCTATGTGTGCCATAAATGACACTCATCAAATTCCCCCAAACTAGACTTTTGCTCGTCCCGAGCAAAACAAAGGCTAAAAAGGAAAAAGAAGGGCTTATTCAAAGTAAAAAGAAGAAGAGGAAGGTGAGAATATACACTAACTCACTTATGTAGGAATCACGTAAAATTTTAGCAACTAAAGACAAGCCATTTAAACCCCTAGATCGCCCTAGAGGACGAGTGATGCTCTCGTAAGGGTTTCCTAGAGATAACCTATAACACTTTTAAGCAAAACAAAAGAAGCAAAAACGAGGAAAAATACAAGAATAAAGAGCAATGTTTGAAAAACAATTAATCAAAAATCATTGTGTAATGGACTTTACAAAGTGACTATAATTCAAATGAATAACAACCTTTCTAAAGTTAATCATGGTATGCACGTTATAAGATACCTAAGGTTGAATGAAACATAAATATGCTAAGCATAGGAACTAGTTGTCACACTCCACTTTCATCCCAAACGATCTTACCGTGTTCCCCCTACTGATCTCATATCTACCCTTAGTGAGAATCTCATAGGTTCCGCGAAGGAACCGCAAAAAGATCAAATTTTGGGCTACTCGACATCTTGACTACGCATCCCCTTTCCTTAGGCTATAACCCATGATTCCCTCCACCGATGAATGACTCAAAAACTAGGTTAAAAGGTCTTCCCAAAGGTTGTAACGTAAGGCAAAAAGGGTTAAGGTAAGCTAAATTTAAAATTTGGTGGTTAACCTAAATTGTGAAGCAATGATTGCGCATTTCTTTACACCATAACCAATTAATCACCAAACAAAAATACCAACACCCCCAAGCTTATTCAAAGCTAAGATCACAAACATATACACAAAAAGCATTGGAACGCTTCCCCCCACGCTTAAATGGAGCATCGTCCTCAATGCTCAGAAAGGAAGAAAACTCACATAAAAATATTTTTGCATTTTTTACTTTTTTTTTTGTATCTTGTTTTTTTCTTTATTAGTGCTTTGTCCTCGCCTCTTTTAACTTTGGACGACTTTTAATTTCAAACATGCATTTATTTTGTGCTTGCCATTTTGAATTGGGACGGATTTGTACTAGACATTTGCCATTATTCACAATGTATATACAACACAAACTTGCTCACAAACTTGAACCAAGATCCAAACTTATAGACCACAATCTCAAACAACAATGACCATATATTGCTTCACAAAAACCAAAAATGAAAATGAAAATGAAACAAAAGGCTCAACATCTAAAGATGTGGCTTGAAAAGAAGGGAAAAAGGCTCAAAGGGCTGGCAAGTAGGCAAATGTATCCCAAAAACCAAAAGTAAAAAGAAGGAAACTATCTTAGAAAAAGGAAAAATACCTGCCCGAAAAGATGCCTTTGTCATCCCTAGGTGGTTTGGTCTCGGTCTTAGGAATCATACGTTAAGATTCTAGATTAGGTTTGCGAAAGTCAAGGATCCATGCCGCTCATGCAAGAATATGTTGAAAGCTTGAAAAAGTATGAATCTCACATGGTTGTAGCAAAAACTCACTAAGGTTGTCAAATCGAAGATAGGGAGCAACTACAAAACATGCCATAAACAAGTAGGGTCTGGCTTCATGATCCCCCTAGTTCTAGACAACTACCTTAGCATCCTTTATACTAGAATCAACCAAACATATTCTCAAACCGTGCATACCATTACCACCTAGTAAGATTATTTTTCAAAAGCAAGAGTGAAAAATAGAAAGAGTGAAAAATAAAGCCTCAAAAAGCTATGTACAAAACTAAGAACAAAAAAGAAAAGAAAAGAAAAGAGAATAAAAGTTGGAAAGCAAAGATAAAATAAAATTAGGAGAACAAATAAAAGGACAAAGATGCAATCATAACACGTATTTCCCAATCAACATACAAGCGGTCAAATGGCCACATCGTCAAAGACCCCAAACACACTAGGTGTTATAATCATACATCCTCAAACCGTTCAACTCCCCTAAAACTAATCCTAATCTAAGCAACCACGAAAAGTAAAGGAATAAAAGTAAAAATATAAAACAATAAAGGTATCACCAAGCGTCCAAGCTATGCTATAATATCCAAGGGGCAAGAACGACCTCCTTTAAGAAGCTTCGAAGACCAAAGCATAAGCTACGAGCAAGGTGAGAAAAAGAAAAGGACTATATACAAAATGAAATTGTTAGTAACTTCCAAACAAAAGCAAACAAAAGAAAGCTTAATTGAAAACTATGTACAAAAACCTAAAGAAACCATCATTATCATCATAATCAAAAGAAACCTCAAAACATCATCATCAAAATCAAGACAACAAGAAAAACATCATACTAACTAGACTACCAAGAGTGAAGCAAGAAAAAATCCACTAAAGCCTTTTCAAACACATCCCCATGAGTTCAAGGTGCCTCCCCCAAAACCTAGCCTAGAACATCCTTTTTGATTCCCTCCCCCCCCCCCTTCACAACGTAAGGGCATCGATCGCAATGCGAAAAAACATGCAAAGCTAAAGGGGAGGAAACAAAAAGGGAATCAAACAACCAAAGGGGAAACTATTGGCCACTAGGGCCGGCACCACCATCACTCACATCCCAACCTCTGGTAAAACCGGGAGGGAATCCATAACGACCCTTGAAAAGGTCAAGTTAGGATGTGGACAATTGGTCAAACGACTCGGGCTACATACAAAGCTCGGGGTGAGTGGGTTGAACATAGTAGTAGTCGAGGTCACCCCTATAATTACCCCCCCCAAAACCCGGTAGTCATAATGACCGGACTCATCAGGGAAGTTGCGCCTTGGCTCATCGGGGTGTGAAACCCCAGGCCAATAGGGGTATGTAGGGAGGTTGTCACCCCCCCAAGATGGCACATGCCCTTGTTAGGGCGACACATATGGGTAGTTCACCGGAGGAGTGACCTCCCCCCTACGGATATTAGCGTCATATAGGACGCTAGTTTGAAAAGATAAGGTTTGATGGTTAGAATACATTCCTTGCATGCTCAATTGCATGCGCTCCATATGCTCTCGCATAGCCTCCATCTCACGGAGATAGGAATCTCCTCTGTAGTCATGTTGTTGATGTTGTTGTCTTCTTCTTCTTCTTTGATGTTGGTGTTGTTGTTGTTCTTGTTGAAATTGTTGTTGTTGTTGTTGAAATTGTTGTTGTTCTTCTTCTCCTTCTCCTCCTTCTCCACCCTCGTCATCATCACTGTCATCCTCATTCACATCATCATCATCGTCCTCCATATCATCCTCAATTCCTCCATTGTCCATAGGAACCCTCTAAACAATCCTAACATCTCGAGTAATGGAGGTGGTGGCCGGGTTTAGGAGTAAACAATGGTGCTCATTACGCACTAGCCAAGAATAAACACCATCTCTATTAGTTCTAGTAATGAAGTGCAAAATGTTAAGTTGCTTCAAATCTAGATACATGACTTCTCTCCCTCCAACTGGAGTGCAAGACTTCAAGAAATGTTCTTGCTTGAAATGATACACCAATCTCGTAATCATACCTCCACAATGTATCTCACCCGTTTTCTTCCCATTAATGATTTCCTTGCAACAATCCATAAAAATGTACCCAAAATTCAACCTCGGCCCTAAATCCGGCTTTGTAGCCATCCAAAGAACTAAGATCTCCTCCCTTGAAAGCTTCCCAAGATCTTGTTTGTTAAACATGGCATAGCTAAGAACCCGATGAAGAATTCTAAGAGCCGGGTGAATGATCTCAATAGCAAGTGAATTCTTAGATTCAAACACCCTCTTATGAGCAATGGTTCTCCACCATGCAACCTCATTGTAATCGGACTTGAAAAGGGAAACCAAGGGCTCAAAGATATCGACATTGGGATTGAAGCCAATAGCTTTATTGAATTCGGCAAGGTTCATGGTATGCTTGACATTGAATAGTTGGAAAGAGATGATATTGTCGGTATCCCCCGCCCTTTTATACTCAAAAGTAAAGAAAAACTCAATGTAAGGTTCCAAATAAGTTTTCGGAGAAGACTTAATAAAATTATCCAACCAAAGGTTACGGAGTAGGATGTCAAGATCGGCATCAACTCCTAACGTGACCATATCATCGGGAAGATAGTTGCGGGTAGGTCTGAATTTCTGTGTTTTCATTTTGTTATAGATTGGAACTTGTTTAGACCGATTGTGAAATTTGAGAAGGGGTAAAGGAGGAGGTGGAGAATCATCTTGAGGAGTTTGGTTGTGAGGAGGTTCAGTGTTTAAAGGTTGGCCTTGAGAGGATTGGCCTTGGGAGGATTGGCCGGGGGATTGGTTAGAACGTTTCTTGCTGCTCTTAACCTTTATTAACAAATCCATAGTCACAAGTTCAATCAACACAAGACACTACACAATCACCCAAAATCAATACCAACACTGCCACCAATGTATAATAATCAATTGAAATTGACAAAAATAAAAAAATGGTTAGAAGTATACCAAGATTGAAGACTCAAACAAAGCTCAAAATTGATTTAAGGACCCGAATTTCTCGAAAAACCACATGAAAAGAGACAAAAGTTGATGAAAATGGAGTAAGATGAAGAATGTGATGGAAATTTGAGTGAAAACAGGCAAGAATTGAGTGAATTTATGTGAGAATGATGATTTGGGAGTTAGGGTCTGCAAGAGGAAGAAGAGAGAGAAAGGTGAAAAACAAAAGGAGAGTGTAAAATAAGACAGGAGAGAGAGAGGAGCAAACCGGCACTTAAGAAACCCAACAAGTCGCGCCCTCTCTAGGTTTGCTGCGCCCATGGGGCAATCGCGAAATGTTCCTGATCATTTTTGACAAAAATAAGCCGCGCCCTCTCTAATTTTACCCGTGGCCTATCTATACCACCCGCGCCCGTGGGGAGATTGCGGGAAAAAACTGCGGGAAGTTCCTGATCGATTTTATGCCTTTTTTTATAACAAGGGCGACCGAGGCCTCTCCAAGCCCGCGGGGTGCCCTTTCCCCTGCACTCCAAATCCTTCTTTTGCCATCCTTATCAAACACCTTAAGTCCATATTTTATGATTGAAGGTAACATACAAAACAAACCAAAAACAAAAAGAAAGGTAAGAACAAAAATTCATAAAGAAAAATTAAAGAAAGGAAAGAAACGAGGATTGAGGTGAGAATTCGGGTTGCCTCCCGTAAGCGCTTTTGTTTAACGTCGTTAGCTCGACGTGTACCACCCATTCAAGGTGTCTTGAAAAGAATCATTTTGTGAATAATATCAACTAAAACTCCATCAAAATATCTCTTGAGCCGATGATCATTAACCTTAAAAGAAGATGAGGAATCCAAAGGAAAAATCTCCATGGCACCATTATCAAAAACATCTTTCACCAAGAAAGGGCCACTCCATCTTGAAATGAGCTTTCCGAGAAACAACTTCATTCTTGAATTGCAGAGGAGGACATTATCACCAACACAAAACTCTTTCTTCTCAATAAGCTTGTCGTGAGCTTCCTTGGAATGAGCTTTGTAGGTGCTAGCACAATCGTGAGCATCAAGTCTAATCTCCTCTAGCTCATGAAGATCCAACCACCTTTTCTACCTCGCACATTCTAAATCAAAATTTATCTTCTTAATTTCCCACAAAGAACGGTGTTCAAGCTCTACCGGGTGATGGCATGATTTGCCATAGACAAGGAGATATGGTGTGGTTCCAATAGGTGTCTTGAAAGCCGTTCTATAGGCCCAAAGAGCATCATCCAACTTGTCCGACCAATCCTCTTTATTCCTTGCAATCGTCTTCTCAAGAATAAGCTTGATTTGACGATTGGAGACCTCGACTTGGCCACTCGTTTGAGGATGATATGTAAGGCCAAAGCATTGATGAACCCCATGTTTTCTCAACATCTTTTGAAACGCATTGTGAACAAAATGAGAACCATTATCTCTTATCACCACCTTAGGCGCACTAAACCTTGGGAAGATGATTTTTTTGAACAACTTCAACACTACCTTGTCGTCATTTGTTGGGGAAGCAATGGCCTCTAACCACTTAGAAATATAGTCCACCGCCACAAGTATGAATTGATTCCCATATGAAGATGGGAATGGTCCCATGACGTCATTCCCCCAAACATCGAACACCTCCAACTCAAGAATAGGTTGTTGAGGCATCTCATTCCGCTTGGAGATATTCCAAACTCATTGACATCGATCATATGAGTTGGCAAAGCCCCATGAATCCTTGAAGATATGTGGCCACCATAAACCACTTTAAAGAACCTTAGTAGCGGTTTTGGAAACACCCATATGGCCACCACTAGGATCCGAATGACACATCTTTAAAACACTAGGCACCTCTTCATTTGGAATACATCGCCTAAGCAAGCCATCAACCTTTCGTTTATATAAGATGGGATCATCCCACAAGTAATGTATTGCCTCGTCTTGAGTTTCTTTCGTTGGTTCTTGGAGAAAGAAGGTGGAAACTCCCCACATGCTAGAAAATTTACCAAAACAGCACACCATGGGAGCTCCTTTACCTTAATTGTATACAAGACATCATCAAGCATTCTATCTTCAATTAGTGAACCATCATCATGAATTTGATCACCCTCAAGGCGAGAAAGATGGCCCGCTACAACATTTTCCGCACCCTTCTTATCCCTAATCTCAAAGGGTAGATCCTATCTCAAAGGGTAGATCCTATCTCGGGGCTTGAACAATGGGGGTAGAGATTATACCTTCTTCAACCTATTAAATGCCTCCAAGCATTTACTATCAAACACAAATTCTACATCTTTTTGAAGAAGACCATTAAGGGGCTTGGCAATGAGTGAGAAATCCTTGATTAATCTTCTATAGAAACTCGCATGTCCCAAAAATGATCTCACTCCCTTGACATTCACCGGAGGTGGAAGCTTCTCAATAACCTCGATATTGGCCTTATCCACCTTTATTCCTTTATGAGAGATTTTGTGTACAAGCACTATTCCTTCCTCTACCATGAAGTGGCACTTCTCCCAATTCAAGACAAGATTAACCTTCACACACCTTTCCAAACATTTCTCAAGATTCACAAGTCAGTCTTTAAATGACACCCCACCTATGGAGAAGTCATCCATAAACACCTCCATTTCTTCCTCCAACATGTCTCCAAAAAAGCTCATCACGCACCTTTGGAAACTTGCGGGGGCATTACAAAGGCCAAAAGGCATTCTTCTATAAGTAAAGGTCCCATAGGGGCATGTAAATTTTGTCTTCTCTTGATAATCGGGGTGGATTGGGATTTGAAAAAATCCCGAATAGCCATCAAGGAAAAAATAGAACTTGTGCCTTGTTAGTCTCTCAAGCATTTGATCAATGAATGGAAGGGGAAAGTGATCCTTCTTGGTGGATGTATTTAGATGTCTATAGTCTATACACATCCTTTAACCGGTGACCGTCCTAGTCGGAATGAGCTCACCTCTCTCATTCTTCACTATGGTCATACCCCCCTTCTTAGGAACGACATGAACGGGAGAGACCCACCTAGAGCTTGAGATGGGGAATATGATTCCGACATCTAAAAGCTTGGTGATCTTTTTTTTCAACACATCTATCATTTAAGGATGTAGCTTTCTTTGTCATTCAATAGAAGGAAGGGTGCCTTCCTCAAGCGTTATGTGGTGTGTACACACAGCGGGGCTTATACCCTTAAGATCATCAATAGTATAGCCCAAAGCACTGTGGTGCTTTCTCAAGACACAACATAACGCTTGAGCTTTGCTTTCAATCAAGGATGCACTAACAATTACGAGGTAAATGGAATTTGGGCCTATGAATTCATACCTAAGGTGTGATGGTAGAGGTTTGAGCTCTACCATAGGCACACCTTTACCTTCTTTTGTTGCGGCTGCTTGCAAAGCTTCTTGGCTTGAGATCTTCAAGCAAATTTGTTCATTCACTTCCTCCATGCTTCCATTAAGCAATTCCTCATACAATTCCATCTCCTTGCATGGTGCACCTAGCTTATCCTTGTTTAACAAAACATTCTCAAGATCATAGTTAGAGGTGAGCAAGTTCTCATGCATGGAAGACACAACATGATCAAGAGAATCATTCATCATGCAATTTTCTAGAGAAGAACATGGATATTTCATGCTTTCATTCAAATCGAATTCTATGACTTCATCTCCTACCTTAAGCAAAATCTTTGCACTCTTGACATCTATCATAGCACCCGAGGTAGCAAGAAAGGGTCTACCTAAAATGATAGGAATGGTAGAATCTTCATCCATTTCAAGTAAAAAAAAATCCATCGGGAACACAAACATACCAACCCTCAATAGAACATCTTCCACTTTACCTATTGGAAACTTGATTGACCTATCGGCTAGTTGCAAGGTAATGTTGGAAGGTAAGAGTTACCCTAGATAAAGTCTTTGATTAACCAAATATGGCATTAGGCTTACACTAGCTCCTAAGTCACATAGGGCATTGTCAATTTGCATCTTGTTAATAGCACAAGGGATAGAGAAGTTTCCGGGGTCTTTCAACTAGGGTGGCATTTTGTTCATGGTGATTGCACTACAATTCTTGGTCAAGTTGATAGTCTCCACAACCTCACAAGTCCTTTTCCCACGAAAAATTTCTTTGACGAATTTGGCATAGTTCGGCATTTGGTTGATCACATCGGTGAAAGGTAGAGAAAGGTGAAGTTGTTTGAGAATATCAATAAATCTCCCAAATTGCTCATCCAATTTGTGTCTCGTGAGTTTTTGGGGATAAGGGAGCTTTGGTTTCACAATTTCTTTCTCCACTCTCACCTCTCTAGGTGTCTCAACCACAACCTCATCTAAAGATGCTCTATCTCCCTCAATCTCAACCAAAGCTTCCTCGGGACCTCCTTGTCTTCACTCTTCCTAAGCAATCTCTCCTCAAAACCTTACCACTCCTAGTAACAATAACATTCATGGGTTTCTTGGGATCTAGGCCTTGAGAAGGTAAAGAGGAAGGGCTTGCTTGGTCTTTCAAAGCATTAGCAAGTTGAGAAATTTGGTTTTCGAGCATTTTGTTATGGGTCATTATCTCATTAAATTTCTTGTCACTAACGGCCATGTATGTGTTCAACAACTTGGTTTAATTTTCAATTATTTCCTCCAATTACTCCTAGAAGAAGAAGGTTGTGAATAGGAATTTTCACCTTGAGTCTTTGGAACAAATCCGGGTGGGGGAACCCTTTGAGAATTATTTTGAAAATTGCCCACACCTTGATTGTTCCAATTACCCCTATTTTGATTTTAACCATAACCTTGATTATGGTTTCCACTACCTTGGTTATGATTTCCATAACTTTGTTTTTGACTACTATAATTTTGGTTTTGATTTTGACTACTATAACCTTGATTGTTATAGTTACCACGAGAACCTTGGTTCCTATAACCACCACCTTGGTTATAGTTGTCAAAATTACCTTGGTTTTGGTAATTCCTATTCCGTTGACCCCTTTGATTATCAAACCATTGCACATTATTATTTGACACATAGTTCACATGCTCACTCTCATTGTTATCAAAATCATCACCACATTCCGGAGAAGCATAAGGGCAATTACAAGAGTCATGATCATAAGATCCACATGCATCACAAAACAAGCAACCACTAGGCATATTATTTGATTAGGGAGAGGGTTGAAAGTTCAAAAGAGTACACCTCCTCTTAAATTGGGAGGAAAAGATTCGAAGCTTTAAAAGAAGAAGAGCTTTCTAATTTATCCTTGAGTGCGGTCATTTCTTTTCCAAAGTTTGTCATTTGTGAGGATAGGTTGTTGTTCGCATTTAGAAGGTCTATAGAGTACACCGAAGAACTACTCTTGCTAGTTGAATCCCTCTCACCATCATGCCAATATCTATAGTACTTCACCATATCCTCAATAATGTCCACCACTTTCTTCCTCCGTCCTATTCATAATGGGACCTCCGGCTCCCCCATTAAGGCATGATTTTCCTTGGGGACTTAAGCCACCGTAGAAAATTTGAATGACTTGATTGGTTGGAATTCTGTGGTGGGAACACTCGCTTTGGTACTCTTTACACCTCTTCCGTGCTTCGTAAAGGCTTTCATTAGGCCTTTACTTGAACCCTTGAATCAAAGCTCTAGCCTCCGCTATTTTCTTTTGCGGGTAAAACTGGGACAAGAATTCCTTGGTGACTTCGTCCCATGTTATTAGGGAGTCTGGCTTTACCTCCTTGTCCAACCACTCCAAGGCTCGGCCTATAAGAGAAAAGGGAAATAACTTTAGCCGGATGAACCCTTGAGAAACTCTGTTTACTTTGATAATATTGCAATACTTTTCGAACTCTTTGAGATGGTTCAACGGACTCTCATTCTTTGCTCCGCTATATTGTATTCTCTCGATCAAGGCGATCATAGTCGGCCTAATTTCGAAATCATTCGCCTGTGTTGTAGGTGGAGCAATTCCACTCTCAAACTTATACACACTGGGAATTCCAAATTCCTTCAAAGTAACTCTCGGGTGTTCTCCCATGCATAGTTCTTCTTAAAATCCTTCTTCGCTAGAGGAACTAAATTCCAAGGATCGACTAACAATTCTTCTCCTTGAGAGTGTCCTTTCGATTTCCGGGTCAAAAGGCACAACGGATCGATCACGAGCTCTATGCATTCAAAACTCAATGAAAATATTTGTAACTCGGTTACAAATGTAGCCTAAAGAAACAAAATATTTTTGTATTTTTCAATTAAAGTGAAGTTGACTCAACAACTAAAGCAAATCACCAATATCACTCCCCGGCAACGACGCCATTTTGATAAAAGAATAAACATGTCGTCAATTGTCTATCCCAAGATCAAATGCAATTGATACATCCTAAACCAACCTGTAGACACCCAAATGTGTCTCCCTAAAACCAAACCCAGTGATGAATACCTTTCATGTCATTTGATTATCGAACAAAGCAAAAGTGTAAAAAATCTAGTGATGAGGATGTTTTTATTAAAATATCTCTTCTTTCTGTTTTTGAAAATATTTATTTTCTTACTTTATTTTTGAAAAATGTGCATTCCAGTTTAGTTTTGTCCATGATATGGGTCCAATAATGGTGTAGTTGGATGGGGTTTGAAAATATCTTTCCAACGATATATTATAAGCCCAATTCCGATGAATAATGAGGAAGTTATGGTCAAAATACTAAACTGGGCCCGATTTGATTTTAATATGCGGCCCAATGATCTAGAGCAGAGCCTATTATTAATTATCATTCCTAAAGCTATTAGGATTGATAATAGTCTTCTAGAATACTCTAAAAGGTTCTTTTAAATGCTAATGGAGTTAAGATTGATAATTATGTTTCAAAGAGTTTGAAATTGAATAAAACTACTCCTTTTTAGAATCCTTATTTTGTACGAAGTGGAATATAATCATATTTTATTTTCGTGCCTCATAATTTTTATCCAAATTTTATATGGTTGGATAGATTTTGAAATTTTATTTCCAATGATATATTATGATATTAAATCCGAGCTATAACGAAAAAGATATGAATGAGATACAAAACTCTATCCAATACTTACACCCTTCCACTATTTCAGCCATATCTTTTAATCTACAAAAGATTTTAATCTTATTCTAACTGGGTTAAAAATTATACTTCTAGAGCTTTCCAACGACATATTATATTTCTTGTTTGGACTTATGGATCAAAAGATATGATAAAAACAAAAAACGTGTGAAACTGATTATTAACGCCTGACAAGGATTAGCGCCTGGCGCTAAGGCTTGGCACCTGGCGCTAATGACCAGCGTCTGGCGCTAATCATGTTTTATTCTCGTTGACACTTTGATTCGTTTTTTTATCCATCCGACAGATTTTCTCTATAAATAGCCTCTTAAAATTCCCTTTTTAATCATCAATTCTCTAATTCTCTCTTTCATCAACTCTCATCAAGAATTTCTTGATTCTCTATCTCTTTTTAACCAACCCTTTTACAAACAGAATCCCTCATACATAAGCACTAGACACACCTAGCCAAGTTCGAAGTTGCGTTCGCCCTAGACGTGAAAGGTTTTAATTTCTGAGGGTTTGGTCCCAAATCTCTATTACAATTATTTAATTTAATATTTTTGAATGTATTATTGTCCTTGAAGTTATTAACGTGTGTATTTTGTTATTAGAAATAGGTATGAGGCATCCAAATAAGTGCTTTAATTGCTTTATTGATATTATGATATAGATATCATGTCTAGGTTGTTATTATGATTCCTAGTGTCATGTTAGGGCGTTTTGATCTTCCTAGTATCATGTTTAGGGTAACAATTATAATTTTTAATATCAAATATGACAATTATGATTCCTACGATGCTTCCTATTTTCTTTACTAATATTCATGTTAGTATCATGTTAGGGTTAAAGATTTGATCTTTATTATTTAGTATGCAAGGGTTTGTTATTAATTTTGTTAATATCATGCCTAGGATCTTCCAATTATTATGTTTTAACATGATTATTATTATTATGATTATTTTTATTATTATGATTATGTTTATGATGATTATTATTTATTGTTGCTTGATTATATTTATTGTTATTGCTTGATCACACCTTTTATGCATGTTTAAATGGAATTGGTACTTGTAATCATGCTTAATAAGATAATTAATAATCTTGTTAGGGTTAATTTATTATAATTCAAGTGATCGCCAATAATTGTTTTATTTGTGCATTAATTTCAACCAACATAGATAAACAGGTTTAGGGTTAACCCAATGATTGCATGTTAGTCAGAAAGCGCACATAAATACGATCAGAATAAAGTAGAGGCCTATTATTAGGGAAGGTTCAATCTCTTTTAGGTTAGATTTGTACCTTCATCCCCGAACTTCCTGTCATGGTTCTAGACCTATTAGAGTTGACGATCTCCTAGATCATTAAGGGGTGTAGCCTTCACCTCGTGAACGGTTTACATGTTCCTAAAATATGTTGGCGACTTTTTTGCTATATTTTCTTTCCCCTTGGACGCCACCGTACTTTAGTGTATGATTACAGTGGGGTTCAAGTTTGGGGTAACACTTGAAATATTCCCTGCAGTTTTTTGGCGACTCCACTGGGGAGGATTTCTATTTTAATTCCTGAAATTTATTTCGGCAATGATTTAGAATGAGTGGATGAGACTCGAAAAATTCTAAGTATTTCGTGTGCGTAATTTTGATTAACATTATTGTCATATGCATAAAAAAGATCTCATTGGAAAGACCCTCCGTAATAAGTTAAAAAATAGGATTTTTACACGTAGGAAATTTAAGGAATATCTTTCACAACTAGGATCGAAATAATGTTGCGCGAAACAAGAAAATTTTATCTAGCACAGAAAGCTGCTGAGGCATGTAGGAACTAGCGTCAGAAAACAGAGACTAGTGCCACTGATTTGGCTCTGGCGCCAGGTGACAGATTCTGTCGCCAGGCGCCAAAGCCAAATTGTGGTGCCGCTCTCTGTTTGCTGGCGCCATGTTCCTTCAATAACGAGCCATAAATATGCGTTCTAATTTTGACCATTTTTTAGCACTATTTGCTCGATTCTACTTCCTGATTGAGTATTTCTCACTTTTATGAAACCCATATGTGTTCTACATATGAACATAACCCTGCGGGAATTCATGCTCCATCTACCTAATTGAACGTTGTGTGCAACAAAGGGTACATCCGAGAATGTTGAATTCACCAAACAATGTAAGCGAGTTTTTAACTTGCGGTGTCCCATCCACTCACGCCAACCCTTCACGGTTAGGCTTCCGCGCGGTGCATCTGGACAATTAACCATGGAACCTCTTTGACTAACCCATATCCCAAAATTTAGAGAACTAGATCCATGGTTAGGTTGCAATCTCATTGCATCATGTTTTGACTACTTGACTACTTGTGCATCTCCTACTTGTGCATACTTATTATGTGACTAAACTAACCATTTGGTTTGACTTGTGTTTGTAAATAAGTCTTAATAAACTAATTAATGACTAAAGGACTTTTCTTAATTAATTAATTAATTCGAGCTAATAAATATGTCTAAAATCGAGTCATAGTCCCTTTAAGTCAACCCGGATTTTTTATTCCCGTATACTGCACAAGTATCAACTTGTTTTGGTCATAACATAAGTTTTAGGAAGAACTACGAGTGTTACAGCCTATGGATCTGTAGCCCCGAGTGTTATCTTTAATTTGGCGTTGGTTTCATCCCAATCGGAGTCACATATCAAAAGTTATGACTAAAATACCACAGCCTGTCCGGTTTAATGCATATACGTGAAGTCTTAACTTAGTCTTTGCTTGAGTCTAGTCACATAGTCTAGCCACATGGTCATGACGCGAGTCTTAGCATGTCACCTACACTAACTATTCTTAGCACACCCTTTGATTATATGTCACCATGACCATGTCTTGGTTCATGCATGAGCCGGTTTTTTTCTAGCATTTGAGTTGGGGATACATTCTATTCCCAATTTTTCATATCTCTCCATATACATCATCTTTCTCCATATCACAACTTTCATTCTTTCTACCTTCTTTCATCCATTGCATGTTGGATAGAGTTTGAGTCAAATAATTAACAAGGAATATCCCTAATTTTCCCTTCCACAATACTTGGTCAAGGAGAGAAGGGCGAGTAATTAAGGACAACACCTTTGTTCATGTCTTACTTTTTCATAAACTGATTCGTCAAAAGAGGAAAGCTAAGAATATAATGGAAACTCAAGAAGAAGTCAATGAACTTGGGAATCAATTGAATGATTTGACTGAGGCGTTGAAGGCTTTAACCCTCAAAATCAATGACCATATGAAGCAACAACAGATGGATCTCATCCAACAGAGCTTGAACAAGCTATCTAGTGCTAAAAACTTCAAGGCATTAGTTCACAAGGGGTCTCGGTGGACAAGGAGCTTCTTCCGCAGAAGTTCAATGCCAACAACATCCCGATATTCAAGGCAGCTGACAACCCTTATTTTCATCTAAGAGCTTTTGAAATAATAATGAGTATTAAGGGTATTTGATAAGATTGTGTTTCCCTCTATATTTTCTCTATCTTTTGAAACCGTTTGCCAACAATGGTTCTTCTCCCTTGACAAAAAGAGAACCTCTACTTGGGAGTCAATAGTGAACGCTTTCATAGATAGGTACAAGTGCAATATTCAAGTTTACACCGATTATAGAAAACTTGAGATGCTAAGACAAAAAGAGAATGAAGGCTTTACTTCTTTCTTTAATAAGTGGAGGGAAACTTCTGCTATGATGATTGAGGTGCCCTTCGAAAAAGAATCTGTGGGGATGTTTATCAAGAATCTCAAAGAGAAATATTCAAAGCATTTAAAATATCAACATAATTTGAATATTTTCAAAGCCGTTTATGACATTGGAATTGAAATCGAAGATGACCTCGCAAAGCAAAAAGCTACTAACAATAGTAACCACGGTGGCTGGAAAGTAAAGAAGAACGACAATCCTTCTTCTTCCAAAAACGCCCACTCTAGTAATAATGTTAGTACCTTTGACCATAACGGTGTCTTAGCAATGGACAATCAAGAATATAAAAAGAAACCCAGGAGAGAACTCACACCCATTGGAATGACCTATGATGTTTCTTTCGACTGTCTCTACGATCGAGGATTAATCAAACCTATTGGCCCTACCGAGGATCCAACGCTAGAAAATCGATCTTCGAGATGGAATCCCAAAACCTATTGCAAGTACCATCGAGGAAACGGTCATACCACTGATGAATGCTATAGGTTACAAAATTTCATTCAAGATCTCATAGAAGCAAACATGATCCCATTGCCTCTAGCTAGCAAGAAGAGCGAGTGATGATAAAGCAAACGACACAAGACAAGAGGGGAACTTCAACGACAAGATTTCGTGACTACTTTTTCTATTTATTTTTTATTTACCCTTTCCCCAATAAGTCTAGCAAAGGCACCTTTCTTTTCCCTTAGATTAATTTTGTAGATTCTTTCTTTTGCCTTTTAATAAAATGAGCATTTAATTCCTTGCATATGATCATTGCGTTGCATTGCCTTAAAAAAAATATTGTTGGACTAAACACAGGTATACACCCCACTGTTATCATACACTAAAGTACGGTGGCGTCCAAAGGGAAAGAAGATAGAGAAAAAGAGTCGCCAACAAGTTTTATGAACTTGTAAACCGTTCACGAGGTGAAGGTTACACCCCTTAACTATCTAAGACATCGTTAATTCCAATAGGTCTGGAACCATGACTTGTAGTTCGGGGACGAAGGTACAAATCGAACCTAAAAGAGATTGAACCTGCCCTAATAATAGGCCTCTACTTTATTCTTCTCGTATTTATGTGCGCTTTCTGACTAATATGCAATCAATAGGATTAACCCTAAACCTATTTATCTACGTTGGTTGAATATTAATGCACAAATAAATATATTATTTACGATCACTTGAATTATAATCAAATTAACCCTAAAAAAGATTATTAATTATGTTATTAAGCGTGATTGCAAGTACCAATTCCTTTTAAACAGGCATAAAAGATGTGATCAACCAATAACAATAAATATAATCAAGCAACATAATCATAATAAATTAATAATCATAATTATCATAATCATAATCAACATAATCACGTTAAAGCATAATAATAATAGCAAGATACTAGGCATGATACTAACAAGATTAATAACAAACCCTAGCATGTCACTAAACAATAAAAATCAAAGCTTTAGCCCTAACATGATACTAACATGATATTAGGAAAGAAAATAAGAAGCGTCATAGGAATCACAATTGTCATATTTGATAATAGAAATTACCCTAAACATGATACTATGAAGATCAAAACATCCTAACTGACACTAAGAATCATAATAACAACCTAAACATGATTTCTATATTATAATAACAATGCAAACAATTAAAGCACTTACTTGGATGTCTCGTATCTCTTTCTAATAACAAAATACACGCGTTAGTAACTTCAAGGAAAATAATAATGCAAACAATTAAATTAAATAATAATTGAAAGAGAAATTTGGGACCAAACCTCGGAAATTAAAACCTTTCACGTCTAGGGCGAAGGCAACTTCGAATTTGGCTAGGTGTTTCTTGGTCTTGTGAATGCGCAATTTTGTAGAGAAAGGCAAGAGAGAGAAGAATTCTTAAAAAGCTAGAGAGAATAAGAAAACTAAAGAGTTGATGCTAATTCTTGAGAATTGATGATTGAAAACGGAGCTTTTAGGAGGCCATTTATAGAGAAAATCTGCCAAACGGATTGAAAAACAAATCAGAGTTTCGACGAGAATAAAACAGGTTAACGCCAGACGCTGAACATTAGCGCAAGGCGCTAATCCCTGTCGTCAGGCGCTAACAATTAATTTCACGCGTTTTCTTAATTTTGATAAAATTTAGCCGTACAGAAGGGAAAATTCGTATTTTCCTTAAAAATACTCTTTTATCCTGATTAAAATTCTAAAAAGTCAACCAAAGTCAATTTATCAATGCTAATTGAATTAGGAATGAAAAGAACTTTCTAGAAGAATATAGAAGACTAAAATCAGTTCTAATTGCATAAGCAATGATAAATCAATATTAGGCCCTCCTCTAGGTCATTGTGCCGCATATAAAGATCAAACCGGTCCCAGTATAATAATTTGGCAGTAACTTCCTCATTATTCATCGGAATTGGGCTTATAATATATCGTTGGAAAGCTCCTTTAAAGCCCCATCCAACTACACCATTATAGGGCTCTTGCTATGGACCAAACCAAAATGGATGGGCTGTTTTCTTAAAATAGGTGTTCAAAAACAGAGAGAAGATAAAAGAATTAAAAACTATCCGCAACACTAGACTTCCCACACTTTCACTTCTTCGATTAAGATTCGACGCGAAAGGTACTCGTCACTGGGTTTGGTTTTGGAGAGACACAAATGGGTGTCTAAAGAAGCCCCCAAATTGACTGAGTTTGGAGAAACGCAAGTTTCAAAAACAAAAGTCTAAGTATCGATAGGGACGGAGAATGATTCAAAATGTTCTGCGATCCTAAAACACTCTTATAACGCCGATACCTGCGAACTAGCGTTAGTCAAACAGATAAAAGAGTTAAAAAACGCGTATCTTGCACCGTCGAGCACACGTCTCTAAAGGTAACCGATTTGTTGTTGTATTTTTGATAACCTTCCCCAAGCCAGGGAACGCCATCCCGCTGTTTGTTTTAACGATCTTCTGCAAGCTAGAGAATACCGCCTGAAGACTTCTACGTTTGTCACTGCTTCCAAATCCGCCGTGATAAACTTTTGCAAGCTAGAGAAATCCATCGAAGATTGCTTCTCTTGAAACAACCTTCTAGCGCTTTGTGACCATCTTCCGCAAGCCAGGGAACACGATTGAAGATAACTTTGCTTGATATCACCTCCAGTTGTTTGTGACAACTCTCCACAAGCTAGGGAACGCTGTCGAAGTTATCTTCTCCTAAAGCTATCCTCATTTGTTGCGATAATATTCCGAGGAAAATTACCGAAGACCTACGCTTGTCGATCTTTAAAGCTTGCTTAAACTTTGCTTCCGCTATGCCAGTACGTCGGCGCTTTTATTGCTTTTGAACCTGTATGTCGGTGCCTTCTAAATTGTGAACTAGTATGTCGGTGCCTCTGATGTATGAACTATTATGTAGGTGCTTTGCAATGGGCCAATGATTAGGCCCTTTAAGCTAAGTGAGACGATCATTCATCAGGTCGATCACTTTATGCAATTGTAATCAAGCCGATTACTAAAGCATGTAAAATTACTCAGAGGGGCTAAGTGGCATACCAAGGAACCTAAAATTGTTGTAAGAGATCGAAATAACCGCACTGAGTGGCTGAACATTCTGTCGCCACTGAAATTCTGCAGGCGCCACATATTTGGCTCTAGCGCCAGGCGCTGGAACTAGCGCAAGGCACCAAAACCTGTCCCTGATGCTGATGCTGCTTGCTTTTGCTCGAGAATCGCCGCTGAGCTTCAATACACTCGTTCTTGCTCGTTTCTCAACCGAATTCGCTCAAATTTGTTGCAAATCAAAGCTTCTTTCATCTGCTTTCTCGATCTATGTAAGTTTTCTCCAAACTCACTCCGGTTTTGATGAATTTTGCACATGGTTTTTCACGAATTTCTTGAAAATTCAAAATTTATAATGCTTATTTCACTTTCTTTGTAAAATTTTATGCTATGAAATTGCTTGATTATGTTTATATATTGCCTTGGGAGTAATTTGAGACTTGTTTGACTCTATTTGGTGAAGAAACGAACAAATCACCATTGTGGCTTGTTCTTGATGTCTTTGCTAGCAATTCTTGTCCAATTTGTCACAATAATTACCATAGTATTTCAAGAAATTGTTTGGATGCTTGAAAAAATGTCGTGTATTCTCAATTTGAAATTGTTACTCTCTTTTAGTACTACGTACTCTGTTTTTGTGAACATAGTATCATGCGACTAGGCGAACCTTAGATACTATAGAACCTTAATTTATGATGATTTTGCACAACGTAGCATGGCTAGACAGCGAGGTTTGAGTTCACGGTTCCGAGACACACGACGGAAGCATGAGCCTGTAGAGGACGACGCCGACCCGTCCATTTCTCTTGGTCCCCTCCCTGAGTGGGATGAGCAGACTCTATACTCCTCCCCCATCAACCATATTTCTAAGAGGGTGCGACGTGGGATCACGGTTGGTAGGACGCGCTACCACGTCTCAGGCTGCGATACCTTAGGTGACCTGTACAAGATGCATATCAGTGTCGATGTAGAGGTGAGACTCCTCTGGGAGTCTTGTGGGTTGACTGCATTGTTTGAGACATCGGAGGCCATGATTGCCTTTAGCAGGGGTCACCACGTGGCTCATTGATATGTCCATTTTATATAGTGTTTTACTCCCACCCCTTGGTCGTTTTTAGTAGTGTTTTTGACTCTTTAGAGCCACTTTTATTACTAATTTGTGTTTTCTAGTGTTTTTGTACTTTTAGTTGTATTTCACAGGAAATTGCACTCTTGGAGCATTTTCCTGGGCTTTATGGATCAACTACGGAAGCTAGAAAGACACGACCACTTTTGGAGTCCAGGATCGGTGAGAGCCGGTGATTAAGGGCTCTGTAATTGGGATCCCGAGGTATTCGGACCAAGTATTCATGACCCGAGGAGGAAATTCGGATTGGGCCGGGAAATCAAGCCCAATCAAAGTTCGAGCCTCAAAGTGGAGCAGGGGCCCGATCGGGCAAGAGGTCGCCCGATCGGGCGCGGCAAGAGGTCGCCCGATCAGGCGCGGCAAGGCCAGGTGTTATGCGTTCATAAGCGCGCCCGATCGTGCGAGCATCTAGCACGATCGAGCGATCCTGCGAGCATCTAGCACGATCGAGCGATCCTGCTGGCAAGGAACGCGAAGAAAAAGGAACGCCCGATCGGGCGGCCCTTTACCCGATCGGGCGCGTGTTTTTATTGGACCTGATTAATTAATTTTAATTTTTGTTTTTAGGAAACGTTTATATACGATTTTGTACGGATTTTTGTAGATCTTCTTTCTTAGACTTTCTCTCTCTACTTAGGATGTTTTCTATCTCTTAACTCTTCTCTCAACCCTTGTTCTTGATTATTTCCATTAATACAGATTAGTTTGGTAACGATTTATCTTCTCTTAATCTTATTTCCTTTCATCATGACTTATTTTATTGCTTTGATTTATTTAGTTTTTAATATGTGTGAGTAGTTCTTTTTCTAGGGTTTATGGGGATCCATAAATAATATGAAGGGGTATTTTTTTGTTGTTAATTATCAATGCTAGATTAATTTCCTATTGATTGATTTAATGCTCTGTGACTAGATTTGCGTAGATCTTTTATGCATGAGTTTGACAACATTGATTCGAGATTCGACAGATGAGAATTAATGTTTAGGTCTAGTTTCAATAGGCAGATTAATTTATAAATGGTTAAGTCGAGATTCGAGAGATGAGATTTAATACCGGTAAATTAATTGTGTGATTGTAATACGTGGCGAAAGCCCTTTACAATCTGGTTAATTGATGCATTGATGATTGACTATTATTGATTGTTGGTATTGCATGATAATTTCTTATTTAATTGTTTTAACGTTTTACAATTGCGGCTTGTAAAAGTATAACAATATTGAATTGATGAATCAAGCAGATGTTAATTTGATATTAAAGGCTATTTTCAATAAGAAATTAGATCTACTAAATTGCGAGAGCCTGTTAGATCTATGTTGATTAATAAATTGCGAGAGCCTGTTAATAATGTTATTTATGCAATGTCATCGATTGATTACTATGTTTTACCCTGGAGTATTATTTATTGGTGAACCTATGCCCTAGATCCTTTTACTCATTGTTTTCTCCCTACTCTTAATCTTCGTAGTTTAGTTTCCTTTGATTGCAATATATTGGTTACTTTATAATCTGGATTATATTAATTAATTAGGAATAGAAAGACTCGTTTCTCTGTGGATTCGACCCTACTTCCCTATCTACGTTAGTAAGAGGATTTAGGAATTACTTTTGATTAGGGGATACGACTTTACCCTGTCAAAATTTGGCGCCGTTGACGGGGAAACGGTTTTATTTTTATTTCCGATTGTTTTTGTAGTCTAGATTATTTCCCTTTTGTCTCAGAGAGCGTTAGTTCTCAGAGACAAATCTCATATTTGCTTCTAGTTTTTGTTTATGCGCAGTTGTTCCAGATCATGGTACATCCCATTCGATCCTGAAATCGAACGTTCCTTCCATAGACTGAAAAATTTCTACAAGCAAATCCTGGCGGATTCTGGTGATAATAACAATAATCACCGCGATCCTCCAACTGGTTCTAGCGATTCAGAGCCATTATCAAACGCAGAATCAGAGATGACGGCTCCAAAGAAGCTTAGTGATTATTCACAACCAAAGCTTACGGATTTTCCACATCTCACCCCTACTCCGGCTCTTGATGGGGTTCAATTTGAAATTAAACCTCAATTTATAACGATGATAGAGAGAAAGCAATTTAGTGGAGCCAAGGGTGAAGACCCGAATCTTCACATTGCCGACTATTGTCAATATTGTAACACCATCAGGCAAGCCGGGGTCACTCAAGACCAAATAAGGGAGATTCTCTTTCCTTTCTCTTTAACTGGAAAAGCTAAATTGTGGTTTAATGGCTTAAATAGAACTACACTTGGTATAACTAACTAGGAAACTCTTGTTTTGAATTTCTATAACAAGTATTATCCTGCAGGAAGAACAACCGTACTGAAGCTAAAATAATTCATGTTTGGAAGATAAAGTTTGTTTATTCACTCTACTTATTCATTATTATATCTTATGAGTGAAATTGTAAGAGTTGGGTTTATTTATTGTGATTGGAGTATATTTGGTTGATGTTAGAGTTGGTCATGTAGGAGGTGTATGATCATTATTTATTTTGATCATGGGTTTTATTAGGATATGTCTCCTTTAAGCATAGCTTTTCTCTCACTTATTCCCAAATTTATCCTACCCTCTATCCTAGCCTTATATTAGAAGCTTTAAAGACCTTCCGACCTTTGTGCATAGAATTATATGAATGTGAAAGTGTTGTTTATCAATGCAAGTTATGACTTGGCATATATTTTTTTTTTTTTTTGGAAAATAAGATTTTATTACCAAAGAGAGAAAGTTGCAACTTACAAAAGCTAAGTTATTACTACCTCCAGAACACCAAAAGACCTGAAAACAACAGGCCAACCCCACAACCAGTTCAAGACCCAAACCTAGCCACCTTCTAGGAAGGGTTCTAGGAACGGCCTAGAATTACTGGACTCAGATTTCCAGCCACCTTCTAGGAAGGGTTCCGGAAACCAGGACCAGACAAAAAAAAAAAGCAAAAAATCAACAAAGCCAAACACCCAAAAATCACCAAAAACAACAATCAGAAGTAGACAAGCCTGCAAACTGACCAGAAAACCAACAAAAACAAAACACAGGCAACAACAAAAGCAACAAAGCGTGCACCAACAGCAGACAGCAGGGCACAAGGCAACGGACAGCAGACAGTAGTCCACAGACAAGCAGTAAGCATAAACAACAGCTCAGCAGCAACAGCAAGCAGAGCCAGCAAACAGCAACACAAGCAGTCAGCAGACAGCATGGCATAGAGCATCAGACAGCAGAAAGCAAGGCACAACAGTGCACAACAGCACCAACAGCAATGCACAGCACCAGCAGCAAGGCACAGCAGGGCAGAGACAGCACAACTGTGCAGCAGCAGCAAAACAGCAGTACAGCAGAGCAGCAGCAACAAACATCAGCAACCCGTAAAGAGAACTGCATTCCTTTGGATCCAAATACCATAAACTGTTTCAGTGAAGGCCACCTGGATCACTTTATTCTTCAATCTAGAACTTCTGTAGATTTTCTTCATCCAATCGACCTCATCACTAAACTGCTGAATAGGCTTGGAAACATGTAACATACCCAACACCTTGCTCCAAACCTTCCTAGAGAAATCACAATCAAGAAATAAATGCTGAACACTTTCATTGCCATTCAGACATAAGAAACACCTTGGATCACAAGAGATGTGCCATTGAAGCAACCTATCCTTAGTGACAAGCCTTTTCCACAAATCTAGCCACAAGATAAAAACACTTTTGGGAGTTGCTAAGTTATGGCAAGTAACTCTCTTCCAAGGAACTTTAGGCACTTGAGGCCTAATAGCAGCATAAAGCTTCTTGATTTTCAACTTGTTTCCCTGTACGAAACCATCCCATCCCCCTTGATCATTCACGACATCTCTACAACTCAAAATCTTCTTCAAGAACCAAGAGCATCTAGCAGGGGTAGGGGTGGTCCAACAATCTTTATGCTTGAAATAGTAGATATGGACCCACTTAACCCAAAGATTATCAGTATTGTGAGCAATATCCCAAAGTAACTTAGTGACAGCTGCTTTATTCCACTTAGGAAGAGAAAGCAAGTTCCAGCCACCACAAACTTTAGGAAGACAGACATTATTCTAAGCAACCAAAGACTTCTTAGCAAGGGTAGAGGACCCAGTCCAAAGAAAGCACCTGAACCTAGCCTCAATCTCTTTCAGAATTTTCTTCGGAAGAATAAAAATTTGAGCCCAATAAGTTTGGATACCAAAAAACACACTCTTCACCAATTGAAGCCTCCCAATATAGGACAAGTGTTTAACCATCCACCCTTGTATTCTAGCAGTGACCCTCTCCACCAAAGGCCTACATTGAGCAATAGTAGGGTTTTGGAAGAGAGAGGGACCCCAAGATACCTAAAAGGAATGGTACCTTGAGAAACACCAAGAAGCTCCCTCAACTCTTTCTGGACATCAATAGAGACCCCTCCAAAATAGACTTCACTTTTATCAAGATTAGCAGAAAGCCTAGAGGCACCCGAGAATTTCGAGAAGGCTTGGAAGAGAAGCTTAACAGAAACACTATCAGCTCTAGAAAACATCAATAAGTCATCAGCAAACATCATGTGAGTTAGGTTTAACTTTTTACATCTAGGGTGAAAGTTAAAATCAGGAGATAACCTAAGCTCATCAAGGCATCTGGAGAGGTATTCCATACCAATGGCAAAGAGAAAGGGAGACATAGGGTCACCTTATCTTAACCCTTTCTAAGCTTCAAAGGGGGGGGGGGGGGGGGAGGGGGGCTAGAAAACCATTAATAAGAATAGAGTAAGAGAAAGAAATAAGACAATTCCAGATCCAATCAACAAATCTTTGAGGGAAACCAAGCTCCTGCATGTTAGTGATCAAGAATCCCCACTCAACTGAATCATAAGCTTTCTACAAATCCACCTTAACCATACACCTTGGAGAGATAAATTTGTGATCATAGCCTTTGATCAGTTCAGTTTCAAGAAGAATATTGTCACCAATGTGCTTGCTAGGAATGAACCCTGCCTGAGCATCATCAATCACCTCACCAATGACAGCAGCAAGCCTAGCAGTTATGACCTTAGAAATGAGCTTATAGACCACAGTACAACAAGCTATAGGTCGAAAATCCTTAACATGAGAAGCAGAAAGGACTTTAGGAACCAGAGTGATAGTTGTGCAATTCCATTGCTTAGACAAAGTCCCGTTATTAAAGAAATCAATAACACTTGCATAAATATCATCTTTCACAATATGCCAAGCGCTCTTAAAGAAAAAGGAGTTAAAGCCATCAATACTAGGAGCTTTAGTGTTATCAATTCCCTTAAGGGCCACATCAATATCAGCATGAGAAATAGGCCTAATGAGGTAGCTCTGAGCAGCAGAGCTAAGCTGCTTACCCCTCCTCATAGTAACAAGGTCAACAGCAGGGAGCCAAGGAACCTGAGTCCCTAGAAGAGACTTATAGAAAGAGATAATTTCATGAGAAATAGCATCTGGATCCTTGAGCAACACCTAATTAGAATCGAAAATGGAATCAATTCTATTCCTTGCTTGCCTAGTCTTCATCACAGAGAAGAAATAGTGAGAATTGCCATCTCCAAGCTTAACCCAATTAATTCTAGATTTTTGCTTGAAGATGCTTTCCTGAATATCATTCCAGTGCTTGACAACCTTAATAGCATCAGATTCTTTAGCATACAAATCCAAATCATCAGGGTTTTGGGCCATTAAGTTTTGAATTTCACAAAGCTCAGCATTAGCCTGGTCAATCTTTTCCTCAATGTTACCAAAGTGCTTGCTATTAAGAAATTTGATACTAGACTTCACAGAGTTAAGCTTCTGCCAAACAGACCTACAAGAACCCCAAGCCTGCGAAATAGTATCAAGAAAGTCAGGGTGATCAGCAATACAATTTAGAAATCGGAAAGGTCTACCTTTCCCCACAGGGCCAGAGCAAATATTTAACAGAACTGGAATATGATCAGGTAAAGAAGGAGGGATATAAACAGTCTCCACATGCCCTTGAGAAGCTAACCAAGCTTGATTACCAAAGACTCTGTCAAGTCTAGAGAGCGTTCTAGGGCCAATAAGAGCCTTATTAGACCAAGAGTAGAAGGACCCTTTGCTTTTGATCTCAGTGAGGTCCAAATCATCAACAAAACTTTGAAAGTCTCTAGTCTCATAATCAGTAACATCAGCACCATGAAGCCTATCTAAATTATGGAGAACAGAGTTATAGTCACCAACACAAAGCCAAGGAGAATGCTGAATAGAGATGCTTCTGAGCCCCTCCCACAAAGGATGCCTATCATGAATGGAGTGAAGACCATAAACAACAGTGAGATAAATTTGAGTAGAGAGATCTTTAGAAGAAACAATACAATGAATGAACTGTTCATGAACCTTCAAGACAACAGTTACTCTATCCGCATTCCAACCAAGCCAAATCCTCCCTTTGGGAGAATGATCATAATTACACAACCAAAGCCAAGAGGAGCCAAACTTCCCCTGATAAGTGAGAACATTTTTCAATTTGATTTTTGTTTCAAGCAATCCAACGACATCAACTAAATGAGAGTGAAGCAACCTCTTTACAGAGGCAACTTTGCCAGGGTCATTCAGGCCCCTGACATTCCAAACAGAGTAAATCATGACACCAAATGGGGATTAACCTCACCCCCCCTTGGATTTATAGTGAAACCACCTGCACCATCCATTTCATTTGCATATAAAGCAACAAAGGCATTAGAGGTAGAAGCAGGCTGATGAACTCTAGTTTGCTGCCTTTTTGTCTTCCTCCCTACTATTCTCCACCCTTCATCTGAATTCTGAGAGGTATGAACCTGTGGAGTAATAATAGATTTCCCATGAACAGAAAGACCAACATCAACAACAGTAGTAGAAGCAGGAACATGGGTAAGCTTAGGAACCCAAACTTGCTTTTGCTTAGAAGGAACAGGAGCCGGTTGCTTAGAAGTCTGCTTAGGCATAGGAGGCTTAATAGAGCAATCATGACCAATCTTGTTACACTTAGAGCAAAAAGAAGGAGCCCACTCATATACCACCCTGATCTCCAATAGTTCCTTCGAAGGACTCTCAACCCATATAGAGGTGGGCATAGGCTTTGTAACATCAATTTTAATCAGAACCCTAGCAAAAGACACTCTAAGTTGTCTAGTAGTACACTCATCAGCACAAATTGGCACTCAAAGCAAACTACCAAGGCGGCTAAGAGTGTGAGATCCCCAATAATTAAGTGGGAGATTAGGGAATTTAACCCAAAGAGGAATAGTTCTAAGAATTTCAGCATGAAAATCAAAATTAGGACACCAAGGCTTCACTATTGCAGGCTTCCAAGGAACATATGAGGACCAGAACAAAGTATAGCATCTCTATCATCACTAGAACACATATTGACAATAAAGTACCCATCATCATGCCAATACACATCTGGTTTTTGCATATCATTCCATTGTTGAGCAAAGAAACGAAGAACAACAGCAATATTAGGGTAAAAGCCAAACACATAAAAGACTAGAGCATTAGCCCATTTTCGATTACCTGCCTCAAGCTCGGATGCCTGTAGCTCAGCAATGAGTTTCCCATCCCGCACTTTCGAAGCAACAAAGGATAATGTAGCCCCTTTTGCAGCCAATTTCCCAGTAAAAGGTGCAGCTTGATCACTCACATTCTGCTCCAGAACAGGGGAAGAGGCAGCTCGGTTTTCATCAGACTTGCGCGAGTTCAGTTCCAGGGCAGAGGGAGAAGCAGCTCGATCTTCATTAACTTTGTGCACATTATGCTCCAAAGAGGGTGAGGAATAATGAAGAGAACGCCCTGGCTCACCACTTTGCCCAGATCCACCAGCATCCAATGGAACAGTAAACCCAGAAACCCTAGGTACTATTCCATTGGACTGACTCGGCCTAGCAGCAGCTTCAGCAAAGAGAGTAGCTTCAACATCCAATGGAACACCATAAATAGCACCACAAGCCGACTGAACTAACGCCGGCGCCGGAGTAAGCAGTTCATCCACCTCTTGAATGGGGCTAGGAACGAAAGAGGTACTTGAGTTTCCCAAATTTTGCAAAATCGAACCAACAACTTCATGAGCAGTCTTTTGTTGCGCTACTTGAGGTGTAGAAATAGCTTGCTTCTTCTCCTTTCCATTGATATCCAGATTTGATGAAGAAAACCAACCACAAATGAAGAACCATGAAGAAGAGAGAGAAGAGAGAAAGTCAACGAAAGTAAAACCTCGATCTAAGTCTGATTCAATGGTTGAGTTGGCATATTTACAGTCGACTAATAGGATTGAGAGTTCATTGTTTTATACACACGAGAGTGTGAGTTGGGAGGGCATTATTCACCTAAAGAGGGTTGGATGGAGAGCGATCAAGTACATCTTTTACTCGCCACATAAATGAGAGTTGAGTGTGTGAGCACTAGTCTTGAATTCTATATGCTCTTGTGGTTTGCTCTATTTGACAATTGTTAGGGAGATTGGTAATTAGATGGATTTGATTGGTTGACTTTGAAGCATGTTTATTTGATTTACCCTGAATAGTTTGTGCTTGATTTTTACTTTTTGGGGTGAAGCATATTTGTTGATTCATTGATGAGATCTTTTCTTAGGGACAAGCAAAGGTTTGGCTTGGGGGAGTTTGATATGTCCATTTTATATAGTGTTTTACCCCCGTCCCTTGGTCGTTATTAGTAGTGTTTTTGGCTCTATGGAGCCACTTTTATAACTAATTTGTGTTTTCTAGTGTTTTTGTAGTTTTAGTTGTATTTTACAGGAAATTGCACTCTTGGAGCATTTTCCCGGGCTTTATGGATCAACTACGGAAGCTAGAAAGACACGACCACTTTTAGAGCCCAAGATCGGTGAGAGCCGGTTATTAAGGGCTCGGTAATTGGGATCCCGAGGTATTTGGACCAAGTATTCAAGACCCGAGGAGGAAATTAGGATTGGGCCGAGAAATCAAGCCCAATCGAAGTTCGAGCCTCAAAGTGGAGCAAGGGCCCGATCGGGCAAGAGGTCGCCCGATCGGGCGCGGCAAGGCTAGGTGTTGTGCGTGCATAAGCGCGCCCGATCGTGCGAGCATCTAGCACAATCGGGCGATGCTGCTGGCAAGGAACGCGAAGAAAAAGGCCGCCCGATCGGGCGGCCCTTCGCCTGATCGGGCGCGTGTTTTTATAAGACCTGATTAATTAATTTAAATTTGTAGATCTTCTACTTAGACTTTCTCTCTCTACTTAGGATCTTTTCTCTCTCTTAACTCTTCTCTCAACTCTTGTTCTTGATTATTTCCATTAATACAGATTAGTTTGGTAACGATTTATCTTCTCTTAATCTTATTTCCTTTCATCATGACTTATTTTATTTCTTTGATTTGTTTAGTTTTTAATATGTGTGAGTAGTTCTATTTCTAGGGTTTATGGGGATCCATAAATAATATGAAGGGGTAATTTGTTGTTGTTAATTATCAATGCTAGATTACTTTCCTATTGATTGATTTAATGCTCTGTGACTAGATTTGCACAGATCTTTTATGCATGAGTTTGACAACACTGATTCAAGATTCGACAGATGAGAATTAATGTTTAGGTCTAGTTTCAATAGGCAGATTAATTTACAAATGGTTATGTCGAGATTCGAGAGATGAGATTTAATACCGGTAAATTAATTGTGTGATTGTAATACGTAGCGAAAGCCCTTTACAATTTGGTTAATTGATGCATTGATGATTGACTATTATTGATTATTGGTATTGCATGATAATTTTTTATTGAATTGTTTTAACGTTTTACAATTGCGGCTTGTAAAAGTATAGCAATATTGAATTGATGAATCAAGCAGATGTTAATTTGATATTAAAGGCTATTTTCAATAAGAACTAAGATCTAGTAAATTGCGAGAGCCTGTTAGATCTATGTTGATTAATAAATTGCGAGAGCATGTTAATCGTGTTATTTATGCAATGTCAACGATTGATTACTATGTTTTACCCTGGAGTATTATTTATTGGTGAACCTATGCCCTAGATCCTTTTATTCATTGTTTTCTCCCTACTCTTAATCTTCGTAGTTTAGTTTCCTTTGATTGCAATATATTGGTTACTTTATATTCTGGATTATATTAATAAATTAGGAATAGAAAGACTCGTTTCTCTGTGGATTCGACCCTACTTCCCTATCTACGTTAGTTAAAGGATTTAGGAATTACTTTTGATTAGGGGATACGACTTTACCCTGTCACTCGTGCCCTGGTGGAGTTCTTTTGGGACATAACCAACACTTTCCACTTCCCTTGGGTTGAGGTCATGGTCACCCTGACCGACTTCAGTGTCATTACGGGATTGGAGTTTAGTTCTACTGCGCTGCCGTTTGACAACGAGATTAGTGTCTTCTCTCCTTAGGTTGAGGAGCTTTTGGGTTCGATTGCTGTTCGGGCTGGTGCTGAGGTAGAGTCGACTCAGTTTATAGCTAAAGGCATTCACTGACCGACTCCGCGCGGCAGCTTTTGAGGATGATGCGAGCACCCGAGAGCAGCGGGTGCGCATCTTTGTGCTTATATTATTGTCAAGGACGTTTTCCCCTGACAAGGGTAGAAGAGTGCTGCTTTACTACCTACCTACGGTCCGTGGTCTTTACTTGATCGGGACTTATGACTTGGCCAACTTTGCCTATGCTGACTTTGTTCAAGCATTACGAGACTCATGTCGACACCGGCCTTCACGGGAAACGTCGCTCTGTCCGGCTTCTCGAGAGAGTAGTAGAGGTATACTTTATCTCCTATAAAGTTTAGCTCTAAGCTTTGGTTAGCAATTGCTGATACTGTTTGCCTTTTGTAGATTTGGCTCTGCGAGTACTTTCCTTCAGTTGCGCCGGCGAGACCGTCGCCGCGCAGGTTTCCACTGAGCGCCTGTTGGGATGACCGTCGCGCTGGGATGTTAACTGCTTATGTTCGAGAACTGATCATCTCGGTGTGGTTCTTTGTATAGTTAAAAACTTTCGTATTACCTTTGGTAGATTCTTATCTCACAGGCGTTCTTTGTAGGAGCCTGACGTGCAGTATTGGCCGTGGATCAGCTTGGTTGTCCCTGGGTTAGCTGCGCAGTATACCGCTGAGCGTCGCTACTTCTTAGGGACATATGGAGCGATTGCATATCTTGGAGAGAGGGTTGCTATTAAGCATTCCTCAAACACTTTTGTCATTCAAGCTCCTCCACCGCGTCATACGTTCAATGGCGCGAGGTTGGCGAGCATGTCAGAGAGAGCTGGTACCCCTTGGCGATCTTATACGATCCCTAGGCGGTGCTTTGAGGAGGAGCTACTGCCGTTGTTAGCTTCAGTCCCTGTATTGCCTTAGGAGGAGTTGTTGCCGCTCTTAGCTCCAACCCCTATTCTGGCTGAGGAGGTGGCAGTAGATTTTTATCTTTTACATTCTGTTAAGTAGCCTCCAAGTAATATTTTACTGACTTTGATTTTCTTTCGTCGGGCTGGACCTACTATGTTCGTGCCACATCGTATGTCCATCCATTATCAGGGGACATACGGGCCGATTGAGGAGATGATTCCTCCGGCTCCTGAGGATGAGCGCTTCGTGGAGCGGTCGATTCCTCGTCACTAGACTCGGGTAAGCTTTATTTATTTGCAATTTAGCTCATGTATGTCATGCATTATTACTGACTTTATTTCTTTGACAGTTCTCGCGGGAGGTGGTCACTGCGATGGCACAATGTATAGATGCCTTCCTGAGCCAGCTTGTTCGGATGAGTAATGTGGCTACGTGTCGTCGCCACCACGCTGTTAGGAGGTAGTTTTCCCTCTTATTTTCGCATTTATTGTATCTATTTTGATTATTTCTGACTTAGTTTCTTCTTGCAGGGTAAGCCCATTCTTTTTCATACCCGAATGAGACCTGAGGTGCGGAGAGACCCGAGGAGATCTAGCTCGAGACGTCGCCGTACTGGTTTTGGCGGTCGGGGTGGTCGTTTTGAGGCTGCTCGGACTGAAGTAGTGGAGGGCTTGGGCTCTTCATTTGAGGGTGCACGTGCTGGGCCGGTAGGCCAAGAAGAGGCCACCTTGGCTCTAAGAGGTGGTGGGATGTACGAGGTCGGCTACTCATCGCAAAAGCCTCCGCAGCCTCAGCCTCAGGGTGATCTTGGGTGGACGGATCCTGAGCTGAGTTTTCCACCTCCCGAAGAGACTAGAGCTGGAGGTGGTGGAGAGGTTACTCCTCGTACTGCGCAGTTTTATGATATGATGGGCGCCTCTCATCATCTACGTCCTCCGGCGCCGTAGTTTATGCTTATGCTTTTTTTTTATTTTGACTTTGTATAGAACTTTGCCTTTATTAGACTCATTTATTAGACTTATTTGTATATACATACCACTATGAGTTTATTTATTTAACATTTATTATTTTTCATTTTTATGTGTATATTTGTGTGTGCAAAGAATTATGATAATTAATAATTTTGCGCAAAAATTCCGTCATTTTTATTATTGATGGAGGGTATCCGACTTTCTCCCCCAAAAAAAGAAAATGAAAAATAAAAAATATTGGATTTACAAAAAACTTAAAAATTAAGTTTAAATAAAATCCAAAAAAATAATTAATATAATTGATATACTTAATTCAGAAAAAGGGTTAAAAAGGATAAAAGATCGTAAAGCCATTGTTCAGACTGGAATCAGCCAGGAAAACGCGGTTTTTGAAAAGCTCATATGATAAGACACGTTAGCGCCATCTGGCGCCACGCGTTTTGCTTTAGCGCCAGACGCTAATTCTTAGCGCTTGACGCTAAGCTCTGGCGTTAGGCGCGCTGATGAGCGCTGACTCCGAATTTTATCCAGATTGAAACTTTTGTCGATGATGTGTATATATATCCCCTTGATAAGCCGATTTTCTTCATAATTTATCCAGAAAAAAATAGTCTTAGCTTTTGAAAAAATAAATAATCATGTCTTTAATCACCAAGAGTTTTACCAACTTTACTTATGAATGGTGTCGGTCTCTAACTACCAAGGAGAGAAAAGAATTAGACTATTTTCATATAGGGGGTATTTATGGTGTCAAGGGGATAGATCTTGATATAGACTTCATTCATACCGCCTTGGAATATTGGGATGTGGATACTCATTGTTTTAGACTAGGGTGTGATGAAATTAGCTCTTTGCCAGAAGAATTCGGTGCTATCTTAGGCTTCCCTGCACTAGATCTTTCGGTAATCCCCAGAATAAATGAATATTATTATAAGGATTTTAAGTGCTTCTTTATTTTAAAAGACAAAGATCTAACAAACATAGTAGATGGTAGCATAATTAATTTGAAAGAATTTGTACGCCATTATTTTTATAGACCTTATTCTGAGTCTTTTCATGTTTATATAAGAAGGGATTTTCTCTTTTGCATGCTTAACCAATACCTTCTCACTAGCGGTAGAACTAATGAGGGTCAAGCAATTATATCAACTGTTTTGGAGCAGATTGAATCTGGGAGAAATCCAATGCCACTAATCGTTTGAGATATTATGCTTAGTCTTGATGCTTATTGGATAGCTAGACCTTTATGGGAAGTGATTACCCAAAAGGTTCCTCCTTCCTTGCCCAATAATGTGAAGAGGTGGCTTCTCAAGAAACCTTCAAAGGACATGAAGAAAAATAAGAGTAAAACTGATGTGAAAAGTCGTCTAGGTGACAAAGTGATTCCCGTTAAGGAACGCTTGGGTTAAAAGGATGAATTCAAAACACCTACGATGCCTAGGAAGAAGAATTCTATGAATGATAAGGGGTAAAGAAAAGCTGACACTTTAGAGAAGAAGGCTTGGGTAGATAAGAAACATGGAGTCCTAGATAAGGGAGAAACTATTTACTCTAAAATTGAATGTAGGTCCTCTAAAGGATGTCTACTAGCTAATGTCATGGATGATGAAGAGGATATAGACAAAAATTAGAAGAGAGCAAAGAAAGAGAAAAAAGATTAAAGCATTGCTTAACTTTCAATTATTAGACTTAGTTTTAAATATAAAGTTAATTTTTAAGCTTTATTTAAACATCATCAATAATGTAATTTGTTAATTTATTTTATTAATAAAATTTCAGCTTTTTAATTAAATAATCTCCTTTAAATTTAATTTATTAAAGCAATTGAAACTGAAAATATAATTTTCCAGAAATTTTTTCGAGTACGGAAGTCGAAATTTTTCCGAAAATCACCGAAATATTCCCAAGTACTCCAGAAAAATGGCTCCGCTTTTTCATGTCTGCCGCCAGCTACGACAGTCTGGCGTCAGGCGAAAGACACTGGCGTCTGGCGCTAGAGTTAATCAGCTGGCGACATAACTTTTTCTGTGACGCCGATGTTTCGTCGAATTTCTGTCAAATTTATATTTAAATCTGGGATGCGAGGTTCGCAAAAAGTAAAGTGGCCGCACCCGTAAAGGGTTGCCTACGTATCTTTTCTTAAGGAATCAGGCCAAACGTAGCTCTCTTAAGTGTCCTACTCAAGTAATTATGGGTAGTATTTTTTAAGTTGGTCAAGATTTGTCATGTTCGAGAACTCATTGCCATCCATATCAATCAATTTTGCTGCACCTCCTGATAGGATTGTTTTGACAATATAGGGTCCAGATTAATTAGGCCTAAATTTTCCCCTTGGATCTAAAACATTCTTCCTTAATGCTTTTAACACCAAGTCTCCTACTTTGATGTTTCTTGTCTTGACCTTCTTATTAAAATGCCTAGCCATACGAGTTTAATAGCATTGAGTATGATGTAGAGCATCTTGCTGTTTTTCATCAAGTAGAATTAGCTCCTTATATCTCACCCTGGTCCATTCAACTTCATCGATTTTGTTTTCTAATGCAATGCGTAGAGATGGTATCTCTAACTCTACAGGTTGTACGGCATCCATTCCATAAACCAAGGAGAATGACGTATTTCCTGTTGATGTGCGAATTGATGTGCGATAACCCCACAATGCGAAGTGGAGTTTGTCAGGCGAATCTTTGTAATTTTTTGTCATTTTCTAGTTGATAGTCTTTAAATTTTTATTAGTCGCTTCAACTGCTCCGTTTTCTTGAGGTCTATAAGGAGAAGAATGATGGTGTTGAATGCAATATTTTTGTACAAATTCTTCACACTCAGCTTGAAATTGCGTTCCATTGTAACTTATCATTTCATGTGGGACTCTATATCGACAAATAATATTTCTTTCAATAAAGAGTGCTACATGTTTTGCAATGAGTTTAGCATATGATTGTGTTTCGACCCACTTTGTAAAGTAATCGATAGTTACTAGGATGAATTCATGACATCCTGTTCTTGGGGGAGTAATTTTACCAATAATGTCGATTCCCCATGTAGAGAATGGCCATGGTGAAGTGTAGGTGTAGAGTAGAGATGGAGGAACATGTTGTAAGTTGGTGTAAATTTGGCATTTAGGGCATCTTTTTACATATTGATGACAATCCCTATTCATGGTAGTCCAATAGTATCCTTCTCGCATTATCTTTTGGACTAGCATTTTGCCATTTACATGAGTTCCACAAATGTCTTCGTGGACTATTCTTATTGCTCTTTGAGTGTCCTTTTTTCCTACACATAAGAGAGCTCGACCCTTAGGTACCCTTTTATGCAATTCGTTGTGTATGAGTACGTATTGGGAAGCCAAAAGTCTTAATGCTCGTTTCGCTCTTTTGTCAGCATGAGGAGGGTACTCTCCTTTGGTGACATAATTAAGCATATCCGTACACCACGGTTCTTCTTCTTCTTCTTCTTCATCTTTGATCACTTCATCATCTTCTTTAGCTTGAATATAAGCCGATTTATGCCTTTTGTCTATAGTTAGAGGCATTTGCTCCATTTTCGTAGGAATCCTAACCATTGAGGCTAGTCTTGCCAAGGCATCAGCAAATTGATTTTCCTCTCTAGGTAGATACGTGTATTCTACCTTCTTTAACTGATTAGTGAGAGTTTCCTGATAAGTTAGGTAAGGGGCTAGACTTTCGGTCCTTACTTTCCATCTCTTAGAAATCTGGTTGATGATCAATGAAGAGTACCAGAATATTCGTAATTTCTTAACACCCAATGCCAAAGCTGTTTCAAGGCCTACCACGCATGCTTGGTATTCAGCAGCGTTGTTGGTAACGCCAAAATCTAGCTTTATGGATATAGGAACATGCTCTTCTTTATGTGATACTAGTAATACTCCAACGCCACATCCTTTTTGGTTTGAGGCTCCATCAAAGTATAAGGTCCAAGTATCATCTTCTGTGACCATCAAGTCTTCGTCTAGAAATTCATTGTCGTGTATTGGCGTTGAATCTTCTATTAGAAAGTCCACAAGAAAATTTAAAACCACAGATCCTTTGATAGATTTTTGAGGCATGAATCTTACATCAAACTGGGCTAAGTTGACTAGCCATCTCGATATGCGCCCATTGAGTGTAGACTTCTCGAATAAATACTTGAGTGGATCCAATCGGGAAACTACAAAGACTGTATGTATGTGCATGTAATGTCTTAACTTGGTTGTGGCCCACACCAATGCGAGGCATAATTTCTCAAGTGGTGTATAACGTACTTCATACTCGAGCATCTTTTTACTTAGATAGTAAATTGCATTTTCTTTACCTTCTACTTCTTGTGCAAGCATGGCTCCCATTGTTTCTTTGGTGACTGTTAAGTAAAACCTAAGAGGTATTCTTGGAAGAGTCGGTGCTAATACGGGAGGATTTACGAGATAGGCTTTGATTTTTTCAAAGGCTTTTTGACACTCATAATCCCATATTACTTGTTCATTCTTTTTAAGATTCTTTAAAATTGGTTCACATATTGTTGTCAATTTTGATATAAACCTGCTTATGTATTGCGACTGGCCAATAAATCCTCGAATTACTTCTCGAATTTGGGAGGTGGCATTGACATGATTTCCTTGATCTTAGTTGGGTCTATCTTTATTCCGTTAGAGCTTATGACATAACCTAAAAGCTTGCCTGAGGTGACTCCAAAAGCACACTTTGATGGATTTATGTTGTATTTTCTTAGCCTTTCAAAGAATTTTCTCAAGGCTACTTGATGGCCTGGGTGATCTTTTTATTTCACAATCATGTCGTCCACATATACTTCAACTTCTTTATGCATCATGTCATGGAGCAAGGCAATCGCTGCTCGTTGGTAAGTGGCACCCGCGTTTTTCAACCCGAATGACATTACCGTGTAGCAGTAAGTACCCCATGGTGTTATGAAGGTTGTTTTCTCCATGTCTTCTTCTGCCATGAGAATTTGATTATACCTCGCGCATCCATACATGAACGAGAGAAGTGCATGATTCGTTGTATTGTCTACAAATATATTGATGTGTGGTAAAGGGAAGTCGTCCTTTGGACTTGCCTTATTTAGATCTCTATAGTCGACACACATTCTTACCCTTCCATCCTTTTTTGTTACTGGGACGACATTGGCCACCCATTCGGGGTATTTGGATACCCTGATGAAACCTGTAGTTATTTGTTTGTGAACTTCTTCTTTTATTTTAAGAGCTACGTCGGGTTTCATTCGAAGCAACTTTTGTTTTACAAGTTTCATTCCTAAAATTAGTGGTATGGTGTGTTGAGCTATTTCTTTATTAATACCTTTCATATCTTCATATGACCAAGCAAATACATTGATAAATTCTTTATGTAGATTGATTAAATCGGTTCTTTCTTGTTCATTAAGTGTTAACCCAATTTTAACTTCTCTTTTAATGATTGAATCATTTTAGATATCAACCCTCTCAGTTTCGTCAATTATCGGTGTTTTCTATTCAAGTGTTTCCATTGCTTTAATAAGTTCTTTGTCATTTTCATTTTTAGTTAAGCAATGCTCGTCATCTTGGGTTGAAGAAAAGCACGAGGAGTAAGAGGAAGAAGACATATTATTAAACTAAGAAATCATAACATCGAAAAGAGATATGTCCTCAGGGACTTTATTGCTAACTATCCTAGGGAAGGAGATAGAAGAAGGGAGTGCTACAACTAAGGACCTACATGACTCTACAGGAAAAGACTCTGACTCTGACTCTGATTCAAAAGACTCTTCGAACATCGGTCCTTGCCCTGTCGTAATGGAGATTCTCCTTCCATCCTTGTAGTGATCCTTCTGCTTTAGTGATGAGCTTTGAAGGGTCAAAGCTTTCGCTTTGTAGGACCGTTTGGATGAGCGAGGAGTTATCCTCTATTTACTTCGGGTCATCATTTTCTTGCCCAAAAAGTAATCCCATGATATTAAAGTCAAAGCATGGGTGTGATTTCTCCTTGAAGATAGGAGTTGGGAATTCATCTAGAAAATAGCAATCTAGGAAAATTTCGAACCCCGGTTGCCTTATGCCATTTACGACAAATGGCTCGGGAAATTCGTAGCATTGATAGTCCTCTACTTCTTTTATGAATTGTCCATTGAGAGTAAGAGGATACTAATCCATTGGGATTGCTTTCTTTTGGATACGAGCGTTCCTACGCGCCTTTGAATTTTCCTGGGCTCGCTTGAGATCTTCCCGAGTCGGTTCGAAACCAAGTCCGAAGGTGCTTAACTTTGGGAGGCCAGGTAACTCCAGTAACTTTGCTATTCCTTTCTTCTTTCCTAGAGTCATTCCAGGAAAATGTCCTTGTTTCTTCAGAATAGTGTTCACTACCATATTGGATTGGGGGTCATGCCATAGAGGGGTCCTTTCATCTGCCTCGATTAAGGAGACCACTTCATTAAAGCCCAACAAGTCTTCATCATCTTCATCGTGCTCCACTTTAATTATTGGATTTTCAATAGCTTTAATCCTCATGGGTGAAGCATCAATCGTAATAGGAATTCCTCCAACTATGGCTTTTACATGTTGGCAGAGAGATGAAGGGACGACCTTTAGGTCATGAAGCCAAGGGCGTTCCAACAATAAGTTGAATGAAGCTTTGATATCTACCATTTGAAATGTAGTAACGTGTTCTATCGTTCCCGCTGTTATATTCATGGTTATCTTACCAAGAGGTTGACGACGAGTGTTATCATAAGCTCTTATTCCTTGTGTTGACGGGGTTAAGTCTTCATCCCTTATGCCTAGCATCCTCGCAGTTCTGAGTGGAAAAATATTAATTGTTGATCCATTGTCTACAAGAGTCATAGGGACGTTCATTCTCTTGCAAACTACTATAAGGTTTAGTGCTTTATAATGCTTTCACCTTCTAGAGGTAAATCCTTGTCAAAAAAGGTGATCAAGTTGATAGGACTAGGGAGATCACTCGTAAGGAACTTAGCCAACCCCTCAGGAGTGGTGTCGGAATCTATCCCTATCTTATCTAAGGCATTCATCACTGCCAGCCTATGTTCCTAAGATGTTGCTAGAAGCTTCCATACACTCATTTTAACCTTGGTTTTCTTGATTTGTTTGACAATATCATTGTCTTCTACGATAGGTATGGGAACTTGCTACGTAGTTGGTATAGGTTGTGTTGAGATGGGGGGTTGCATCCTTCCTGATCTTGTGAGGACGTCTCTAGGTGAATCTTCTTCAACCCAGAAATCATCCGTGGAATATGACACTTGTAGACACCTAAAAATGTCTCCCCAAAACAAAACCCGATGATAAATAACCTTTCACCGTCACTATTGGTCGGGTTTAGTATTTAATCCCGAGAGTGCTTAAAAAATCGTATTTTATTAAATTCATACTTTTGAAAGGACCATGTATTAGTCTTGATGTTTGGTAAAAGCATAGTTTTATTTTTAGCCCAAGCTTATTAATTAATTTTAAGCCCAAACCTTTTTATTTTATTATTTTATTATTTATTTTTGGCCCAAACATTTTATTTATTTTTATTTTATATTTTTCTTATTTTAGCCCGAATTATAAAAGTCAGAAAAAAGCCCGAAATTATCAATCGGCACTTAAGAAGCCGAAAGAAATTAGGGTTAAAAATGAATTTAGACGGAAAAATGGACTGGAAGTGACCGTGTCACGATACAGTCTGACCGTGTCAAGGGAACCCTTTCCGTCTGACGATGGGACTTCCCGTGACACGGGAGGTCTGCCGTGACACGGGACGTTCCGTGTCCTTTCCTCGTAAACCCTTAACGCGTTTTTCATTCCGTTTTCTGAAAATTTCCCGCGTCACTCCAAAACTGTACCGTGTCACGGGAAAGTGTACCGTCTGACGGTACAGTCTGACCGTGTCATAGTACTGTCTGACCGTGCCACGGGATACTTTTTTTAGGGTTTTTATCATTTTAGGGTTCCGTGTGCTCCCTCAGCACATTTTCCCTATAAATACCCCCTCATTAATAATGTACGGGGCAACCAGAATTTTATTATTCTTATTTTCTCTCTTCTATACTATTAACCTAAACACTAGCCTACCCTTTTTACTCCAAAATTCCTTCTTCAAGCACTCAAAGGAGTCCATATTTTACTCGAGGTTCTGTCCTTAAGCCAAGGCGTGAAAGGTAGAATCGTTTGAGGGTTTGGCCCCAAAATCAACCTTATTTTATTTAATTTAATTTAGTTATTGTTTTATTATTTCCTTGAAGTTACTAACTCGTTTATTATTTTTTAGTTGCAAGCAAACAGATTCAAAGTAAGGATCATGCTCTTTTTATTATTATTATTATTATTTTTTCTAACGATTTTTATGTTGTTGGAATTGTGATTAAATTGCTTCCAATATTAATGTTTATTCTATTATATTTTTTATTAATCACCATATTACATGTTTAAAGGGAATATGTAATTGAAAACCACGCCTAATAAGATAATTTGGACAACCGGTTTAAGTTCCTTTTTAATCTTGTTGTTTAATTCAAGTGATCACAAATATTTTAGAATTATATGTTGCATTAATATTCAACCGATTTAGCTAAATAATAGTTTGTAGCGAATTGAATATTTTGTTTGTATGCCTTTGAGATCACAAGAATGCTTTTCAATATAAGAATCGAGTAGAGGCCTATACGGGCGAATGTGACTCCACGACTCACTTCGTACCATCATCCGCGATCCTCCTTTCGTGGTTCCGAACCATATGGAGTTGGTCATCTCATGGATTATGAATGGGGTGTAACCTTCACGGGTCAATCGTTGTTGCCTATCGTTGTCCCTTATTCGTGGTTGCCTTTTATGATCCGTGAACGATTTACAAGTTCCTTAAAAAACTTGTTGGCGGCTCCCTACTTTCCTTGTCCCTAATCATATTATGTCAATTCCCACTTCCTATGAGTGCCAAGCATATTCACCACATGCTTTTAACGTAGGCGCACTTCAAACGACGCCTATAATTTGGCGACTCCACTGGGGAGGATTCTTAATTATTTATCGATTTGAGTGGTCGGTATTTAATTAAGATGAGTGGATGAGACTTGAAAGATTCTTGAAAAAATATTCCTGTGATTAATTTATCATTTTTTGCATCTGCATAGACGTTTTAACGTCGCATTCAGGTCTGTCCCGTAGGAAAATTGGATAACTTTGTTGCGCGCAAAAGCAAACAGGGCACCAGTCAGATTTTCTGACTGCCGTGTCACGACAGAGTCTACCGTTTCACGGTACACTGTACCGTGACACCGGAATTTCTGCCGTGTGACGGCAGTCCTAAAATCAGTCCGGTGACCTATTTTGTTTTCTCACTGTCGACTTCCTTCAATTTTTTTGAACAAACGTATGTGTTCTACATGCGTCTTAGCCCCGAGGGATTTAAGCTCTATCGACCCAAAAACGCTCATGGCAATAAGGGTTCATTCGAGTTATTAAATCCACCCAAACCACGGAGTCGAGTTCGATTTCATCACAAACTCGCGGAGCCTCCCGTTGGCATACACCCTCAAGGGAGGATGCCTTGCTAATGCGTCCAAACTCTTAACCATGGTACCCTTTGACAGCCAAAGCTTGACCAATAGTTGAACATAGATCTTGACTCTAGGTTGCGAACTTTTTTTTACATCATCGTGCCTAAATGCTATGTGGTTGTTTGGTGCTAACCGTCATGTGTTTTCTCTTTTTGTTTTACCCATGACCGAGGGTTTTTATTCTCACATAGTAATTAGTACGGACTCAAAATCGATTAAAATCTGAAAAAATCACAAAACTGATCTGGAACAGCGCACCGTGTCACGGCATGTTCTGTCGTGTCACGGTGAATAGTGCCGTGACAAGGGAAAGTCGACCGTCTGACGGTAGACTGTACCGTGTCACGACAGTCTGCACCGTGACACGGTGCCCAAGAAAGTGTCCTGTCAGTCTTTTTCTCGATTTTTGTGCGAATGTTGTGTCCACTTTTGAGTCGTGTCTAGCTATACGGTCAAAACACGCATCTATAACCTCACCTAATCACTCACATATTATGTCCACACACCTTTTTTAGTCATGCACCACTCTTTTGACCGTATTTTAGGGAAACCTTGGTTTTTGTGTCGTTTTTTTTCGGAGTAAGTCGGATGGTATCCTCCCATGTTTTTTTTTTAAATTACAGATTTTTAATAATTTTAAAAAATTATAATAAAATATTTTTCCGGATAGGGTGAGGTTAGGTTTGGTCATTAAAGGTGTGTTTGTTTCGGTGGCACAGCGCTTAGGCAAGAAGCAAGGGTAGATTGTTACGGTTCGAGTCCATACCTCAACAACCTCTTATACCAAAGAGGCGTACAAGGAAACCACCTCAATCATCTCCGCAAGATCCGTCTCCAGTTTACTTTCAACCAATGGCCACTAAGGAAGACATTGAGAACCTCAACAGGACAATCGAAAGATTGTCTGACATGATGTAGACACTCACCACTAGAGTCAGCACTGTAGAGCAAGTAAATCAAAACAATGTCACCACTGCTGCAATGGACAAGATCAAGGAACAGATGAGCAAGATTTCTGAAGAGTTTACTTATGTGGAACAGCCTGTCACCTCTTCGTCCATAAGAGAGAAGCTTCCTGAGAAGTTTTCCACTGCTGACATCCCCAAATTTAAGCCTACTGATAATCCGCTTTTCCATTTGAAGGCTTTTTCTGCAACTATGGCTCTTAAGGGAGTAGATGTGAAACTCTTCCCTACGGTGTTTCCTCTTTCCTTAGAGCATGCCTGTCAACAGTTGTTCTATTCTCTAGAATCCAAGCATGTCGCGACCTAGGAGGATGTTGCTGAAAGCTTTATGAATCGTTACAAGTGTAACATCCAGGCCAAGACTTCTGAACGTGAACTCTCCATTCTCAAATTGAAAGAGAACGAAGGCTTCACCACTTACTTAAGCAGGTGGAGAGAAACAACTGCGCTCCTGGTGGATATAAATACAAGCAACACTTGAAGTTTCTGCCTTTAAGTACCTTTGAAGCTGTATATGATATTGGAATCAATATCGAAGATGAACTGATGAAGTCTGTTGGTAGCAACAATAACAACAATACTTGGAAAAACAAGAAGAACGACACTCCTTCTTCTTCGTCTTCTAAGCCTAATAATGCTACCAACAATATCAACATCAATGATGTGCTGGCTCTTAATGCTCCTCCTCAAAGATTCCAAAGGCAAAGCAGGGTTTATACGCCTTTGGGAATGACTTATGATGCTACTTATGACCGTCTTCATGGCCAGGGACTGATTATGCCAATCGGACCATTTCCAGAACCTCGACCTGAGAATAGGACCGCTAGCTATGACCCTAACGCTTATTGCAAGTATCATCAAGGAAAGGGTCATAACACTGAGAAGTGTTGGAGGCTGAAAGATGCAATCCAAGACTTGATTGATGCTAACCAACTTCCTGTTCCTGCAGGGGGCAAGAAGCCTAACATTCAAACAGGTCCTCTTTCTGATGCTTTGGCTATCATGGGAGATGAAGTCTCCTTTGATCCGTGAATACTCATTCAACCTGTGAATGAACCTCTGCCGGAAGTTGTATTTATCTCAAGCACCGAAGAAGTGAATGGGATTTGGGACAGTGATGATGAAGATGTCTATCTCAAAGACATAGCCTGTTCATCTCTCGGCACCAGTGAAGATGTTTGGGGGGACCTTGAGGTCAAGTTTCTCACCAGAAGTGGACGGTTGCAACAACCTAACCCACCTCCACCTCCACCACAATCACATCCGATAGTTGATCACATCGACCCTGTGAATAGCGATGTGGTCAAACAACTGCAAAAGACCAAGGTGGAAATGAATGTATGGAAGCTTTTGGCCACTTCCCACGAGCATCGAAAGGTTGTGATAAATGATCTGGTTAAAATAGGAGTTGATGATGACATGACTCCTCAAGGATTGGTTAAATTTCTCACTACTGAGCTGCCGAGTACTAGCAATCTGATTTCCTTTTCTGATAAGGATCTACCCCCGGAGGGGGACCAACATAATAAGGCCTTACACCTCACTGTAGTGTGTAGGCAGATGAATGTTCCTGTGAGCCTAGTTGATAATGGCTCTGCAATCAATGTGTGCCCACTCCGTACTACAAAGAAGTTGGGTATAAAGAATGAAGAATTGACTCCCTTCACTCAAGGGATTCGAGCTTATGATAATATTCGCCGTCAAGCCGTGGGTACTATCATACTGAATATAACTACTGGGTCCATTGAACGTCGCACCAAATATCAGGTGGTGGACATTAAGGCCTCTTTCAATTTGTTATTAGGACGCCCTTGGCTTCATGAGCTAAAGGCGATTCCGTCATCGCTTCACCAGAAAGTGAAAGCCATAGTTGGAGGGGTTCCGATTACTATCGATGCTTCTCCTATGCGCATTCAAGTTATTGATACCCCTATCGTCCATGTTGAACACGACGAGGAAGATGAAGATCTGTGGGGGTTTTCATTAGATGATGTTCTTGCGATCGAAGAAGAGGAAAAGTGTCATCTCGACTTCGATCCTTATTCAAACACCAGTATCAACGCCATTTTGAAGAAGCAAGGTCACTTTCCTGGAATGACACTTGGGATCAAAAAGAAAATGGCTAAATCTTGGGGCCATCCTGGTGCGCTCAAGAAGGACACTTTCGGCTTAGGATTCGAGCCAACAAAAGAAGATCTGAAACAAGTTGCATTGAAGATGAAGGCTCGTAACAACGCTCGAATCACGAAGACGGAAATGGCCATGGATCTATCCGTTCACCCTCAATGTCCAGTACATCAAAGAAGGGGAAGACTTCCTATGCTATGAATTCCATGAACCATTTGTCCATAATGGGATCCGTGAACCGGGATTTGAGGTGTTCCTCGATTGTGACTTCATCGATGAAGAGCTCTCCACAGCCGACAAGTTAGCTAGCGTGAACTCTGATGATCTGGGAATCAACCTTCTTTTTGGAATGGAGAAGAATGAATCCAAGCCGATCTGCAATGATAACTCCGAGCTCGTTCAAGCCGTCATAGCGAACAAGGATTTCGACCCCTCCGAGTTGGTCGTCCAATCTGACAACATTTCAAGGGGATGGCGCAAGACATTGAGGATCACTACGCCGAGTGGAGAGAAGTTGGAAATAACTGCTGGCGAGGGTCCTATGTTTGATGAGTCTGAATCGTCTTGGTCTGAGTCCGAGTCTGAGTCTAAGTCTGTAGACGAGTCCTTAGTGTCTGAGGCCGACCCTCTTTCTGCTGTAGAGTTCAACCCTAAGTCTCTTGTTGAGTCCTCTCTTCCTAGTCCTAATAATTCTTGTGAGGTCGCAGCCGACCATGCCTCTCTTAATGTATTAGCGAAAGAATTCAATGAAATGAGTACCTTTGCTTACGATGTGTGCCATTCCCCTAGCCCTGATCAATATTGCTTTGCTAATGATAAAAATGACAAAGAAATAATAAAAGCAATGGAAGAACACGAAAATAAAACAGCAGTTATTGAAGACACAGAAACAGTTAACATTTCCAATGATACGACTATTAAAGAAGTAAAAATTGGATTAACACTAAGTCAAGATGAATGCAAAGAGCTAATTAACTTGCTTAGTGAATTTGTTGATGTACTTGCTTGGTCATACCAAGATATGCCAGGAATTGACAGGGATATAGCTCAGCATACGATACCACTCATTCCAGGTATGAAGCCTGTCAAACAAAAGTTGCGCCGAATGAAACCAGATGTGGCTCTCAAAATCAAGGAAGAAATCAGGAAGCAATTGGTCGCAGGTTTCATCAGAGTATCCAAGTATCCGGAATGGATAGCAAATGTGGTTCCAGTTCCAAAGAAGGATGGAAGGGTCAGAATGTGTGTTGATTACAGGGATCTCAATAAAGCAAGCCCAAAAGACGGGTTCCCTCTACCTCACATTGACATTCAGGTCGATAATACAGCAAACCATGCACTCCTGTCATTCATGGATGGTTACGCAAGATATAATCAGGTATTGATGGCCGAAGAAGACATGGAGAAAACCACATTCATCACACAGTGGGGTACATATTGCTATACGGTAATGCCATTCGGGTTGAAAAACGCGGGTGCCACCTACCAAAGAGCAGCTACAACATTATTACATGACATGATGCACAAAGAGGTGGAGGTCTATGTCGATGATATGATTGTCAAGTCTAAAGATCGCCCAGGTCATATTGTTGCACTTCGCAAGTTTTTTGAAAGACTCCGTAAGTACACCATGAGATTAAATCCAGCAAAATGTGCATTCGGAGTCACGTAAGGCAAATTACTTGGATATGTTATCAATTCCCGAGGGATTGAAATAGATCCTTGAAAAGTAAAAGTGATCATGGCCATGCCACCACCCAAAAATGAGAAGGAGATTCGAGGCTTCATTGGAAGGTTATAGTATATAAGTAGGTTCATATCAAAGCTCACAGCAATATGTGAACCTATATTCAAGAAGCTTAAGAATAATGTCCCAGTCACATGGGATGATGATTGCCAAAAGGCTTTCAACAAAATCAAAGAGTATTTGGCAAACCCACCCGTGCTAGCCCCAGCAATACTTGACTTTCCTCTTCGACTCTACCTTACGGTCACAAGAGAAACGATGGGGGCAATGCTAGCACAAGAGATCGAAAGCAAGGAGAATGCAATCTATTACCTGAGCAAGAAACTTCAAGGATATGAGACGCGATACACGCCACTCGAGAAGTTGTGTCTCGCACTTGTATGGTCCGCACAAAAACTAAGACATTACATGCTCACTCATACGGTGCATGTCGTGTCTAAGATGGATCCTCTCAAATACTTGTTCAAGAAAGAAATACTCAACGATAGATTATCAAGGTGGATAGTCATTCTGGCTCAGTTTGACTTGAGATTTGTGCCACAAAAAGCCATCAAAGGTTCTGCAGTTTCTGACTTCTTAGCAGACTTTCCGCTAGAAGAAGCTGAAAAAGAAGAAGATGAGTACGATTTCCCTGACGAAAATTTACTCATGACCGAAGACGATAGTTGGACGCTCTATTTCGATGGAGCTTCAAACCAAAAAGGATGTGGTTTAGGAGTCTTACTCGTGTCACCCAATGAAGAACACATCCCAATTTCCATGAAGCTCGACTTTGTTGTGACTAACAATGTCGCAGAATATGAAGCATGCATTTTGGGGTTAGAAACAGCTGTCGCCTTGGGAATTAAGAAACTCAGAATCTATGGTGATTCTTCACTAATCATTAACCAAATCTCCAAGAGATGGAAAGTGAAAAGTGAAAGTCTCGCTACGTATCAAGCTCATCTAGAAACTCTCACGGAGCAACTAGATGAAGTGGAATATACATATTTGCCAAGAGAAGAAAACCAGTTCGCCGACGCATTAGCTAAATTAGCATCCATGGTGCGAATTCCAGCCGACACAATCATAATGCCACTGACCATAGAGAGAAGATATGAACCAGCTTATGTTCACGCACTTGACGATGAACGAGAACCACAAGAAGAAGATGAAGAGCCATGGTATACAGACATCCTTAATTATGTGACAAAAGTAGAATACCCTCCTAATACTGATAAAAGGGCACGTCGTGCTTTGAGGCTCCTGGCCTCACAGTATGTGGTCATCAGGGGAGAACTCCACAAGCGAACTGCAACAGGAAGGAATCTCTTATGTATAGCCAAGAAAGAAGCACATAAAACCATGGAAAACCTTCATGCTGGTATATGTGGAACTCACATGAATGCAAATTTGTAAGTCCAAAAGATTCAACGTCAAGGTTACTATTGGAGTACTATGGAGAGAGATTGTCACGAGTACGTCAAGAAATATATGAAGTGTCAAATCTACGCAAACTTACAGCATGTTCCCCCTTCGCTCCTCTACACGTATACTTCTCCATGGCCTTTCTCTACATGGGGCATTGACATCATTGGAAAAATAACACCACCAGGACAAGGGGGGCATGAATTCATCCTCGTAGCAATCGACTACTTCACCAAATGGGTTGAAGCTGCCTCATATGCCAAGCTGACGGCAAAACACGTAGCTCAATTCATTGAGAAAAATATCATATGCCGCTATGGGGTACCACATGAGATGATCAGTGATAAAGGAACACATTTCCAAGCCGAATGCGCGAAATTATTATAGAAATATCACATCAAACATCACCGATCATAACCCTACAAACCACAAACAAACGGAGCAGTCGAATTGGCCAACAAAAATGCGAAAACCATCATCGAAAAGATGACGGAAAATTATAAGGGTTTGCCAAGTAAGCTACATTTCGCCCTTTGGGGTTATCGAACCTCTGTTCGTACATCGACAGGGGCTACCCCTTTCTCTTTGGTCTATAGCGTTGAAGCTGTACAACCAATCGAGCTCGAGATACCTTCTCTTCGAATCGCATTGGAAATCCAACTAGACAAAGTCGACTGGATTAGAGCAAGATACGACTAACTGATCTTGCTTGATGAAAAAACGCTTGGCAGCTTTGCATCATGTCCAAACCTACCAACAGCGTATGGCACGACATTTTAATAAAAAATTCAAGACCAGAAATATCAAAGAGGGTGACCTAGTGGTTAAGGCACTTTGTAAAAATGTGTTAGATACAAGAGGAAAATTCAGACCAAACTTCTCAGGCCCGTACATTGTTAAAGTCATCCTGTCTGGCGGAGCAGCACAATTAGTAGACATGGACGGTAACGGCTTCCATAATTTAACCAACTTGGATCAACTCAAGAAATTCTATGCCTAGTCGCATGGGTTCATGACCCAATAGAGCTACGTTTGGCCTGATTCCTTTTTAGGATACGTAAGAAACCCCTCAAGGGGGCCTGGCCACTTTAAAATAAAAAAAATCCACCCTCTGTTGATCAAATATCCGCGTCAGTTAAGCATTGCGTCACGGCAAAAAAAAAAAAAAAAATAACAGGAGAAAATGCCGCGACACGGGAATTTATCCCGTCTGACGGGAACAGTGTCCCGTGCCACGTCAGCCCCTGAACGGAAAAAAGGGAAAGGGAACTTCCCATGACACGAGAATTTATCCCGTTTGACGGGAATAGTGTCCCGTGCCACGTCACCCTCCTGTGAGCCAAAAAAAAAAGAAAAAAAAATAAAAATTTGCCGTGATGCGGGAATTTGTACCGTGTCACGGGACCCTTCCACCGTGACACGGTGGACTTACAGTTTTCCCGTTTTATTTTTGGAATATTGGCGCATTTGTTGCGAATTCATTGTTCGAGTTTTTATTTTCGTTCTTCCATTGCGTCCGACTCCTTGACTCGGATAAATAAATAATAAATATAAGTCATTGTAATTTTTATTTTAAAGCTGAAATAAATGTGCTATTATACGACTACAAGTATTGGCATCATATACCTTATTTTAAATAAAAATTATAAATCATAAAATGCAAAGCACTATTGATCTAATCTCTCTTCTCTTTAGGAACATCCTTCTCTTGCTCAATTAGGTCGGCCTTCACCATTAGTGTGTCTTTTGTAGCCCGAACCGTCACACCCCTAGTCGAACTTTCACCCCTTTCACTTTTCTTGAACTTTTTCGGTTGTTTCTCCCTATACACCATCTTTTCTTTACCCTTTCCTTTCACATAGGTCTTCTTTCTCGGCATCTTAGGAGTCTTAAACTCAATTCCTTGTGTTCTCGGACCTAGACGATCTTTAAAGGGAGCTTTCTTATCTCCAAGACGACTCTTTACATCAGACTTGCGTGATCCAAATCGTTCCCTCCTACTTCTAGGATTCAACCATGCCTTGTATGCACTAGATAAAAGGAGGAGGAGCTTGGTCACTTGCAGAAACGGTCCACAAAGGTCTTCCAATCCAATAAGCCTCGTACTTGTGAACGTTACTTTCATGCAACGATACTTCACGAGGACTATCGCTATAGCGTGGAATTACTTGTTCAAGTCCATACTGCCGCCGATCAGCCGAGAGGGACAGCAAAAGGTCAGTTTGGAGATACTAGGGTCACGACAATATGGAGTTTCATTCGTGCCAACCATCCTAGTAAGCCTCCACCAAGGCACCACCCAACGAATGGAAAATTCCCTCTTTGCAAAGAAATTTTTCCAATCTTCATACGACATGTTCGTAGAGTAATTCTTTTTCCTACGGACTAAGTCGTTAGGGCCATATTTTTCAATATCGTCGGGGGCTTCAAATTATTCCAAACGCTCCATCAACCAAATCTGAAAAAAAAAAGGAAACTAATCGTAAAAAAAAAAAAAAAAAAAAAAAGTATGCAGATTCCCGTGAGACGGCAGTTTTAACCGTGTCACGGTAGACACCCACCGTGACACGGTGGCTGTTTTGTATCACGGGGGCTATTCGGAGCGTGTTTTTACCTGCAGTAGTACCAGAGAGCCCTTCCTGATGGCTTTCCGGTTAGCTTTTGCCTCGTCAAGACCACGAAATGTTTCTCCAAGGCACGTCGGCATAGGAGATCTTCCGGATTCAACATGCTCAAGCACAGACGCTAGACATGCATGTCCTATCCTACCGTTTGAAAATAGTAGCATTCTAAACATGCAAAATATATATGCCCTTCTACGATATACATGATAAGACTCAGAGATAGGGTGATTAAAATATAAATTAGCAAGTTTTTCTAAGTTTACTTCATTACCACAAACAATTCTATTTAAATCTGGATCCGTTAGATTCAGATGGCGTTCAAAATCTTGGTAATAATATTCACGTAGGGTAGGCATGGCAATAAGATTTCTAGCAGCAAATCCAAAGATTGCACCAAATTCCTCCGACAGAGGACAAATTTCATCATAATCAAATTTGAAACAGTGTGTTTCTGGACTCCAATAATCTAATGCTGACCTTAGAAAATCATGTTCAATAGCTACGTGTCGCAGGTCTAGCAAACCCATGACATGAAATAATTCTAACTCTCTTTTTTCAGCATTGGTCAAAGAATAAGACTAGTCGCGCAATGTATTATCAAAATTCTGAGACATGATTATTGAAATATGAAATTCTAAATTATTTTGTGTTTCGTAATTATGCATATCGTGAATGATCAGGTCTTATTTTATAGCAAAATCACTCGAAACTGCCCAGAATTTATCTTTTCATATGCGTAAAACAAACCGCTGGCTTATACGCGTCCCGTGACACGGGAAATTTCACGGTGTCACGGGAACTTTTGCTGTGACACGGCAGTTTTGCCGTGACACGGTGAACAGTGCCGTGTCACGGCACTTTACGCGCTTTCTTTTTTCACCTTTTCCCGTATCTATCCGGATTTTTTATAATTTTTTATCTTTAACGTTTATTTTTCAGCTTTTTCTGAGAATTATATTTCTAATAAAATTGTCACCTTTTTATTTTTATCTTTATTTTATTTTAAGATTTTATTTCTTTATATTTGTTTTGTTTTTTTATTATCATTTTGTTTTTATTTTTATTTTTATTTCTTTTCTTTTCTTTTCTTTTTGGGGAAAGTAATTTTTATTTCTTTTTCTTTTGGGGAAGGTCGGTACCCTCCATTACTCCACTTATGTCTTTTCATCGTGTCGTTAATAAATACACGATCACACACAAGGAGTCTCAAACACACACTAACATACACAATAATAAATATATAAACTGTAAATAATGTACAAAGAGTCATAATACATAAATATGTCAAGTGTCATCACAGAACGTACAAAAAAAAACCCTCGGTCAAAAGTCCCTAGAGCCAGAATCAGTCTCATCTCCACCTTGTGCATGTGGTCCACCCTGTGCATATGGGAACGGCGAAGTCCCTCGACCATCCGAGTATGGGGAGTAGCGTCCCTACTAGTACCCGTAGGCCCAGCAGTAGCCAAGCTCAAGGCAGGACCCGTCCAGCCCGAAAACGGAGTAGACTGGCACAAAGATACTGGAATCGTCGGCGAAGGCATTGTCCCATACATCGGAACCGAGAACAAGCCCGACAGAGGTGGAGGAATCCCGGATAATGGAGCTGAAAATGAACCAGGATCCAAAGGAGACCCAAACTCGGGAACTGGAGGCTGTGAAAATGACTGACGCTGCCCCTGACTCTGGCCCGGAAAATGCTGAGAAGACTGACCCTGCTGCAACTGAGCCTCCTGAAATGGCTGAGTAGTCTGAGGCTCTCGCTGAGAACGCTGGTGAGCCTTAGTAGATCGTCCGAGCCTCTGGGCCTTGAGCGCGAGCGGGACCTCCGTCGCTCCTGAACGATACAAAATCAAAAGGTGTCAACAATGCAAAATAAAACAAATGGTAGAAATGAAAAAAAATAAGTGATACCTCAAGAACGTCGCTAAAGCTCCGACAACTCGCACCACGCCGAAGCTTGATGATGCAATATTTCAGCACGTCCACCAGCTTCATGATTCCCATCATCTCTGGGCGGTTAGGCTGAGGATAAAACAAAGAAAAATCAGTAATAAGGAGCAGTAAAAGGGCGGATAATGCGTCGAAGAAAACTCAACGGCTCAAAGACCTCGGGCAGAGACTCCTGCGCCTGTCTATAACCCTCCAGCGCGTCAGCAATTTGGTCCTCTGTGATACCGATCGGCCTGGGGTAGCGGACAGACTGAGGAGGAATCTTAATCCTCCCCACAGGGTGGATGGTCGTCTAAAAATATGATCGAATAATCAAGTTATTCGACTATTTAAAACAAAGATTAGCAAAGAATATTCTCAAAAGAAATCATACCTCGGGAAGACGGGGTGGAGGAACCAGAGAGGGAAGCAAATCCCCCGCATAGTCGCTCTCCATGTAAACGAGCTCCTGCCATGGAAGAGTGTAGCGCTCTCCCCTGTTGATCAACTCTCTAATCAAGCGAGAGTCTAGCATCGACTCTGGCGGGGATGAAGGCACCACAAAGCGATCGCCGCTATGCTGACGGACGACTCACTCCCCCAAATACCAGACGAAGCGCCCGGTACCAACCAAACTGAAAGACGCAGGGCCTCGGGTAGATTAGTCATCCCGGCCCAAGGACGGTACTGGACATCGATGGGAACCTGGAAACCATAAAAAGTTAGGCGTGAAACAACAAAAACAACATCAGAAGGAAAGAACGCAACAAAACTAATCCTTACACCAACGGAAGAGGTGCCTCGGCGTAGTAGCCCACGAAGCGCCGGACAGACTCCAACCACGACTCTCCTCAGTCGCGCCAGCTGGCCCCGACGGGGAAGTCATGGACCGCTGCCCGACGCCGACGAGGAGCCAAGCCTGGGAAGTACTCATAGAACCGTAGGTGCAACAAAAATAATATTTAGCACACGAGTCGAACAAGCTAAAATGAAACAAAAAAGGAAAAGATCATCACCTCTAAGACTCTCCAGTGGCCATAAACGGTGATAGGGGACTCGTCATTCAGCTGCCGGCAGCCATGACGGAGAGACAAAAGAAGATCCGCGTACCCAATACTGGCCCATCTATAAGGATCCTATCTCGGGGATCCTGGCCAAAGAGGGAAGGTAGCAAAGGAGCATGCGTGAACTCCTGTCAGGAGAGAGGGTCATAGAGATCAGGAACAAGATGAAGATCCGCACCCGTTGCCCGGCCGTCGTATCCTCCATCCCAAAGCCGTGAGCTAGAACTGAAGCCAGCTCCGATCTTCCACTCCTAGGACCACCTCGAGACACCGGTCGGGTCCTGATGCGCTGAACAATCGGACCCAACAAATCAGCTACCTCAGCCGATGTCCAAGATAGATCGGACATCTGGCCTACAGCCCGGTCAGTGAAGCGCAGTCCGCTGATCATGCTGAAGTCTTGGGGGGTCATTGTCATCTCCCCCCAAGCAAAGTGAAAAGTGTTGGTAGTATCCCAGAAATACTCCAACAATGCGCGAACGACCGTCGCGCCGCAACCCCGGGGGCTGCAAAACCCTACAACCGCCGCGTAGAAATCCACCAAGCCAGCCGACTCCCATAAGGCGCTCGTAGCAGGATCCCTCGTAATAACCTGGTAAAGTCGAGGGATCAAATCGCCGGCTTCGGAACCATGCTGGCGAAGTGTGCCATCGACTATGCCGGAGAGTGCGCAGTAAGAGACGTGGTTTTCACGGCTGAAAACCAATTGGTCTGGTGTCCACGGAGGTGGAACCCACCTACCCCTACTCGTAGAAGTCCGAGGCTCGGACTCTAAGACGTCGTAGTCTATGCCCTCAGGGACCGTGGGAGTGTCCTCCCGAAACGCCCGACGCCGGCCGCGGGAAGAAAGGTCGCAATCTCGTCTTCTAGGCATGCCATTATAAAAATCTAAATGTTTAGCATCATTTCCTAAAAATTTTAAGTTGCGTATTTATAAAAATAAAAATAAATATACTTAGCATCATTTCCTAAGTTATTTAATTTTTGAATTATATGCTAAATTTTTACCTCCAGGCTAAAAATTAGCAAAATTATGGTATTTTGTTTCTCCATGACAAACTAATACTACAGTTCTCCTAGCCGCATGATACTATGTTCTCCATGAAAATATAGTACATATGCAAAGTATTAATCAACACATTATTTCACAAGATTCACCACCATTTTTTCACCATTTCAAGAGCAAAACATGAACATTATTTCACAAAGTAGCACCCAAAAATGGTGATTTGCTCAATTCTCCATCAAATCATGCAATTTTTGTCTCAAATCTCTCATAAACACACATGTATACATATACAAGTAAAATCATGGCAAGAATTTCAACATAAGACTTCAAAATCAAAAACCCCCAAATTGATTTTTTTAGGGTTCGTCATGAAATTATTTATGTGAAGCAAATTCAAAGCAATAATCAAAGGAAACTTACATGGATATTTGTAGAGGGTCGAAAATGAATAGAATATCGAGAAATTATAGCAAATTGGTGAACATTCGAACTCCAAAGTTCGAAAAAAACTTCCGGCCCCCAGCACGACTACCACGACACGGTCAACAATAACCGTGACACGGAGAAGCAGTCCCGTGTCACGGTGAGCTTAAAATCTAACGGAGCTCCGACGACTTAGGCGGCAGCTCCAGGACAGAAACAACAATGGCAAACAGCAGCAGCGAAGAACAGCAGCAAACCGCAGCAAAAAAACAAAAGGGAAAAAGTCAGATCTGCAGAATAACCGTGTCACGGTGAGCTTCGATGGCCGGCGGTTAACCTCAAGCGTGGTGCGGCGATTTTTGGTATGCAAGAAGCAAAAATGGAGAAATCAAGAGGAGATGTGAAATGGTGAAGTGTGAAAGCAAGTATGCGAATTTAAAGACAGAAAAGGACAAAAAAAAAAAAAGAAAAAGTGACCGTTGCTTTGACTGATTCACACAGCGAAAAGAAAAAAAGAAAAAAAAGAAAAAGGAAAAAAAAAGGAGTCTCGTGAAACGGGATTCTAGCCCCGTCTGACGGGAAGTCTTTCCCGTGTCACGGCAAATGGCTGACGTGGCACGACAAAAATGCGCTTGGTCAGGGAATATTCTCGGCTTTTTGACTTGTTTGACTGATTTTCCGAGCTTATTGGGCGATTATTTTTCGCTAGAGTTACGCGGAAAATCCCAACTGATATTTAAGGGGGACTAAAATTACCATTTTACCCCTGGCAAGCGTTAAAGCCTATTTTTCGGCATTTTAAGCATTTAATATGGTCGGATAATCGGCTTAAAATTGTGAATCGTCTGCGGCCCACGTTCGGGGATAATCGAACCACCATATACTTACTAATTTCAGCAATCATCGACTTTCCTCAGGTTTGGAAAGCGTTATCGGTGGATTTTTCTTTAAGTATAGAAAACCGCCAAGTCAGCTTTCCTCAGGCATGGAAAGCATCATCAGTGGATTTTTTTTCTTCAAGTATAGAAAACCACAAAATTCCTTTGTCGGCTTTCCTCAAGTATGGAAGGCATTATCGGTGGAATTCTTCAAGCATAGAATGACACCAAATTCGTTTGTCGACTTTCCTAAGGCATGGAAGGTATTATCCGGTAGCTTTATTCAGGTTTAGAAAACTGCCAAACTCTTCAGTCGGTTTTCCTCAAGCATGGAAAGCGTTTCAACCAATGTCACTCGGTAGATTCCTTCAAGCTTAGGAAGCTGCCAAACTCTTTTGTCACCGACACACTAGTGCAAGATACGTATTCTATCCCTTTACTCTTTTCTCTGTGGAATTAACATTTTTCTGCAGGTATCGGCGTATACAGAATGATTTAGGATCGCAGAACGTCTTAAATCATTCTCCGTCCCTATCGACAACTTCGAATATCATTTTCGAAACTGACGTTTCTACAAACTCAGTCAAAGTGGGGGCTTCTGTAGACACCTAAAAATGTCTCCCCAAAACCAAACCCGATGATAAATAACCTTTCACCGCCACTATTGGTCGGGTTTAGTATTTAATCCAGAGAGTGCTTAAAAAATCGTATTTTATTAAATTTCATATTTTTGAAAGGACCATGGATTAGTCTTGATGTTTGGTAAAAGCATAGTTTTAATTTTAGCCCAAGCTTATTAATTAATTTTAAGCCCAAACCTTTTTATTTTATTATTTATTTTTGGCCCAAACATTTTATTTATTTTATTTTATTATTTTCTTATTTTAGCCCGAATAATAAAAGTCAGAAAAAAGCCCGAAATTATCAATCGGCACTTAAAAAGCCGAAAGAAATTAGGGTTTAAAATGAATTAAGACGGAAAAAAGGACTGGAAGTGACCGTTTCACGGGAACCCTTCCCGTCTGACGGTGGGACTTCCCGTGACACGGGAGGTCTGCCGTGACACGGGACGTTTCGTGTCCTTTCCGCGTAAACCCTTAACGCGTTTTTCATTCTGTTTTCTAAAAATTTCCCGCGTCACTCCAAAACTGTACCGTGTCACGGAAAAGTGTACCGTCTGACGGTACAGTCTGACCGTGTCACGGTACTGTCTGACCGTGTCACGGGATACTTTTTTTAGGGTTTTTATCATTTTAGGGTTCCGTGTGCTCCCTCAGCACATTTTCCCTATAAATACCCCCTCATTTCTGATGTACGGGGCAACCAGAATTTTATTATTCTTATTTTCTCTCTTCTATGCTATTAAGCTAAACACTAGCCTACCCTTTTTACTTCAAAATTCCTTCTTCAAGCACTCAAAGGAGTCCATATTTTACTCGAGGTTTTGTCCTTAAGCCAAGGCGTGAAAGGTAGAATCGTTTGGGGGTTTGGCCCCAAAATCAACCTTATTTTATTTAAGTTAATTTGGTTATTGTTTTATTATTTCCTTGAAGTTACTAACTCGTTTATTATTTTGTAGTTGCAAGCAAACAGATTTAAAATAAGGATCATGCTCTTTTTATTATTATTATTATTATTTTTTCTAACGATTTTTATGTTGTTGGAATTGTGATTAAATTGCTTTCAATATTAATGTTTATTCTATTATATTTTTTATTGATCACCATATTGCATGTTTAAAGGGAATATGTAATTGAAAACAACGCCTAATAAGATAATTTGGACAACCGGTTTAGGTTCCTTTTTAATCTTGTTGTGTTAATTCAAGTGATCACACATATTTTAGAATTATATGTTGCATTAATATTCAACCGATTTAGCTAAATAATATTTTGGAGCGAATTGAATATTTTGTTTGTATGCCTTTGAGATCACAGGAATGCTTTTCAATATAAGAATCGAGTAGAGGCCAATACGGGCGAATGTGACTCTAGGACTCACTTCGTACCATCATCCCCGATCCTCCTTTCGTGGTTCCGAACCATATGGAGTTAGTAATCTCATGGATTATGAATGGGGTGTAACCTTCACAGGTTAATAGTTGTTGCCTATCGTTGTCCCTTATTCGTGGTTGCCTTTTATGATCCGTGAACGGTTTACAAGTTCCTTAAAAAACTTGTTGGCAGCTCCCTACTTTCCTTGTCCCTAATCGTATTATGTCAATTCCCACTTCCTATGAGTGCCAAGCATATTCACCACATGCTTTAAACGTAGGCGTACTTCAAACGACGCCTACAACACTGAAGGTGGAGGTCCTTTCATGTCTTTTAAGTAGACATCTTCTTCATCACTATCCCAAACCCCAATGATACTGATATCTTCTTCTTGTGGAATTTGGACTAGCTTCATATTATCAATCATTTTTTGAATTAAATCTTTAAATTTAAAACAGTTTTCAATAGTGTAACCCCTTGATTGATGGTATTGACAATAGAACATATATGTCCGCTTTAGTGATTCAAATGGTCTCGGTTTGAGAGGTTTGACCTTGCCACTCTTGAAGAGCATGTTGAATATAATAGCGTATGAAATCCCAATTAGATTATAAAGTCTATTACTCTTCTTGGGTTTGTCAATAACTTGTAGAGAGAAGGGTTTCCCAGTCTTCTCGGTAGCTAAAGGCAATGGGATCTTGTTTGCTTCTATGAGATCTTGAATAAGATTTTGAAACCTGTAACATTCATCTATCAGTGATATGACCGTTTCCTTGATGGTACTTGCAATAGGAATTGGGATCCCATCTTGAAGATCGCTTTTCTGGTGTTGGATCCTCGATAGGGCCAATAGGTTTGATTAATCCTTGATCATAGAGACGATAAAAAGAAGCATCATGGGTCATTCCCATGGGTGTAAACTCTCTCTTGGGTTTCTTTTCCGTGGGTGGAACCTTGTCACACTATTTCTGAAGCTCCTCTAATTGTTTCTTTGCAACTTCAAGAGCTTCACGTAGCAAGTTTGATCCCTCCCACATGGACAATGTAAGCAACCATACATCCTCTTTACTTGCTAGTTGTGGAAAGTCATCCATGGCATCGAAAAAGATCTCCTCCTCTTCTTCGATAGCATGGATTTCTTCAATAGGTTTGATGAGAGATAAGGGATTAACCTCATATTCTTCATCATAGATGGCCAAGGAATGAGCGAGAGGCGCATTGTCACTGCTCGGATTGTTACTGGCATGAGGCAATGGCAACTTGTTGTTATCAATTAAATCTTGGATAGCTTCCTTAAGCTTCCAACAATTTTTAGTAAGATGGCCCCTACCTTGGTGATACTTGCAATGTGCATTGGGGTTCCAATTAGCTGTCCTCTTCTGGACCGTTGGGTCCCCAAATGGTCCAATAGGAGTTATAAGACCTTTTGCATTTAGTCGGTCAGATGCGGTGTCAGAACTCATACCTATAGGAGTAAAGTTCCTCCTAAATAGTTTCTTTTGTCCTTGGTTATTCATAGCAAGGACTTCACATAAGTTAAAGGTACTAACATTGTTTGTGTGGGTGGTTTTGGAAGAAGAAGGATTGTCGTTCTTCTTGCCTTTCCAGGCACTGTTGGAGTTACTGTTAGCAGCTTTCAGCTTAGTCAGGTCGTCTTTAATATTAATCCCAATGTCATAGACGGCCTTGAAGGTATGGAGATTATTCTGGTATTTGAGATGCTTGGAGTAATTCTCTTGAAAGTTCTTGATGAACAACCTCACAGTTTCTTTCTCTCTTGGTACGTCAATCATCTTAGCAGAGGTTTCTCTCCATGTGTTGAAGAAAGAAGTGAAACCTTCATTCTCCTTCTACTTGAGAATTTCAAGTTCCCTATAGTCATTTTCAACTTGAATGTTGCACTTGTACCTATCAATGAAAGCGTTTACTATAGAATCCCAAGTAGAGGTTCGTACTTTCTCAAGAGAAAAGAACCATTGTTGGCAAACAGTTTCAATAGATAGGGAAAATAAAGAGGGAAACACCTTCTTGTAAATACCCTTAATGCTCATTATTGTTTCGAAAGCTCTTAGGTGAAAGTAAGGGTTGTCGGTTGCTTTGAATTTCGGGATGTCGTTGGCATTGAACTTCTGCGGAAGAAGACCCTTGTCCACCGAGACCCCTTGCGAGCTAATTCCTTGAAACTTATATTCACTAGACAGCTTACTCAAACTTTCTTGCATGAGGTCCATCTGTTGTTGCTTCATAGGATAATCGATTTTGAGGGTTAAAACATTTAACGCCTCAGCCAAAGTAATCAATTGGTTCCTGAGTTCATTAACTTCCTCTTGAGTTGCCATTATCTTCTTAGCTTTCCTTTTACGAGCGATTGGTTTGTCGAAAAGTTGAACTTGAATAAAAAGGTTGTCTTTGATCAAACGCCCTTCCTTTCTTGACCACGCGCTGTAAATTAAACCATTTTTGTTTTATTGACTTGACTCAAATTGACTCTGACTTTACGGGTTTTGAAAAAGAAAAAAGAAAAAATTGGGTGCATATTTGTGGCAAAAATAAGATGTATATTTTTGGGAGTTACGTATATTTTCAAACAAGTGGTTTAATTGGAGGATAAATATCCGACTTACCCCCCAAAAAAAATGACGGAAAATGCGCACATACAAGACTCTCTTAGACATGGTCAAAGTGTGCATTAGTGTGTGCTTTATATGGTTAGTTTAAGTGACATGCTTTGACTTTTGTGTAAGACCAAGGGAATTAGTGCCTAGACTCGGTTAAGGACATGACACGGTATTATTACCAGTAAAAATTAACCGAATTGATTTGCAAACTGTTCAATTAGATATAAGGTGATGACTCGAGCAATAAACCGAACAGTCGCAAAAATAACAGGACTGGCGCCTCTCTTTTCATTGCAGCGCCAGACGACAAGACTGTCCCCAGGCGCTACGCTCCACGGAGTGGTGCTGCAGTTTAAATCTTGGCACCATTGATAAAACGTCGATCTAGAACAGCTTTCGGTATTATTACCCTACAGGGTATGCCAAAGTCGTACTAAATCAACTCTAATTAAATTATTAGACTTTAATTACACTAATTAATTTATTAATTAATTAGGCAAAGTTCTTTTAGTCATAAATCAGTTTATTTAGTCTTAACACAAGTCAAACAAACGGTTAGGAAAAACACATAGAGTATGCACAACCAATAATGCATAATTAGTCAAGTAGGCACAACGTGATGCAATGAGATTGCAACCTAACCATGGATCTAGTTGTCTAAAGTTAGAGTTATGGGTTAGTCAAAGAGGGTCCATGGTTAATTGTCCAGATGCACCGCGCGGAAGCCTAACTGTGAAGGGTTGGCGTGAGTGGGTGGGATAGCGCGAGTTAAGAAAAACTCGTTTCCATGTTTTGGTGAATTCAACATTCTCGGATGTACCCTTTGTTGCACAGAGCGTTCAATCAAGTAGATGGAGCATGAATTATCAGAGGGTTATGTCCATATGTAAAACACATATAGGTTTTAGAAAAGTGAGAAAAAACTTAATTAGGAAGTAGAATCGAGCAAACAGTGCTAAAAACTGGTCAAAATTAGAACGCATATTTCTTGCTCGGTATTGGAAGAACTTGACGCCGGCAAACAGAAGCCGGCGCCACAATTAGGCTTTAGCGCCTGGCGACATAAGCTGTCGCCTGGCGCTAAAGTAAAATAAGTGGAGCTAAACTTTGTTTTCTGACTCTAGTTCCTACATGCCTCAGCAGATTTCTGTGCTCGATAAAATTTTCCAGTTTCACGCAGCATTATTTCGATCCTAGTTGTGAAAGATATTCCTCAAATTTCCTACGAGTAAAAATCCTATGTTTTAACTCATTACGGATGGTCTTTACAATGAGATCTTTTTTATGCATATGAAAATAATGTTAATCAAAATTACGCACATGAAATACTTAGAACTTTTCGAGTCTCATCTACTCATTCTAAATCATTTCCGAAATAAATTTCAGGAATTAAAATAGAAATCTTCCCCAGTGGAGTCGCCAAAAACTGTAGGGAATATCTCAAGCATTATCCAAGCTTGAACCCCACTGTGACCATACACTAAAGTACGTTGGCGTTTAAAGGGAAAGAAGATAGGGCAAAAGAGTCGCCAACAAGTTTTAGGAACTTGTAAACCGTTCACGAGGTGAAGGTTACACCCCTTAACGATATAAGAGATCGCCAACTCCAATAGGTATGGAACCATGACTTGTAGTTCGGGAATGAATATACAAATTCAACCTAAAAGAGATTGAACCTGTCCTAAAAATAGGCCTCTACTTTATTCTTCCCGTATTCATGTGCGCTTTCTGACTAACATGCAATCAATAGGATTAACCCTAAACCTGTTTATCTATGTTTTTTGAATATTAATGCAAAAATAAACCTATTATTAGCGATCACTTGAATTATAATCAAATTAACCCTAAACAAGATTATTAATTATCTTATTAAGCGTGATTACAAGTACCAATTCCCTTTAAACAGGCAAAAAAGTGTGATTAAGCAATAACAATAAATATAATCAAGTAACATAATCATAATAAATTAATAATCATAATTATCATAATCATAGTCAACATAATCATGTTAAAGCATAATAATAATAGCAAGATCCTACGCATGATACTAACAAAATTAATAACAAACCCTAGCATGTCACTAAACAATAAAAATCAAAGCTTTAGCCCTAACATGATACTAATATGATATTAGGAAAGAAAATAAGAAGCGTTATAGGAACAACAATTGTCATATTTGATAATAGAAATTACCCTAAACATGATACTAGGAAGATCAAAACATCCTTACATGACACTAAGAATCATAATAACAACCTAGACATGATTTCTATATTATAATAACAATGCAAACAATTAAAGCACTTACTTGGATGCCTCGTATCTCTTTCTAATAACAAAATACACGCGTTAGTAACATCAAGGAAAATAATAATACAAACAATTAAATTAAATAAAATAATAATTGAAAGAGAAATTTGGGACCAAACCCTCAGAAATTAAAACCTTTCACATCTAGGGAGAAGGCAACTTAGAATTTGGCTAGGTGTTTCTTGGTCTTATGAATGCGGAATTTTGTAGTGAAAGGCTAGAGGGAGAAGAATTTTAAAAATCTAGAGCGAATAAGAAAACTAAAGAGTTGATGCTAATTCTTGAGAATTGGTGATTGAAAATGGACGTTTTAAGAGGCTATTTATAGAGAAAATCAGCCAAACGGATAGAAAAACAAATTAGAGTTTCGACGAGAATAAAACAGGTTAGCACCAGACGCTAAACATAAGCGCCAGGCGCCAAGCATTAGCGCCAAGCGCTAATCCCTGTCGTCAGGTGCTAATAATTAATTCAACGCGTTTTCTTAAATCTGATAAAATTTTAGCCGTACAGAAGGGAAAAATCGTATTTTCCTTAAAAACACTCTTTTATTCTAATTAAAACTCTAAAAAGTCAAATAAAGTCAATTTATCAATGCTAATTGAATTAGGAATGAAAAGAACCTTCTACAAGAATCTAGAAGACTAAAATAAGTTCTAATTGCATTAGAAATGATAAATAAATATTAGGCCCTCATCTAGATTATTGGGCCGCAGATAAAGATCAAACCAGGCACAGTTTAATATTTTGGCCATAAATTCCTCATTATTCCTCGAAATTGGGCTTATAATATATCATTGGAAAGCTCCTTTCAAGCCCCATCCAACTACACCATTATTGAACCCTTGCTATGGACCAAACCAAACTGGATTGGTTGTTTTCTTAAAATCGGTTTTCAAAAACTGAGAGAAGAGAAAAAAACTAAAAACTATCAGCAGCACTAGACTTCCCACACTTTCACTTCATTCGATTATGATTCGACGCAAAAGGTACTCATCATTGGGTTTGGTTTTGGGGAGACACAAATGGGTTTCTACAGAGGTATACACACTTGTGCGAGGTTCGGCTAGAGCTACCGTCGGCCTGATTCCTAACGGATACGTAGGCGACCTCACATTGAGGTGCGGCCGCAATAAAAAATGCATTCATATTCACATTCACACACTCACACCTGATCATATCAAGGGATCTCCTATGCTCATCCCTATCTACATAGAGCTAGACTTGGGGGCTTGATCCTTACATCATTAGCTTACCCAGCCTAAGAGTCACCATTATTTGACTCTTTTAAAAATAATATCTTTCCAAACACTTAGCTCTTGCGGCCTAACTTTAATGTCACTATCACACACATCACGGATACATGACCAAATATACTTTCCTTAGGAACCCTTTCTCATGATATCTTCACACAACGCTGAAGCATGCCTTGTCATATCAACATCACTCGTTAATCAATCATCATTGCATCACAAAGTATAAAGTACTTACCCTCCGCGCCTAAGTTACCTAAATACTTTCATTATCGAGTCAACAAGGATAGTCTAAGATGTTACAATCCTTGTAGTATGAGAGGCAACATTAACAAATTAAACTCATTCAACATGCAACTTCAAAAACTTCGCTTCTTTCTTCTTTTTTTTCACGTCTTTCTTTTTCGGGAGAAAGTCTATACCCTCAACAAAAATGACGGAAATTTTTTGCCTTTTTGCATTTTTCGAGTCGCACGATCAGAATACAATGCACACACGAGTCATGTCATGATACCACCTTGATTTGAGTCTAACACATGTGTCAAACACTTTGAGTCGAATCAACCTCCAGTTAATCACAGCGAGTAAAGTTCATACCTTGAGTCACGACAAGTGAATGAGTCAAGAAACACTAAGTCTTAGGTCAACCCTAAAGAAAGATAAGCAAAGTCCTATAGTCAAAAATATAAATGCAGGTGCATCCCAGCAAGTGAGGACATTCCCGGATTTTTTTTCAAAAAAAAAAAACTACGAATATGACACATAAGATTCCTTTAAGATAAGAGGAGTTACATAGATCAGTATATTAGAGATGAAGAGCTTTAATTTACAAAAGATTTGAGCGGATTTTGTTGAAAGGAACTGACCAAGCTCAAAGTTCGGAGCAAAACCAAGCAATAGTAGCAGCAAGGGAACAATAGAGAACACCCGACTCCAGCGCCAGACGACAAGGTTGTCGCTTGGCGACAACATTTGGCGTCTGGCAACAGAGTTCAGCGCCAGACGATAAGGTTGTCGCCTGGCGACAACATTTGGCGTCTGGCAACAGAGTTCAGCGCCTAAATCTAGATCCCAACGTCTGGCGATAGAGCAAAATCTTGGCGCCAGGTATATTTCAGCAGCGACAGAACGCTCGACCACTCAGAATGGTTATTTCAAACTCTTACAGCAATTTCGGGTTCCTTAGTACGCTAGTTAGCCCCTATAAGAAAATTGACATGATTAGTAGTCGGCTCGATTACAATCATAGTAAGTTATTGACCTGACAAAAAATAGTCTCGGATTGTCATCGCTGGCAAGTTTTCGAGATTGGATTCTCATACATCCAGTTCACTATGGGAAAATTTCCCAAAGGATTGTTGTAGGACTCTATTCATCATAAATTTCGTTAAAGGTTCCTCAACGTGGATTTTCCTTCATTTTAGTAAGTGGCAAATTTTCTCGAAGTGGATTGTCGATCAACTCTTTTTTGCAAATGTTCCAAGACGCAGATTGTCAATTGCGACAATATTTTCCTAAAAGGATTGTCGCATAGCGTTGGAAAATTTCCAAGGTGGATTGCTTTCAAGAGTTATATTCCAAGATGTGGATTGTCGATCGTAGCAAAATTCTTATGACAGATTCTTACGAAGCATTAGCAACTTTTCCCAAAAATTGGATTTTGGCAAATTTTCCGAGATACGGATTGTCGTTTCATCGTGGCAACATTTCCAAGGATGGATTGTTACGAAGCATTGACAACTTTCCCTAAATCATATTGTCATACATCATACAAGAGTTGTATTGACAAATATTCCCAAAGAAAAGAGGATTGTCATCACAGCAAAAGCACCGACATACTGGTTCACAAGCAACAAAGCCCCGACGTACTATAGTAGCAGCATTAAGGATCAACAAGCAGTGATCTTTTCGAAGACTATCACAGCGGAAATTGGAGGCAGTTACAGGTGTAGCAGTCTTCAGGCGGTATTCTGTAACTTGCGGAAGATCGTCACAACAAATCGGTTACCTCTAGAGACGTGTGCCCGACGGTGCAAGATACGCATTTCTGAACTCTTTTATCTGTTTAACTAATGCTAGTTTCAGGTATCGGCGTTACAAGAATGATTTAGGATCGCAGAACGTTCTGAATCATTCTCCGTCCCTATCGCTACTTTGACTTTTGTTTTCGAAATTTGCTTTTCTCCAAACTCAGTCAAAGTGGGGGCTTCTGTAGACATCCAAATGTATCTCCCCAAAACCAAACCCAGTGATGAATACCTTTCATGTCATTTGATTATTGAACAAAGAGAGAGTGTGAAAAGTCTAGTGATGAGGATGTTTTTATTAAAATATCTCTTCTTTCTGTTTTTTAAAATATTTCTTTTCTTACCTTATTTTTTAAACACGTGCATTCTAGTTTATTTTTGTCCATGATATGGGTCCAATAATTGTGTAGTTGGATGGGGCTTGAAAAGACCTTTCCAACGATATATTATAAGCCCAATTCCGATGAATAATGAGGAAGTTATGACCAAAATACTAAACTGGGCCCGATTTGGTTTATATATGCGGCCCAAGGATCTAGAGGAGGGCCTATTATTAATTATCATTCCTAAAGCAATTAAGATTGATTATAGTCTTCTAGAATACTCTAGAAGGTTATTTTAAATCCTAATGGAGTTAGGATCGATAATTATGTTTTAAAGAGTTTGAAATAGAATAAAACTACTCCATTTTAGAATCTTTGTTTTGTACGAAGTGGAATATAATAAGATTATATTTTTGTGCCTCATAATTTTTATCCAAATTTTATCTAGCTGGATAGATTTTAAAATTATCTTTTGAATGATATATTATAATATTAAATCCGAGCTATAACGAAAAAGATATGAATGAGATACAAATCTCTATCCAAAACTGACACCCTTCCACTATTTCGTCCATATATTTTTATCTACAAAATATTTTAATATGATTCTAATTGGGTTTGAAATTATACTTCTATAGATTTCCAACGACATAGTATATGTTTTCTTTGGACTTCTGGATCAAAAGATATGATAAAAAAAAACGCGTGAAACTGATTATTAGCGCCTGACGACAAGCATTAGCGCCTAGTGCTAAGGCTTGGTGCCTGGCGCTAACCTTCACCGCCTGGCGCTAATAGTGTTTTATATTCGTTGAAACTCTGATTCGTTTTTTTATCCATCTAACTGATTTTCTCTATAAATAGCCACTTAAAATTCCGTTTCTAATCATCAATTTCTATCAATTCTCTAATTCTCTCTTTCATCAAATCTCATCAAGAATTTCTTGATTCTCTCTCTTTTTCTAACCAACCCTTTTACAATTACAATCCCTCATACATTAGCACTAGACACACCTAGCCAAGTTTGAAGTTGTCTTCGCCCTAGACGTGAAAGGTTTTAATTTCTGAGGGTTTGGTGCCAAATCTCTATTTCAATTATTTCATTTAATTGTTTGATTTTATTATTTTCCTTGAAGTTACTAACGTGTATTTTGTTATTAGAAAGAGGTACGAGGCATCCAAGTAAGTGATGTAATTGCTTTATTGATATTATGATATAGAAATCATGTCTAGGTTGTTATTATGATTCCTAGTGTCATGTTAGGGCGTTTTGATCTTCCAAGTATCATGTTTAGGGTAACAATTATAATTTTTAATATCAAATATGACAATTATGATTCCTGCGATTCTTCCTATTTTCTTTCCTAATATTCATGTTAGGGTTAAAGCATTGATCTTTATTGTTTAGTGACATGCTAGGGTTTGTTATTAATCTTGTTAGTATCATGCCTAGGATCTTGCTATTATTATGCTTTAACATGATTATTATTATTATTATGATTATTTTTATTTTTATTATTATTATTATTATGATTATTATTATTATTATTATTTATTGTTGCTTGATTATATTTATTGTTATTTCTTGATCACACTTTTTTTGCATGTTTAAAGGGAATTGGTACTTGTAATCATGCTTAATAAGATAATTAATAATCTTGTTAGGGTTAATTTAATTACAATTCAAGTGATCGCCAGTAATAGTTTTATTTGTGCATTAATGTCAACCAACATAGATAAACAGGTTTAGGGTTAACCTAATGATTGCATGTTAGTCAGAAAGCGCACATGAATACGATCAGAACTTCCTGTCATGGTTCCAGACCTATTTGAGTTGACGATCACCTGGATCGTTAAGGGGTGTAACCTTCACCTCGTAAATGGTTTACAAGTTCCTTAAACTTGTTGGCGACTCTTTTGCTCTATCTTCTTTCCCTTTTGACGCCACCGTACTTAAGTGTATGATCACAGTGGAGTTCAAGTTTGGGGTAACGCTTGAAATATTCCCTACACAACCTAATACGTGTATAAGACAAGTCAAGGGTCGAACCTAAAGGAGTGAGTCGGTAATAACTATAGCCTAAGTCAAGCTACTTCAAAGATTGTAGTGAGAAAATGGTTGATACTATGGTAACAAAGCTAGATTGATCAAGTAATTCAAGAAACTAAACACTAGGAATATAGGTTCCACATGCAAGTTCAATACTCATGCTAATTGATAGTTCATTAAATTGATTTAAGCATTGCAAAGGACAAACAATAGTAGCAATCAAGCCAAGATAGGGGTCACTATGAATGGCTAATCAAGGCAAATCACAATAAAACTCAATCAATTAAAACCATTCTCAAATTGATGGTTCATGTCATTAAGAATTGCTATGCAATCTAGATTAATCTTATAGGTTGATCACTCCTAAACTAATTAATCACATGCAAAAATATTTCAACCAATTTAATTGCATCAATTCAATCAATCAATGATCATCAACTAGCACAAATCATCAATCAAGCATGCTTCCCCTTCTCCCTAGCAACTAATCTACTCACTAATCATGGTGTAACTCAAGAAAAAATCACTAGAAATTTCATTGATCATCATTCAAAATCAAAATCAAGAGAAAACAATATCAACTACAATATCAAATTCAAATCTAAGGAAATCAAACAATCAAACATGAATTTAAGACAAACAAGTAAAGAGATGAACAAAAAGAAGAGATTCTCACTAATATTAATAATTGAAGATGAAGAAATCTAAACTTGATTGAACCAATGTTGAAATACAAATCCAAATCAAAGAACTTCTCTCTTACCTCCCTCTAACTTCTCTCTCTAAAACTAATCTAATAAATTTATCTAAAAGTTAATTTATAAAAAGGAATTACAAGTGTATTTATAAGAAAAGAAGGAAATCAGGTTCCCCGCGCCCTCTCTAAGAAATCCTGCGCCTGCGGGGAAATGGGTACGGAACTCATAACAAACTCCGCGGGCTGTCTGGGCAACACCAACGCCCACGAGTCTTCTAGCCCGTGCCCAGGGCAAATGCGCGGCGAATCCCCTACTCCAACAGAGTAATCTCAGAGGGCCGCGGTTTCTCTAATCAGGGCAACCGCGGGGAGTTTCTGGTCGATTTTGCTGTTTTGGTGCAAAGCAACCCGCGCCCGCGGCCTTCAGGACCCGCGCCCGCGGCAACCACGCAAAGCCTGACGCCCTCTCCAAGCCCTCTCCAAGTAGATTGCTTCCTCCTTGCTTAGCCAATATAGCTTATCTTGATCTCTTTGTGAAGACAACTCCTAGGTATCTACAAAAGCAAACAAAGGAATGGAATAAAAGGGAAAAAGGGCCAAATAAAAGTAAAACACAAAGAAAACATGAAAAACACAAAGAAAGAAGGAAAGGGAGGAACTAAAGGAAAAAGGACCAAAACTAAGAGAAGAAAGCATGAAAAAGGGATGAAATCATCCTAAAAGACTACCCTATGAGTGCCGTAAATGACACTCAATAAATGCTATTAACTTTCATTCGATTCAAAAGCTTTGTTTGAATATGTTTGTCCTTCATTTGATACAAAAAGCTTTGTTTGTATGTGTTTGAGTTTCATTTGATTCAAAAAGCTTTGTTTGAATGTCTTTGACTTTCATTTTATTTAAAAAGCTTTGTGAGAAGGACTTTGACATTCATTCAATTTCAAAATATTTTTTAAATGTGTTTGACTTTCATTTGATTCAAATATCTTTGTTTGAATGTGTTCGGCTTTCATTTGATTCAATGAGCTTCTTTGAATGCATATTACTTTCATTCGATTCTAAAAGATTTGTTTTAATGTGTTTGACTTTCCTTTAATTCAAAAAGCTTTGTTTGAATGTGTTTGACTTTCATTTAATTCAATTTGCTTCATTTAATGCATTTTACTTTCATTTGATACAAAAACCTTTGTTTTAATGTGTTTGACTTTCATTTGATTGAAAAAGCTTTGTTTGCATGTGTTTAAATTTCATTTGATTTAATTAGCTTCGTTGAATGAATTTGAGTTTCATTCGATATAAAAAGCTTTGTTTGAATATGTTTGATTTTCATTTGATTCAAAAAGCTTTGTTTGAATGTGTTAGACTATCATTCGATTCACAAAGCTTTCTTTTAAAGTATTTGACTTTCATTTTATTCAAAAAGTTTTATTTGAATGTGTTTGACTTTCGATTGATTCAAAAAGCTTTGTTTAAACATGTTTTGAGTTTCATTTAATTCAAACAGCTTTGTTTGAATGTTTTTTATTTCTTTCGATTCAAAAAGCTTTGTTTGAATGTGTTTGAGCTTCATTTGATTCAAAAAGCATTATTTGAATGTAATTGACTTTTATTTAATGCAAAACTTTTGTTTAAATGGGTTAACTTTCATTTGATTGAAAAAGCTTTGTTTGAATGTCTTTTGACTTTTATTTGAATCAAAAAGCTTTGTTTGAATGTGTTTGACTTTCTTTCGATTAAAAAAGCTCTATTTTAATGTGTTTGACTTTCATTTGATTTAAAAATCTTTGCTTGAATGTGTTTGACTTTTATTTGATTCAATTAGCTTTGTTGAATGCTTTGACTTTCATTCAATTTAAAAAGCTTTGTTTGAATGTGTTTATCTTTCATTTGATACAAAATGCTTTATTCGAATGTGTTTGATTTTCATTAGATTTAAAAATCTTTGTTTGAATTTGTTTGACTTTCATTTGACTCAAAAAGCTTTGTTTGAATTAATTTGACTTTCATTCGATTTTAAAATCTCTTTTTAATGTGTTTGACTTTCATTCGTTTAAAAAATCTATGTTTTCATGTGTTCAGCATTCATTTGATTCAATTAGCTTATGTGAATGTATATGAATTTCATTTGATTCTAGAAGCTTTATTTTAATTTGTTTGACTTTCACTTGATTTAAAAAGCTTTGTTTGAATGTGTTTGACTTTCATTTGATTCAAAAAGCTTTGTTTTAATGTGCTAGTCATTCATTTGATTTAATTAGCTTTTTTTATTTCTTTCGATTCAAAAATCTTTGTTTGTATTTGTTTGGCTTTCATTAGATTCAAATAGGTTTATTTTAATGTAATTGACTTTCAATTGATTCAAAAAGTTTTTTTTTAAATGTGTTTAACATTCATTTGATTAAAAAAGCTTTGTTTGAATGTGTTTGACTTTCATTGGATTCAAAAAGCTTTGTTTGAATGTGTTTGACTTTCATTCAATTTAAAAAGCTTTGTTTAATGTGTTTGACTTTAATTTGATTCAAACAAATTTGTTTAAATGTTTTTAATTTCATTTGATTCAATTAGTTTCATTAAATGCATTTGACTATTATTCGATTCAAAAAACTTTGTTTGAATGTGTTTGACTTTCTGTTGAATCAAAAAGCTTTGTTTGAATGTTATTTACATACATTTGATTCAAAAAGCTTTATTTGAATGTGCTTTACTTTCATTTGATTCAAAAGTTTTCGTTTAAATGAGTTTGACTTTCATTTGATTTAAAAAGCTTTGTTTCAATTTCTTTGACTTTTATTTGATTCAAAAAGTTTTGTTTGAATGTGTTTGACTTTAATTTGATTCAAAAAGCTTTGTTTTAATGTGTTTTACTTTCATATGATTTAAAAATCTTTCCTTGAATGTGTTTAACTTTTATTTGATTCAATTAGCTTTGTTAAATGCTTTGACTTTCATTCGATTAAGAAACCTTTGTTTGAATGTGTTTGTCTTTCCTTTGATTAAAAAAGCTTTATTTGAATGTGTTTGATTTTCATTTGATTTAAAAAGCTTTGTTTCAATTTATTTGACTTTCATTTGATTCAAAAAGCTTTGTTTGAATTTATTTGACTTTCATTCGATTTAAAAATCTTTTTTCAATGTTTTTGACTTTCATTTGATTAAAAAATCTTTGTTCGAATGTGTTTGGCATTCATTTGATTTAATTAGCTTCTTTGAATGTATATGACTTTCATTCGATTCTAAAATCTTTGTTTGAAGGTGTTTGACTTTCATTTGATTGAAAATGCTTTGTTTGAATGTTTTTGTCTTTCATTTGATTTAATTAGGTTCATTGAAGGCATTTGACTTTCATTTGATACAAAATGCTTTGTTTGAATGTGTTTGAGTTTCATTTGATTCAAAAACCTTTGTTTGAATGTGTTTGAGTTTCATTTGATTCAAAAACCTTTGTTTAAATGTGTTTGGTTGTCATTCGATTAAAAAAGCTTTATTTTAATGTGTTTGACTTTCATTTGATTCAAAAAGCTTTTTTTGAATATGTTTTACTTTCATTTGATTCAAAAAGATTTATTTGCATGTGGTTGACTTGTATTTAATTCAAAAAGCTTTGTTTTAATGTGTTTGACTTTCAATTCATTACAAATGTTTGTTTGAATGTGTTTGACATTTATTTAATTCAAAAAGCTTTGTTTGCATGTGTTTCACTTTCATTTGAATCAATTACCTTCGTTGAATGCATTTGACTTTCTTTCAATTCAAAAAGGTTTGTTTAAATGTGATTATATTTCATTTTAATCAAAAAATTTTGTTATAAGGAGTTTGACTTTCATTTGATTCAAAAAGATTTGTTTTAATGTTTTTGTCTTTCATTTTATTCAATTAGTTTCTTTGAATGCATATAAATTTCATTCGATTAAAAAAGCTTTGTTTGAATATCTTTGACTTTCATTTGATTCAAAAAGCTTGGATTAAATGTGTTTTACTCTCATTGATTTAAATAGCTTTGTTGAAGGCATTTTACTTTCATTCAATTCAAAAAAACTTTGTTTGAATGTGTTTGACTTTTATTTGATTTTAAAAGCTTTGTTTGAATGTGTTTGTCTTTCATTTCATTCAAAAAGCTTTACTTTAATGTAATTGACTTTCATTTGATTCAAAAAGCTTCACTTTAATGTAATTGACTCTCATCTGATTCAAAAAGCTTTGTTTGAATGTGTTTGACTTTCATTGGATTAAAAAAGCTTTGTTTAAATTGTTTGACTTTCATTGGATTCAAAAATATTTGTTTAAATATGTTTGACTTTCATTTCATTCAATTAGCTTTGTTGAAAGCATTTGACTTTGATTTGATTCAAAAGCTTTGTTTGATTGTGTTTGTCTTTCATTTGATTCAAAAACCTTTGTTTGTTTGTGTTTGAGTTTCATTTGATGCAAAAAGCTTTGTTTGGATGTCTTTGACTTTCATCTTATATAAAAAGCTTTGTTTGAATGATTATGACATTCATTCGATTTAAAAATCTTTTTTTAATGTGTTTTATTTTCATTTGATTCAAATTTCTTTGTTTGAATGTGTTCAGCTTTCATTTGATTCAATGAGCTTCTTTGAATGCATATTTCTTTCATTCTATTCAAAAAGATTTGTTTTAATGTGTTTGACTTTCCTTTGATTCAAAAAGATTTGTTTGAATGTGTTTAACTTTCATTTGATTCAATTTGCTTCATTGAATGCATTATACTTACTTCCGATACAAAAAGCTTTGTTTGAATGTGTTTGACCTTCATTTGATAAAATTTGCTTCATTGAATGCATTTTAATTTCATTCGATACAAAAAACTTTGTTTGAATGTGTTTGACTTTCATTTGATTCATAAAGCTTTATTTAATTGTGATTGACTTTCAATTGATTCAAAAATTTTGTTTAAATGTGTTTGACTTTAATTTGATTCAAAAAGCTTTGTTTGAATGTCTTTGACTTTTATTTGATTCAAAATGCTTTGTTTCAATGTGTTTGACTTTCATTCGATTCAAAAAGCTTTGTATTAACGCGTTTGACTTTCATTTGATTTAAAAATCTTTGTATGAATGTGTTTGACTTTTATTTGCTTCAATTAGCTTTGTTGAATACTTTGACTTTCATTTGATTCAAAAAGCTTTGTTTGAATGTGTTTGTCTTTCATTTGATTCAAAAACCTTTATTTGAAGGTGTTTTATTTTCATTTGATTGAAAAAGCTTTGTTTGAATTTGTTTGACTTTCATTTGATTCAAAAAGCTTTGTTTGAATTAATTTGACATTGACTTTCATTCGTTTAAAAAATCTTTGTTTGAATGTGTTCGGCATTCATTTGATTCAACTAGCTTCTTTGAATGTATACGACTTTCATTCGATTCAAAAAGCTTTGTTTGAAGGTGTTTGACTTTCATTTGATTCAAAAAGATTTGTTTTAATGTTTTTGTCTTTCATTTTATTCAATTAGTTTCTTTGAATGCATATAAATTTCATTCGATTAAAAAAGCTTTGTTTGAATATCTTTGACTTTCATTTGATTCAAAAAGCTTGGCTTAAATGTGTTTTACTCTCATTGATTTAAATAGCTTTGTTGAAGGCATTTTACTTTCATTCAATTCAAAAAAACTTTGTTTGAATGTGTTTGACTTTTATTTGATTTAAAAAGCTTTGTTTGAATGTGTTTGTCTTTCATTTCATTCAAAAAGCTTTACTTTAATGTAATTGACTTTCATTTGATTCAAAAAACTTTACTTTAATGTAATTGACTCTCATCTGATTCAAAAAGCTTTGTTTGAATGTGTTTGACTTTCATTGGATTAAAAAAGCTTTGTTTAAATTGTTTGACTTTCATTGGATTCAAAAATATTTGTTTAAATATGTTTGACTTTCATTTCATTCAATTAGCTTTGTTGAAAGCATTTGACTTTGATTTGATTCAAAAGCTTTGTTTGATTGTGTTTGTCTTTCATTTGATTCAAAAACCTTTGTTTGTTTGTGTTTGAGTTTCATTTGATGCAAAAAGCTTTGTTTGGATGTCTTTGACTTTCATCTTATTTAAAAAGCTTTGTTTGAATGATTATGACATTCATTCGATTTAAAAATCTTTTTTTAATGTGTTTTATTTTCATTTGATTCAAATTTCTTTGTTTGAATGTGTTCAGCTTTCATTTGATTCAATGAGCTTCTTTGAATGCATATTACTTTCATTCTATTCAAAAAGATTTGTTTTAATGTGTTTGACTTTCCTTTGATTCAAAAAGATTTGTTTGAATGTGTTTAACTTTCATTTGATTCAATTTGCTTCATTGAATGCATTATACTTACTTCCGATACAAAAAGCTTTGTTTGAATGTGTTTGACCTTCATTTGATAAAATTTGCTTCATTGAATGCATTTTAATTTCATTCGATACAAAAAGCTTTGTTTGAATGTGTTTGACTTTCATTTGATTCATAAAGCTTTATTTCAATGTAATTGATTTTCAATTGAATCAAAAAGTTTTGTTTAAATATGTTTAACATTCATTTGATTAAAAAAAGCTTTGTTTCATTTTATTCAAAAATCTTCGTTTGAATGTGTTTAACTTTCATTTGATTTAATTAGCTTCGTTCAAGGCATTTCACTTTTATTCGATTCAAAAACTTTGTTTAAATGTGTTTGACTTTCAGTTGAATCAAAAAGATTTGTATGAATGTATTTGACTTTCATTTGATTCAAAAAGCTTTATTTAATTGTGATTGACTTTCAATTGATTCAAAAATTTTGTTTAAATGTGTTTGACTTTAATTTGATTCAAAAAGCTTTGTTTGAATGTCTTTGACTTTTATTTGATTCAAAATGCTTTGTTTCAATGTGTTTGACTTTCATTCGATTCAAAAAGCTTTGTATTAACGCGTTTGACTTTCATTTGATTTAAAAATCTTTGTATGAATGTGTTTGACTTTTATTTGCTTCAATTAGCTTTGTTGAATACTTTGACTTTCATTTGATTCAAAAAGCTTTGTTTGAATGTGTTTGTCTTTCATTTGATTCAAAAACCTTTATTTGAAGGTGTTTTATTTTCATTTGATTGAAAAAGCTTTGTTTGAATTTGTTTGACTTTCATTTGATTCAAAAAGCTTTGTTTGAATTAATTTGACATTGACTTTCATTCGTTTAAAAAATCTTTGTTTGAATGTGTTCGGCATTCATTTGATTCAACTAGCTTCTTTGAATGTATACGACTTTCATTCGATTCAAAAAGCTTTGTTTGAAGGTGTTTGACTTTCATTTGATTCAAAAAGCTTTTTTTGAATGTTTTTTTTACTTTCATTTGATTTAATTAGCTTCGTTTAAGGCATTTGCCTTTCTTTCGATTCAAAATGCTTTGTTTAAATGTGTTTGAGTTTCATTTGATTCAAAGACCTTTGTTTGAATGTGTTTCACTATCATTCGGTTAAAAAAGTTTTGTTTAAATGTGTTTTACTTTCATTCATTCAATAAGCTTTCGTTGAATATGTTTTACTTTCATTTGATTCAAACATATTTATTTGAATGTGGTTGACTTGTATTTAATTCAAAAAGCTTTGTTTTAATATGTTTGACTTTCAATTGATTAAAAATGTTTGTTTGAATTGTTTGACATTTATTTAAATCAAAAAGCTTTGTTTGCATGTATTTCACTTTCATTTGAATCAATTAGCTTTGTTGAATGCATTTGACTCTCTTTTGATTCAAAAAGTTTTGTTTAAATGTGATTATGTTTCATTTTAATAAAAAAACTTTGATATAAGGAGTTTGATTTTCATTTGATTCAAAAAGATTTGTTTTAATGTGTTTGTCTTTCATTTTATTCAATTAGTTTCTTTGAATGCATATGACTTTTATTCGATTAAAAAAGCTTTGTTTGAATATCTTTGACTTTCATTTGATTCAAAAAGCTTGGCTTGAATGTGTTTTATTTTCATTGTTTAATTAGCTTTGTAGAAGGCATTTTACTTTCATTCGATTCAAAAAACTTTGTTTGAATGTGTTTGACTTTCATTTGATTCAAAAAGCTTTGTTTGAAAGTGTTTGATTTTCATTTGATTAAAAAAGCTTTGGTTGAATTAATTTGATTTTCATTCCATTTAAACAATCTTTTTTAAATGGGTTTGACTTTCATTCGTTCAAAAAATCTGTGTATGAATGTATTCGTCATTCATTTGATTCAATTAGCTTCTTTGAATGTATATGACTTACATTTGATTCAAAAAGTTTTGTTTGTAGGTGTTTGACTTTCATTTGATACAAAACGCTTTGTTTGAATGTTTTTTACTTCCATTTGATTTAATTAGCCTCGTTAAAGGCATTTGACTTTCATTCCATTCAAAATGCTTTGTTTAAATATGTTTTAGTTTCATTTGATTCAAAAAGCTTTGGTTGAATGTGATTGACTGTTATTCGATTAAAAAAGGTTTATTTAAATGTGTTTAACTTTCGTTTAATTTAAACAACTTTTGTTAATACGTTTGGCTTTTATTTGGTTCAAAAACATTTATTTGAATGTGTTTGACTTATATTTAATTCAAAAAGCTTTGTTTTAATGTGTTTGACATTCAATTAATTAAAAAAGTTTGTTTGAATGTGTTTGACTTTTATTTGAATCAATTAGCTTCGTCGAATACATTTGACTTTCTTTCGATTCAAAAAGTTTTGTTTGAATGTGTTTATGTTTCATTTTATTCAAAAAATTTTGTTATAAGGAGTTTAACTTTCATTTGATTCAAAAAGCTTTGTTTTAATGTGTTTGTCTTTCATTATATTCAATTAGCTTCTTTGAATGCATATTACTTTCATTCGATTTAAAAAGCGTTGTTTGAATGACTTTGACTTTCATTTGATTCAAAAAGATTTGTTTGAATGTGTTTTACTTTCATTGATTTAATTAGCTTTGTTAAAGGCATTTTACTTTCATTCGATTCAAAAAGCTTTGTTTGAATGTGTTTGATTTTCATTTGATTCAAAAAGCTTTGTTTGAATGTGTTTGACTTTCATTTGATTCAAAAAGCTTTACTTTAACGTAATTGACTCTCATTTGATTGAATGTGTTTGCTTTTCATTCAATTCAAAAAGCTTTGTTTATTGTATTTAATTCAAAAATCTTTGTTTAAATATGTTTGACTTTCATTTGATTTAATTAGCTTTGTTGAATTCATTTGACTTTCATTCGATTCAAAAGCTTTGTTTGAATGTGTTTGTCTTTCATTTGATTCAAAAACATTGGTTTGTATGTGTTCGAGTTTCATTTCATACAAAATACTTTGTTTGAATGTCTTTAACTTTCATTTCATTTAAAAAGGTTTGTTTTAATGAATTTGACATTCATTCGCTTTAAAAATCTTTTTTTTTAATGTGTTTTACTTTCATTTGATTAAAATATCTTTGTTTGAATGTGTTTGGCTTTCATTTGATTCAATGAACTTCTTTGAATGCATATTACTTTCATTTGATTCAAAAAGATTTGTTTTAATGTGTTTGACTTTCCTTTGTTTCAAAAAGCTTTGTTTGAATGTGTTTGACTTTCACTTTATTCAATTTACTTCATTGAATGCATTTTACTTTCATTCGATACAAAAAGCTTTGTTGTAATGTGTTTTACTTTCATTTAATTCAAAAAACGCTGTTTGTATGTGTTTAACATTCATTTGATTCAATAAGCTTCGTTGAATGAATTTGAGTTTCATTTGATTCAAAAAGCTTTGTTTGAATGTGTTAGACTATCATTCGATTCATAAAGCATTCTTTAAAAGTATACGACTTTAATTTTATTCAAAAAGCTTTATTTGAATGTGTTTGACAATTAATTGATTCAAAAATCTTTGTTTAAATGTGTTTGAGTTTCATTTTATTCAAAAAGCTTTGTTTGGATGTTTTGAATTTCTTTTGATTTAAAAAGCTTTGTTTGAATGTGTTTGCGTTTCATTTGATTCAAAAAGCTTTATTTCAATGTGATTAACTTTCATCTAATTCAAAATTTTGTTTAAATGTGTTTTACTTTTATTTGATTCAAAAACCTTTGTTTGAATGTCTTTGACTTTTATTTGATTAAAAAAGTTTTATTTGAATGTGTTTGACAAACAAAACACCTAATTTGGTATGCTGCTGCACAATTCCTGGATCCATTTGCAATGCAATCTGCTCCATTTCTTGTTGATAAGTTGTTTTGCACTATCCATGCTAACTCTACCAATAGCTTTACAGAGCTTGGAAGGGTGAGTAACAACTTTCTGCCAAAACGTAGTATTTCAAGCAAACTAAATGTTGTACACAACAGCTGCTAAAACTGCAAGAACAATCTTCTGTTTCACAGTATCTTTGATTTGTCTTAGCCAATTCTTCCAAACTACATCAATGCTGCAATTCTGAACTGGAATTTGAAGCCAATGAGCAATTCTCAGCACACACTCTTCGCTATATCTGCAACTGAAAAACAAATGTTATCTATTCTCAATTTCAGCCCCAGACAACAAACACTTGTCTTCATCACAAGCATTATACTTTAAAAGCTTTTTCCTTTTTCTAAGTCTATCATGCATAGCAAGCCATAAACTAAAAGAATTCTTGGGAATATTGAACTTGTTCCATACCCATTTACACAAATCCACCTTTGTGTCAGTTCCCTGCAACCATTTATAGCAATCAGAAATCTTATAAGTGCCCCCAAGCCAGCTATTCTGTTCAAGGCCTTCTCTTAGCTGTTTCGTAACTGCACAAAGTCTTCTCCAAGCCCATCCTGCAGATCTCTTAGGACTATAAGCCCACCAGTCCTGTCCTTTAATGTACACATCATGAACCCATTTTACCTAAAGTGAATCCTCTTTTTTAGCAGTCTTCCACACATATTTTCCCAAAGCAGCCTTATTCCACATACCACAGTCCCTGATCCCTAAGGCACCAGCAGGTTTGTTCTTACAAACCAAATCCCAAGCAAAGGGAGGTGCCTTGGAATGAATAGCATCCCCACACCAAAGAAAAGCTCTACAGAGTTGATTGATCCTCAAAATGACTAAATTAGGAAAAGCACACACTGAGCCCAGTAAGTGTGTAGGCTAATCAAGACAGAGTTCACCAACACTACTCTTGCATCATAAGACAAATTTCTGCTAGATCAACAAGTAATCCTAGCCAGTATTTTATCTATGATAGCATCAAAATCAAAAACTCTCATATACTTAGCATTTAGAGGAATGCCAAGATATTTAAAATGGGTTTCTCCTAGAATAAAGCCAGAATCATGCATAATCTCTTGCTGCACTTCAGGCTGCACACAACCGAAATAGATAGCAGACTTATCAGTATTAGCCTGTAAACCAGAACAACCCTCAAAAGCCTTAAGGGCCCTAGTTAAAAGAGAGACAGACTTCCTACCAGTGTAGGAAAACAGCATCAAATCATCAGCAAATATTAAATGATTTAACTTCAAAGACTTGCATCTCTGATGAAAACTGAAGCCTCTCTTTGCTCCCACCTTATTCATCAACCTTGATATATATTCCATCACAATTACAAAGACTAGAGGAGACATAGGATCACCTTGTCTAATCCCTCTCCTTCCTTTACAAAATCCATTCAACCCACCATTAATCGTGAGAGAAAAGGAAGAAGAAGTAACATTCTCCATGACCCAAGAAATGAATCTATCTGGGAATTTCAAAGCCTGCAACATATCATGGATAAAGGACCAATGCACAGAATCATAAGCTTTTCTCAAATCCACCTTGACAGTGCATCTAGGAGTTCTTCTCTTATTATTATACTCTTTGAACATGTCCTGGCAAACTAGAATGTTATCCAAAATAGATCTTCCAGCAAGAAAGGCACTTTGATTCTCACTAGTTAAACCAGGAAACACCTCTTTGAATCTCTCACACAACATTTTAGAAATAACCTTGTACAACACATTACAACAAGAAATTGGCCTAAATTGAGTCACCTTAGTGGCATTGTGCACTTTAGGCACTAGATTTAGAGTAGTTGCATTCACCTGCTTCAGCAATTGACCATGCTCAAAGAACCCCATAACTTCCTTACACACCTGACTCTTCACAATTCCCAAGCACTCTTGAAAAACTTGCTAGAGAGCCTATTAGGGCCAGGAGCTTTATCTTCAACAATACTCCAAATAGCACTTTTGACATCCTCTTCAGTAAAGCCCCTACACAGTCTAGCTTGTTGCTCAGCATACAAAACAGGTCCTGCATCAATAACAACTTGATGTATTGGGAACTACCAGTGCCTAATAAGGCTTTATAGAACCCAATAAAAGCATCTGCAATCTTGCCAGGATCTTGAATGACCTCCTCATCCTCATTCTGAATGCTATACACATTATTATGCCTCCTTCTTTTCCTAATACATGCATGAAAATAGGCAGAATTCACATCTCCTTCTTTCATCCAATGTAGCTTAGCTATCTGTTTCAGAAATTGCAGTTTTGCATTATGTGCAGTCAAGAACTTTTCCCTGGCTTCACTCTCATTCTGTATCGAAGCCAAATTCTGAGGATCGGCATTCAGCTTACACTGCACATTTGCTAACTAAGCCGTAGCAATAACATCTGCACTCTCAACTGAAGAGGAATTAGTAAGATTCAAGAGCTTAAGAGCTTTCTTCACCATCTGCAGCTTTTTCACAACAGTGAACATATCAGTTCCCTGCACATCACAACTCCAAGCCTGTTTAACAGCTTCCTGGTAACCTGGAGCATCAGTCCACATATTAAAAAACCTAAAAGGTTTCTTAACATTACCAACACCCCCAAATAACCTCATAGTGCAAGGATAATGGTCCATCAGCCCCTCAGGCAGAAACTCAGCTCTAAAATCCTTACACTTCTCAAGCCAGAAATCATTTACCAAAACCATATCAATCTTTGTGCAGACTCTCTCATTCCCTTGCTGCTTATTATTCCAGGTGTAAAATAACCCCCCCAGTTTTAAAATCAATCAGCAAATTTTGTCTAACACACTGTCTAAAATTCTCAATCTCGGCAAAAGTGACTGGAGATCCAATTCTGTCTTCAATATTAAGGACATTATTAAAATCACCTCCCAGGATCCATGGTCCTTGAATGTCATTGTTTATCTCTCCAATCTGATCCCAAAGCACCTCTCTTCCAGTTGTAGCATTCATCCCATACACTACAATATACCAGAATACAAACCTAGAAGCTTTATGAACAACTTACATACGTATTAGTTGTGCCTCTACTCTAACAACCTCAACCTAAAAATATTAGGTAACCAAACAATCCAAATTCTTCCTCCAAGATGCTTACTAGAATTTGCAGTCACAGACCAATTATCACCAAAATCAGTGAAGGCCTTACCAAAGTTCACATCCTTCACTTTTATCTCCAGGAGCCCAATCAAACCAATTCCCTAATTTTTCATGAACCAGAGAACATCACAAACTTTATTTAGTTTGTTAAGGCCCCTAACATTACAAAACCCCCAATTATCCATGGAGAGTGTATGAGCACTCCCCCTTCTCCCAATCACCAAAAAAAACTCTCCCATTAGTTGTCTTGCAAACTGATCCCATATCACAATTTCCACCACCAGCTATTTCAGTAACACAATCTGGATCAACATCCACTTCAAACTTATTCTTATCCACTCTGATACCTTGAGGTTGTTCTATCTGCTGAGCCTTTGGCTTCTAGACCTTCCTCACCTCAGGCTTCTTCTGCTGCTTTTGTTGTTGGTTCCTGGCTGGTGGCTTCTGGTTCTTGACTCTATGATTAGGAAAGTCACTATCACCATGCCCCATTCCCCTATAACATTACAAATGATATATGTAGACACCTAAAAATGTCTCCCCAAAACCAAACCCGATGATGAACAACCTTTCACCGCCACTATTGGTCAGGTTCGGTGTTTAATCCCAGAGTGCTTTAAAAATCGTATTTTTGAATAGTCCATGGATTAGTCTTGATGTTTGGTCAAAGCATAGTTTTAATTTTAGCCCAAACTTATTATTTAATTTTAGCCCAAAACTTTTTTTACTTTTACTGTTTTATTATTTATTTTGGCCCATACTTTTTATTTATTTTAGCCCAAATAATAATAAAATCCGAAAATGGCCCTAAATTATCAATCGGTACTTAAAATGCTAAACGAAAATAGGGTTAAAAATGAATTTAGACGGAAAAGCGAGCTGAAAATTCCCGCCACGGCAACAATCACCCGTGTCACGAGAATCTTTCCCATCTGACGGTGGGATTTCCCGTGACACGGGAAATCTGCTATGACACGGGAATTTCCGTGTCCTTTCCGCGTAAACCCTTAACGCGTTTTCTCCCCTGTTCACTAAATATTTCTCGTGTCACACAAAATGTGCACCATGTCACGGGAATGTTTCCCGTGTGACGGTGGGATTTCCCGTGTCACGGTACACTTTGCCGTGTCCCGGGATACTTTTGTAGGGTTTTTATCATTTTAGGGTTCCGTGTGTTCCCTCAGCACATTTTATCTATAAATACACCCCTCATTTCTGATGTACGAGGCATCAATTAATTCTCTAGTTTTTTCTCTCTTCTATGCTCTAGCCTAAACACTAGTCTACCCTTATTCTTTCTAAATTCCTTCTTCAAGCACTCTCAAGAGTCCATACTTTACTCGTGGTTTTGTCCTTAAGCCAAGGCGTGAAAGGTAGAACTGTTTGAGGGTTTGGCCCAAAATCAATTCTATTTAATTTAATTTAATTATTGTTTTATTATTATTTCCTTGAAGTTACTAACTCGTTTATTATTTTGTAGTTGCAAACAAACAGAATCGAAGTAAGAATTATGTTCCTTTTATTTCTATTATTTTTCTAACGATTTTGTATTGTTAGAATTATTGTTAAATTGCTTCCAATATTGATGTTATTCTATTAATATTTATTGATTACCATATTGCATGTTTAAAGGGAATATGTAATTGAAAATCACGCCTAATAAGATAATTTGGACAACCGGTTTAGGTTCCTTTTTAATCTTGTTATTAAATCAAGTGATCACAATATTTTAGAATTATATGTTGCATTAATATTCAACCAATTTAGCTAAATAATAGTTTGGAGCGAATTGAATATTTTGTTTATATGCCTTTGAGATCACAGGAATTCTTTTCAATATAAGAATCGAGTAGAGGCCAATACGGGCGAATGTGACTCCACGACTCACTTCGTACCGTCATCCCCGATCCTCCTTTCGTGGTTCCGAACCATATGGAGTTAGTAATCTCATGGATTATGAATGGGGTGTAACCTTCACGGGTCAATCGTTGTTGCCTTCGTTGTCCCTTATTCGTGGTTTTTATGATCCGTGAACGGTTTACAAGTTCCTTAAAAACTTATTGGCGGCTCCCTGCTTTCCTTGTCCCTAATCTTATTATGTCAATTCCCACTTCCTTGAGTGCCAAGAATATTCACCACATGCTTTAACGTAGGCGCACTTCGAGCGATGCCTACAACAGGTTTCCTCTCATAGATTACTTTCTACTTAACATCTGTCCCACATTCATCCTGGAATTCAATCTCATCTGGAAGCTCACCATTTACTTTAACCTTTACCATTACCTTAGCATACTCAAGCATTTCCTTGGTAGTTGTGCATCTATCAGTCTTAACTGGCTCCACAATTAGACCAGCTATCTTCATTAGAGAAGATTGACCCCAGAATTTCAAGTTCAATCCTGGCAATCTAACCCAAGTAGGGACTTCAAACACTTTCTTATTCTTTAAATCCAAACCTTGTTCCCATCTCTTCATCATTACAGGCCTACCATCAAACAAAATAGGACCAGAACCCATCACCTTTTCCTTCCCCACAACTATCTTAAATCGAACAAGGAAAACCCCATTGTTCATAGCATAAATCCTATCAATTCCATATTTTCCCCAAATTCTTCGCACAAAACCACCCATTACAGAAATTGATGGTTTTCCACAAAGAACATAACAAACAATTGCAGAGTTTCAAAAATCAATTTTAGGTTGTACATCTTCTTCAGTTAATTTTACTTTCACCTTGTTAGTACTACCCATTGTTTGACCTGGATTACAATCATTCCCTACCCCACCGCAAGAATTAGACCCTCATCGTTCGTGCTCTTGAACATATTACACCAGCTAATTGGGGATAGCAGAAACAGGGGTTTCAAAAACTTGGTTTCGAAATTAGGGGTTCAAGAAATTACTCTCCAAATTCACATGAAAATCATTCCTAGAACTACCAGACCCATTAATCATCAACAATGGAGTCGGATTATTAGACCCAGTACTAACATTAGAGTTACGATCATCTACTGTTCCATTGAAATTCATAGCATTAGGGGTACGAATTACCTGCAGCCATTGATTGAACTCCTCCCTATGCAAATCTTTATCCTCCTTCGTCACTACCCTCACCGGAATCTCTTCAACCACCTCCCCATTAAGCCAGCTTTCAAACGAAACATCATCCACGGCCATACTCTATTTTTGCTCTTCAAAGTTCCTCGTTCTTGGCTTTGTCTTTTTCTTCATTTTTGATTTTGAGCCCGAGGATTTCTTCCCATTTCCTTTCCTCCTCATTACCATGGGAATCGGCTTGAATAAGCTGAAAAAACAAAATGAAAATGGCGGGTTACTTTCTTTCTCTAGAGTTCTCTCTCCTATCTAGAGTTTTACTTTCATTTGATTCAATTAGCTTCGTTGAATGCATACTTTTATTTGATTCAATTAGCTTTGTTGAATGCTTTGACTTTCATTCGATTCAAAAAGCTTTGTTTCAATGTGTTTGTCTTTCATTTGATTCAAAAAGCTTTATTTGATTGTGTTTGATTTTCATTTTATTCAAAAAGCTTTGTTTGAATTTGTTTGACTTTCATTTGATTCAAAATGCTTTGTTTACATGTATTTAATTTTCATTTGAATCAATTAGCCTCGTTGAATGCTTTCTTTCAATTCAAAATGTTTTGTTTGAATGTGTTTGTGTTTCATTTTATTCAAAAAACTTTGTTGGAATGAGTTTGACTCTCATTAGATTCAATTAGCTTCTTTGAATGCATTTGACTTTAGATCGATTCAAAAAGATTTATTTGAATTTGTTTGACTTTCATTCGATTCAAAAAGCTATGTTTAATGTGTTAAACTTTCATTTGATTCAAAAATCTTTGTTTAAATATTTTTGACTTTCATTTTATTTAATTAGCTTTGTTTAATGCATTTGACTTTCATTTGATTCAAAAGCTTTGTTTGAATGTTTTTGTCTTTCATTTGATTCAAAAACCTTTGTTTGTATGTGTTTGACATTCATTTGATTCGAAAAGCTTTGTTTGAATGTCTTTAACTTTCATTTTATTAAAAAATTTTTGATTGAAAGACTTTGAAATTCATTCGATTTAAAAATCTTTTTTAAATTTGTTTGACTTTCATTTGATTCAAAAATCTTTGTTTGAATGTGTTCGGCTTTCATTTAATTCAACGAGCTTCTTTGAATGCATATTACTTTCATTCGGTTCAAATAGAATTCTTTTAATATGTTTGACTTTCCATTGATTAAAAAATCTTTGTTTGAATGTGTTTGACTTCCATTTGATTCAATTAGCTTCATTGAGTGCATTTTACTTTCATTCGATACAGAAAAGCTTTTTTATAATGTGTTTTACTTTCATTTAATTCAAAAAGCTTTGTTGGCATGTGTTTGACTTTCATTTGATTCAACTAGCTTCATTAAATGAATTTCAGTTTCATTCAATTTATTTGAATGTGTTTGACTATCATTCGATTCACAAAGATTTCTTAAAAGTGTTTGACTTTAATTTTATTCAAAAAGCTTTGTTTGAATGTGTTTGACTTTCAATTGATTCAAATAGCTTTGTTTAAATGTGTTTTAGTTTCATTTGATTCAAAAAGCTTTGTTTGAATGTGTTTGACTTTTATTTGATTTAAAAACCATTGTTTGAATGTCTTTGACTTTCAATATATTCAAAAAGCATTGTTTGAATGTATTTGTCTTTCGTTCGATTTAAAAAGCTTTTTTATATGTGTTTGGGTTTCATTCGGTTCAAAAAGATTTGTTTGAATATGTTCGGCTTTCAATTGAATCAATTAGCTTCTTTGAATGCGTATGACTTTCATTTAAGTTAAAAATCTTGGTTTGAATGAGTTTTACATTCATGTGATTCAATTAGCTTCATTGAAGGCATTTGACATTTATTCAATTCTAAAAGCTTTGGTTGAATGTGTTTGACTTTCATTAGATTCAATATGCTTTTTTTGAATGTGTTGGACTTTCATTCGATTCTAAAAGCTTTATTTGAACGTGATTGACTTTCATTTGGTTCTTAAAGATATGTTTACATGTGTTTGACTTTCATTTCATTCAAAAAGCTTTATTTAAATGTGATTGACTTTCGTTTGATTCAAAAAGTCTTGATTAAATGTGTTTAACTTTAATTTGATACAAAAAGCTTTGTTTTAATGTGTTTGACTTTCATTTGATTTAAAATGTTTGTTTGAATGTATTTGACTTTCATATGATTCAATTAGCTTTGTTGAATGAATTTGACTTTTATTTGATTCAAAAAGCATAGTTTGAATGTGTTTGACTTTTATTCAATTTAAAAAGCTTTTTTGAATGTTTGACTTTTATTTGATTCAAAAAACTTTGTTTGAATGTTTTTTATTTTCATTTGCTTCAATTAGGTACTTTTAATGCATATGATTTTCATTCGATTTTTAAAGCTTTGTTTCAATGTGTTTGACTTTCTTATGATCCAACAAGCTTGTTTTAATGCGTTTGACTTTCATTCAATTTACATAGACTCAATGAAGGCATTAAACTTTCACTCAATTCAAAAAGCTTTGTTTGAATGTGTTTGACTTTCATTTGACTCAAAAAGCTTTGTTTGAATGTGTTTGACTATCATTTGATTCAAAAAGCTTTTTGTGAATGTGTTTGACTATCATTCGATTCACATAGCTTTCTTTAAAAGTGTTTGACTTTAATTTTATTCAAAAAGCTTTGTTTGAATGTGTGTGACTTTCATTTGACTCAAAAAGCTTTGTTTGAATGTGTTTGACTATCATTTAATTCAAAAAGCTTTATTTAATGTAATGGACTTGCATTAGATTCGAAAAGTTTTAATTAAATGTGTTTAACATTCATTTGATTAAAAAAGATTTGTTTGAATGTCTTTGACTTTTATTGGATTCAAAAAGTTTTGTTTAATGTGTTTGACTTTTAATTAATTCAAAAAGCTTTGTTTAATGTGTTTGACTTTCATTTGATTAAACAGTATTGGTTTGAATATGTTTGACTTTAATTTATTCAATTAGCTTTGGTTAAATGCAATCGACTTTCATTCGATTCAAATAGTTTTGTTTTAATGTGTTTGTATTTCATTTGATTTAAAAAGTTTTTTTTAAATGTGTTTGACTTTCATTTGATTCAAAAAACTTTGTTTGAAAGTGTTTGACTTTCATTCGATTCAATTAACTTCTTTAAATGCATAAAACTTTCATTCGATTTTAAAAGCTTTGTTTGAATGTGATTGATTTTCTTTTGATACAAAAACCTTGGTTTAAATGTGTTTAACTTTCATTTGATTCAATTAGCTTCGTTGAAGGAATTTGACTTTTATTAGATTCAAAAAAATTTGTTTGAATGTGTTTGACTTTCAGTTGAATCAAAAAGCTTTGTTTGAATGTGTTTAGCTTTCATTTTATTCAAAAAGCATTATTTGAATGTGATTGATTTTCATTTAATTCAAAAAATTTTGTTTAAATGTGTTTGACTTTCATTTGATTCAAAAAGCATTGTTTGAATGTCTTTGAATTTTATTTGATACAAAAAGCTTTGTGTGAATGTGTTTGACTTTCATTCGATTCAAAAGGCTTTGTTTTAATGGATTTGAGTTTCATTTGATTTAAAAATCTTTGCTTTAATGTGTTTGACTTTTATTTGATTCAATTAGCTTTGTTGAGTGCTTTAACTTTCATTCGATTCAAAAAGCTTTGTTTGAATGTGTTTTTCTTTCACTTGATTCAAAAAGCTTTATTTGAATGTGTTTAATTTTCGTTTGATTTAAAAAGCTTTGTTTGAATGTGTTTGACTATCATTTGATTCACATAGCTTTCTTTAAAAGTGTTTGACTTTAATTTTTTTCAAAAAGCTTTGTTTGAATGTGTTTGACTTTCAATTGATTCAAATAGCTTTGTATGAATGTGTTTTAGTTTCATTTGATTCAAAAAGCTTTGTTTGAATGTGTTTGACTTTTATTTGATTTAAAAACCATTGTTAGAATGTGTTTGACTTTCAATATATTCAAAATGCATTGTTTGAATGTATTTGTCTTTCATTCGATTTAAAAAGCTTTTTCGAATGTGTTTGGGTTTCATTCGGTTCAAAAAGATTTGTTTGAATATGTTCGGCTTTCATTTGAATCAATTAGCTTCTTTGAATGCATATGACTTTCGTTTGAGTAAAAAAGCTTAGTTTGAATGAGTTTGACATTCATGTGATTCAATTAGCTTTATTGAAGGCATTTTACATTCATTCAATTCTAAAAGCTTTGGTTGAATGTGTTTGACTTTTATTAGATTCAAAATGCTTTGTTTGAATGTGTTGGACTTTCATTCGATTCTAAAAGCTTTATTTGAACTTGATTGACTTTCATTTGGTTCTTAAAGATATGTTTACATGTGTTTGACTTTCATTTCATTCAAAAAGCTTTATTTGAATGTGATTAACTTTCGTTTGATTCAAAAAGTCTTGACTAAATGTGTTTCACTTTAATTTGATTCAAAAAGCTTTGTTTTAATGTGTTTGACTTTCATTTGATTCAAAATGTTAGTTTGAATGTATTTGACTTTCATATGATTCAATTAGCTTTGTTGAATGCATTTTACTTTTATTCGATTCAAAAAGCTTAATTTGAATGTGTTTGACTTTCATTCGACGTAAAAAGCTTTTTTGAATGTTTGACTTTTCTTTGATTCAAAAAGCTTTGTTTGAATGTTTTTTATTTCCATTTGCTTCAATTAGGTTCGTTTATTGCATATGATTTTCATTCGATTTTAAAAGCTTTGTTTGAATGTGTTTGACTTTCTTTTGATTCAAAAACCTTAGTTTAAATGTGTTTAACTTTAATTTGATTTATTTAGCTTTGTTGAATGCTTCTGACTTACATTCAATTCAAAAGCTTTGTTTCAATGTGTTTGTCTTTCAATTGATTCAAAAAGCTTTGTTTGAATGTGTTTGACTTTCATTGGATTCAAAAAGCTTTGTTTGAATGTATTTGACTTTCATTTGATTCAATTAACTTCTTTAAATGTATAAAACTTTCATTCGAGTTTAAAAGCTATGTTTGAATGTGTTTGACTTTCTTTTTATTCAAAAATCTTGGTTTAAATGTGATTAACTTTCATTTGAATTATTTAGCTTCGTTGAAGGAATTTGACTTTTATTCGATTCAAAAAACTTTACTTGAATGTGTTTGACTTTTAGTTTAATCAAAATACTTTGTTTGAATGTGTTTGACTTTCATTTGATTCAAAAAGCTTTATTTGAATGTGATTGACTTTCATTTTATTCAAAAATTTTTGTTTAAATGTATTTGACTTTCGTTTGATTTAAAAATATTTGCTTGAATGTATTTGACTTTTATTGATTCAACTAGCTTTGTTGAATGCTTTAACTTTCATTCGATTCAAAAAGCTTTATTTGAATGTGTTTGTCTTTCATTTGATTAAAAAATACGTATCTGAATGTGTTTAATTTTCATTTGATTCATAAAGTTTTGTTTGAATGTGTTTGACTTTCATTTGATTCATAAAGCTTTGTTTGAATGAATTTGACTTTCATTGGATTTGAAAATCTTTTTTGAATATGTTTGACTTTTATTCATTTAAAAAATCTTTGTTTGAATGTGTTCGACATTCATTTGATTCTATTAGCTTCTTTAAATTTAAATGACTTTCAGTCGATTAAAAAAGATTTGTTTGAAGATGTTTGACTTTTATTAGATTCAAAAAGCTTTGTTTTAAAGTGCTTAACTTTCGTTTGATTTAAAAATCTTTGCTTGAATGTGTTTGACTTTTATTGATTCAATTAGCTTTGTTGAATGCTTTAACTTTCATTCAATTCAAAAGGCTTTATTTGAATGTGTTTGTCTTTCATTTGATTCAAAAAGTGGTATTTGATGTGTTTAATTTTTATTTGATTAAAAAATCTTCATTTGAATTGAAGGAGTTATGTCTTCGTCGTGTGCAATTACTAGATATATAAACGGATCAAATTATGGAGATAATTAAGTTCGTACATTTGGGTCGTCGTTTTGCCATAGCTAGAGGTACTAACGATCTTTGGACTAGTAAAATAGCCCAAAGCCCAATTGGACGGATCCTATAAGGTCACACAAAGGTGCTAGATCGAGCATTAGAGGACGAGGCCCATCATGGGCCTCATCACTCTAGGTGGTTGGCCATGTAGAGGAATTAAGAGTGTTTTGACCATCGTGCCCTAGTCTAATTATAATGAGATTATAAATTGACTAGGTGCCTAGGTTTGCAGTAAGTGGATGCAATTAATTGATCAGTGTGATCAAACCCTAATTAGCAAACACGAAACCCAACCCCTCTCATAGTCCTCTCTCTCACACGGCTCTCTCCTCCTCCTAGGCGTCGGTGGTGTGTCGCGGTGGTGGTGGTTCGTGCGGTGGTCGGTTGTCCGTAAAGGTGGTGATCGCGGTTCTCGTCAATAACTCGACCAATCTAGTATTGGTGGACGGCTCGTTCGAATCTCGTGGACTAAGTAGAGGAGCAACGCTTGGGGCTCTATTCTCTCCCTGATTTGCCTGTCGATTAGCTTCGTGGAATTCACGCGTCAAAGGTATGATTATGTGTCTTATGTGTTATGCATGTGATTCTTGGGATTGGTACTTGATTGAATATGATTCATGTTTTTCCGCTGCGTAGTACCTATAAACTCTTACAGTGGTATCAGTTAGCCTCTTGCATGAACGTGCTAGATTATAATAATACGATTATTTGATGTCCACGTTAATTTTATAATCAATTAAGAGGGAGAAATTAATCTAATTATGGTTCAATTATTATATTTAATGGTTCAATTTAATGAAGAGACCGAATTTTAGCCCTAATTGTTCGAAATTTTCGAACCACTTAACCCTAAATTTCGAATTTTCGAAAATCCTAGCCCTAAAATATGATATTTGTGCTTGATTTTGATTTAATTCTATTCATTTTATGATTCATAATTTTAATCGGATTTATTTATGCATAAAAGTGTTTTGTGTATGATCATCAATTTAATTTTAAAAAGTTAGAATTAAATTGGGATTAATTTTATGAAGAACCCTAATTTTAAAGTTAAATGTGATTTAATTTTAATCTTATGGACTGATTTAATTTAATTATGATAAATGTTATTTTAATTAAATTAAAACACACAAAAAACAAATTGTTTTAGGTGGCCGGCAACCGACGCTGGGGGCGCAGCCACGGCGGCTGCCGACCAGGTGGTGGTCCAAGAGGGAGGGAAGGGGAGGGCGGAGGTCGGGGTGGCTGTGGGCAGCAGCGTGCAAGTGTTGCACGGCTGCTGCCACGGCTGCTAGAGCAGCTGCCCGCTGCTGCCTTGCGGTAGTGGCTGCTGTTATGGCAGCCAACCACCGTGGCTAGTTTCGGCTAGCCAACCACGGTGGCCAGCGATGGTGGCTGGCGGTTTTTTTTAAAAAAAATATTTATCTTATTTTAAAATTATTTCAAGATAATTGTGAATTATTTTGGGTTAAAATTAGTTTTATTTTGGATAAGATAAAATATTTTGAAAATATCCTTTTATTTTAAAAAGATAAAATTAGTTTTATTTGGATAAAATCTATTATTTTAGGATAAAATCAAATATTCAAAAGTTGTTGTATTTGATATTATCCATATTTAAAATTGTTAAATTGGTAATTATCCTAATCAAAGTAGTTAATTTTGGATAAGATTGACTAGGATATTCTAAGCATATTCCAAAAGGATAATAATTGATTTAAATAATGTGATTATCCCATAATTAGATTAGGATATAATTGATTTTAAAATTATTTGATTGGCTAGTAATTAGGATAGAATCTACTAAATTTGTTAGGATAACCATGGAAGATTAAATATGATTTATCTTTCTAGATTAAAATATGATTTGATTCTATCTCATGACTAAATTAAAAATATGATATTTTATAAACGGTCATGAATAATATATGATATTATCTAATTATGATTAAAATATAAGATATTATAGGAAATGCGTTGACTTTATTATGAACATTCGATGTTGTAGTTTAGACAAGCATGTTGAGTGATTTATTATATGAAACTTTTATAATATATGATATTATGTTGCTTTATATAGACTAGTATGGCCCATAGATTCTTAAATACGATCTGCGCATCGTGATGTATTTTTGTAATCTAAACACGGTCTGCGTACCGTTAAGTATTTTTGTAACTTTTATTTAAAGTAAATAGAATATTTATTTAAATAGTATTCATCCAAAGAAGCCCATGAAGTGAAGGCCCAAAGGAGCAAGGTGGATGGAGATCCATGACGATTCAAGTGGGAGCTTTTTCATTTCAAGTTTTCATAGGACTAAGGGGCCATACTATGTCATGATTTATTGCATTAGTAGATTATGCATGTTAGATTTTATTTATGTTGATTGATGATGCGCTAGAGTTCACTATATAATCACAACATAATAAATCTAGGTCCTAGTAATATTGAGATTGCTTTTCCAATTAAAAACCCGATGAAACCTTTGATATTTATGATGGGTCATGCCAAAGCTGGGTATCATATTATATCTTAGGGGAGTGGGGGTAAAATAAATTTTACACTTTTAATTGGTTATGCTCAACAAGGTTACCTAAAGAGTTTATAACCTTGAAGCAAAGGGAAATAATTAAACATGAGATGATTAATTATTCAACCAAGAGTTACAAGAGTTGTAATCAGTAAAGAGTTTATTCACCTTGAAAATGTAATGATTGATGGTAGGGCCAAATTCCAGTCAATTATAGCACAAATAAAGGATCTTGGAATCACTTAAATTCAATTGGGATCAATTAATTATTGAATAAAGTGTTTTAAAGTTACCAAATGAATGCGTTTATGGTACTTTAATTTTAAATTAAACATAATTATTAAACTTTGCCTTATTTTGACATAGATGGGTAGCTGTAATCACAATGACAACAACGTTTACAACCTTCGACCATTCCTTGAGAAGGTTAGGTTGACAGGGGATAACTTTTCCACATGGGAAAGAATGTTAAGACTTGTTCTAAAATCTGAGGGTAAAGAGGATATCATTGACACCCCATTGCCAGGACCTCTGCCAGAAAATCCAACTGCGGCAGAGATCAAGAAGCACAAGGAAGCTCATGACAGAGCTATACCTATCACTTGCTTAATGATTGCTACCATGGAGCCTAGTCTTCAAAAGCGTTTTGAGGACAAGGATGCCTATTCAATGATGCAAGAACTCAAAGCTTTGTTTAAGAAACGAGCTAGAGTTGAAAGGTATGAGCTCCATCGTGAGATTCTGGACTGTAGGATGGAGAAGGGTGCCACAGTTCATGATCATGTTTTCAAAATGATTGGCCTAATTCAAAGTATGAAGAAATTGGGGCACCCATATAGTGATGATTTGGTAACATACATCATTCTCCATTCACTACCAGAAAGTTTCAACCAGTTTATCATGAATTTTAACATGACTGCCACTACAAAGACTATGAATCAATTGCATGCAATGCTGGTTAGTGCTGAGAAACAAATCCCTAAATAACCTAAGAAGGAAGTTCTTATGATTCAAAAGGGAAAGGGGTTCAAGAAGAAGGTGCAAAAGGCTAGTGCCAAGAGCAAGGGCAAGCAAGTTGCCAAGGCTCCTAAGAAGCCTAAGATGACTCCAAAGCCTAAGGCTGCAAGTGAACGTGAATGCTTTTACTGCAAGAAGAAGGGGCATTGGAAGCGAAATTGCCAGAAATACCATGACTTCCTCAAGAAGAATGGAGCATCAACCTCACGTATAATGTTATAAACATTTTAACTTTCACTTAGGTATGAGATACCAAGTTACAGTGCTTAACATAGTGATGTTGCGCAGGAACTGCAAACAAGTGAAGCAAGCTTGGAAATGGAGCTTGAAGGTGCACTAGAAGTATTTGAGTGGCCAGAGATAGCTTCATAGTTTTAAATTTTTGATTAGTTTATCATGATTTTAGAACAATTTCCAGTTTGATGAGACAATGTTTCGGTTTTCTTATTTTGAATACTGAATTTAGTTTACTTGGCTTGGACAAGTGTTGATCCATGACCAAGGTAATAAATTGTTTTCATTTTTCTAGATATGAGTTAATTCTTTTTCATAACATTGATATAAGTAGATCACAAAAGTAAAATTTAGATGATTCAAAATACACTTACTTATAACAAGTAAGGTTAGGTCACATTAACCATTTGCACATCCTAAGTAATGGATGGACTCTTATTCTTATATGATTATGAATCACTTAATACTTAGAAGTCATGCTTGATAAGTTAAGATGACCAAGTTGCCTTTTAGTAGAAAGGGTAAAAGAAGCTAAAATGACCTTTTGGAACTTATACCTATGATGTATGTGAACCAATAAGTACAAAAAGAGACTTAACTATTTCATCGCTTTTACTGACGATTTAAGTAAATATGTCGATAATTACTTAATGAAGTAAAGCTTGGAAACATTGAAAGGTTCAAAATTCCGAAAATGAAATGTAAAATCAGTTTGAGATAAACAATTTAACACCACAATATGGTTGTTGTGATAAATATTAACTCAAAAGGAATGATCATCTAAAGGGTATTGTTGAATTAATTCACAATCCAGAAACATTGCAATTGAATTGTATGTTTATGAAGAAGGAATCAAACTTTGCTTGCCATTGTTCGATAAAAAATTTAATGATTTACAAATATCGTTTTGAGGATATGCATTAGAACAACAACAATTGCAAATATACTAAATAGGAAACTTAACCAAAGCAGTAGAAGAGATGTCATAAGAGTTATGATTTGGAAATGTTCCAAAAGTTATCTTTTCTAAACAGGATTAAGGGTTACGAAATCAATGTAAAATGTTTACAAAGATAACATAATACACCCTAAATCAGAAAAATAGTTCTTCATGGGTTTTCTCATGAAAACTAAGAGGTTATTATTCCTACAATCGCGTAGAAACAAAATGTTTGTTTCTCGCGATAGTGTCTTTATAGAAAGAATGTCTTCCTACAAAGGAATGTGGGAGTAAATTTAGATCTCGATGAGATTCGAGACGAGCAACAAATGGATGTGGATAACACTACATCAGAGACAAAGGCATATGAAATCAGCTAATTTGATAAACCATGTGTCGAAGAAAGCTAATTCTACTAGCGAGGCATCTATCGTCCCACTAGAATGAAAGGCTTCAAAGAGTTGAAGAGAATAATTCTATTGTCGCTCATACCTATCGTAGGTTACTTGGGATCAAAACAAATAGTTTGTTGAAATTCTGAGAAAAGGTGGATTCTAAAATTTTCTTATTAGAACGGTTAGAGTCCTTGGCCTACAAGCAAGCTTTGGATAAGTGCCAACTCAGTAAATGGCTTAAAGCCATGAAATCCAGTATGGACTCCATGTTTGTAAAGATGTGTTAGTCCATATTAGTCTTACAAATAGGGTCAAACCTATTAGTTAGGTAAGCCTATTCGGATTATTCTAGTCATGGATATCAAAATCGCTTTAATGAAATGTTCTTGATGGCGAGAATGTATATGATACATCCTAAGAGTTTTGAAATCTAGAAATTCCTAGAAAGTTTTGCAAACTTCTGAAATTCATTTATTGATTGAAGTTAAGCATCAGGGAGTTGGAACATTCGTTTTGATTAGGCAATCAAACAGTTTGATTTCCTTAGAAGAACGAAAGAATTCTTGTAGAGACAAGAAGTTAAGTGGGAGCAATTGGTCTTTTAGTCTAGTATGTAGTTGACATTCAGTTCATATGAAATGATAAATCAATGCTTGAATAAGTCAAGCAGTGGTTAGAAAGATTGTTTCAATATGATAGACTTAAAAGATGTTGAGTACATATTGGGATTTAAGATCCATGAAGTGAATCTTGAAGAATGATTGGAATGAATCGAGAGACTTATGTTGATAAGGATCTTGAAAAGTTCATGAAGCAAGACTCTAAAACAGGATATCTTCCCATGTTTCATGGTATTACACTCAGTAAAACTCAGTGCCTTTAAAAGCTAATAGAGTTGAGTTGTATGGATAGTGTATCTTATATATGCTTCTGCAAAAGGTTCATTATATGTGCCATGAAATGTACAAAGCAAGATGTTGCATATGACTTGTGCATGTGTAGCAGGTTTCAAGCAAATTTAGAATAAGCATACGGAGAATTACCAGGAACAGATCCTTGAGCACTTGAGAAGCACTAAAAGAAATTCTTCTAGCTATTATGTTAAATAGTACTTTAAGCAAGTTGTCAAAAGGTTATACGAATGCAAGTTTTCCAAACAGGCAAGATGATTCTAGATGGTGATCTAAATTCATATTTGTGTCTGGATGGAGAAGGACAGTGAGCTTGAAGAGTTCAAAGTAGAGCACTGTTGCATACTCAATGTTAGAATATGTGTATTAAACTATAGTCAAATAGTTACAGAGGAAGTTTGGATCAAAATGTCATGTGACTAACATGTCACCTTTGCCCAAGAACAAAGGGGCCAGAGTCACATCACAAATCCAAACAAAAGGATATGAGATATCACCTCAATTATGAGATCATTGACCAGCAGAAGGTCGTGTTCTGCAAAGTTTTATTATGACTGAGAAATCACTAAACCCCTTCCATGGACTAAGATATGAGAGTCATATTAAAGTCTTAGGATTAAAGCAAGTTGTGTAATTTAAGTTGTATAGGTTTTGAGAAAACATATTACATGAGAAATGCATCAATTTGCAGAATAATGTTTAAAATAGAAATTATTATTTCTCTTATTTAATTATGGTTTTGGAAATTAAATAAAATGTCCAAAATAATTAAGAATTGATAGGCTCATCAGGTTGATGACCTGGTGAATTGAAACCCCACAGGTGAACAAAATTCATATATTATTTAAAGTTCTTAGTTCGAGATCATTAAAGTGGACATAAATGATTTCAATAAATGAACTAGCATGTAAGATTGATTGGATAGCGTAGTTTCATGGGCTATAGGGGCATAGTGATGCTCGGTCAATCACTTGGATATACATGAATGATGCATGATCGAACTATTGACCTACTTTGAAGTTCCAGTATAGAGCTTCCGTATATTTTAGTGGATTCCTTTGACAGGAGTGGAACATTGATTTAATTCAATGGATGTTGTGGCTGTGGTACACTCAAACGTCTAGCCGTAACTAGAGATTATAAAGGGTGTTTCCCGGTTATTTCAGAAGTTGAGTGAGAGCCATGTTACCATAATATTGGATAGAGTCTACCTATTAAATTAGGAAATGTGTCATGGCCACTTGAAGGGGGAGAATTCAGAAAATACGTGGCCACGTTCAAATGCATTACATAGTAATCATTTGGTTTTGTAATTCTAACTCAGATTTCAAGAACCGATTTGTAGATTAATATGATCTCGACATGTGATGCAATCATATTATCAAATCGACACATATATTGACTTAATGAATTTGAATATTGCACCCTTGTCTCAGACAAGGGGAGATTGAAGGAGTTATGTCTTCGTCGTGTGCAATTACTAGATATATAAATAGATCAAATTATGGAGATAATTAAGTTCGTACATTTGGGTCGTCGTTTTGCCATAGCTAGAGGTACTAACGATCTTTGGACTAGTAAAATAGCCCAAAGCCCAATTGGACGGATCCTATAAGGTCACAGAAAGGGGCTAGATCGAGCATTAGAGGACGAGGCCCATCATGGGCCTCATCATTCTAGGTGGCCGGCCATGTAGAGGAATTAAGAGTGTTTTGGGATTCGTGCCCTAGTCTAATTATAATGAGATTGTAAATAGACTAGGTGCCTAGGTTTGCAGTAAGTGGATGCAATTAACTGATTAGTGTGATCAAACCCTAATTAGCAAACACGAAACCCAACCCCTCTCATAGCCCTCTCTCTCACACGGCTCTCTCCCCCTCCTAGGCGCCGGTGGTGTGTCGTGGTGGTGGTAGTTCGTGCGGTGGTCGGTTCTCCGTAAAGGTGGTGATCGCGGTTCTCCTCAATCACTCGACCAATCTATTATTGGTTGACGGATCGTTCGAATCTCGTGGACTAAGTAGAGGAGAAACGTTTGGGGCTCTATTCTCTCCCTGATTTGCCTGTCAAATAGCTTCGTGGAATTCACGTGTCAAAGGTATGATTATGTGTCTTGTGTGTTATGCATGTGATTCTTGCGATAGGTACTTGATTGAATATGATTCATGTTTTTCCGCTGCGTAGTACCTATAAACTCCTACATGAATGTGTTTGACATTCATTTGATTCAAAAAGTTTTGTTTGAATGAATTTGACTCTCATTGGATTTGAAAATCTTTTTTGAATATGTTTGAATTTTATTCATTTAAAAAATCGTTGTTTGAATTTGTTCGACATTCATTTGATTCAATTAGCTTCTTTAAGTGTATATGACTTTCATTCGATTCAAATTGCTTTGTTTGAAGATGTTTGACTTTCATTTGATTCAAAAGGCTTTGTTTGAATGTTTTTTTACTTTCATTTATTTCTAAAATCATTGTTTGAATTTGTTTGGCTTTCATTTGATTAAAAAAGCTTTGGTTGAATGTATTTGACTTTCATTTGCATCAATTATTTTTTATAAATGCATTCGACTTTCATTCGATTTAAAAAGTTTTTTTTTTTTGAAAAATAAGATTTTATTACGAAAGAAAGAAAGTTACAACTTAAAAAAGCTAAGTTATAACTACCACCAGAATACCAAAAGACCTGAAAACAACAGGCCAACCCCACAACCAGTTCTAGATCCAAACCTAGCCACCTTCTAGGAAGGGCCTAGAACAACTAGAATCAGATTTCCGGCCATCTTCTAGGAAGGGTTCCGGAAACCAGGACCAGACAACAAGAAAACCAGAAAACAACAAAACCACACACCTAAAAGCCAAAAAACAACAACCAGAAGCAGACATGCCTGCAAACATGCCAAAACACCAAAAACCCAAAAAAAAAAAAAAAAAAACAACACAAAGAGTACAGCTCAGCAGACAGCAAGCACAACAGTGCACAGCAGCACCATCACAAGCACAACACAGAGCACCAGCAGCAAGACAGCAGACCAGCAGCACATACAGCATACCAGCAGTGCAGTAGAGGCACAGAACAGGAGCTAGCACTGCAGACCATCAGCAACAACAAGCAGTAAGCACAGCAACACCAGCAGTAGATTGCAGCAGCCAGCAAACAGCACAGCAGGATGGCACAACAGGTAGTAGCAGAAGCAGATCAGCAACAACATATCAGCACCACCAGCAGCAGACTGCAGCAGACAGACAGCACAGCAGGCAACAGACTGCAGCAGATAACAGACAGCACAGCAGGAAGCAGAACATAGTAGGCATCAGCAGATTAGCAACAACAGCAACCAAACAACAGCAAAGAAACAGCAGCAGCAGACTGCATCAACAACAGCAGCAACACACCAACAGAACAGCAACACAAACAACAGGCAGCAGCAACATAGAAGCACAGCAAAGCACAGTAACAGCCTGCAGAAAAGGAAACCAATACAAAAAGAAATAACGGGAATCCCAGAATCAGAATCCAACCCAAGGAAACCAGAACAAAAACACAAGGAGCCCGAGACAAGCCCTGAACGATCAAATATTTGCTTCCCGCCGGGATTCTACAAACCGAGTGAAAGACAATATCCCGAACAAGGGCATCAACTGATTTGCAACAACCAGTAAAGAGAATTGCATTCCTTTAAATCCAAATACCATAAACCGTTTCAGTGAAGGCCACCTGGATCACTTTATTCTTCAATCTCGAACTTCTTCAAATTTTCTTCATCCAATCAATCTCATCACTAAACTGCTGAACAGGCTTGGAAACACGTAAGATCCCCAAAACCTTACTCCAAACCTTCCTAGAGAAATCACAATCAAAGAAAAGATGTTGAACACTTTCATTGCCATTTAGACAAAGGAAACACTTTGGATCACAAGAGATGTGCCATTGGAGCAACCTATCCTTAGTGACAAGCCTATTCCATAAAGCTAGCCATAATATGAAAACACTCTTGGGAGTTGCTAAGTTATGGCAAGTAACTTTCTTCCAAGGAACTTTAGGCACTTGAGGCCTAATAGAAGCATAAAGCTTCTTGATTTTCAACTTGTTGCCCTGAATGAAACCATCCATCCCCCTTGATCATTCACAATATCTCTACAACTCAAAATCTTCTTCAAGAACAAGGAGCATCTAGCAGGGGTAGGAGTGGTCCAACAATCTTTATGCTTGAAATAGTAGATATGAACCCACTTAACCCAAAGATTATCAGCCTTGTGAGAAATATCCCAAAGTAACTTAGTGACAGCTGCTTTATTCCACTCAGGAAGAGAAAGCAGATTCCAGCCACCACAAACTTTAGGAAGACAGACATTATTCCTAGCAATCAAAGACTTCTTAGCAGGAGCAAAGGATCCAGTCCAAAGAAAGCATCTGAACCTAGCCTCAATCTCTTTCAGAATTTTCTTCGGAAAAATAAAAATTTGAGCCCAATAAGTCTGGATACCAAACAACACACTCTTCAACAATTGAAGCCTCCCAGCATAGGACAGGTGTTTAGCCATCCACCCTTGAATTCTAGTAGTGACTCTCTCCACCAAAGGCCTACATTGAGCAATAGTAAGCTTCTTTGAAGAGAGAAGGACCCCAAGATACCTAAAATCTCTGAGGGAAACCAAGCTCTTGCATGACAGTGATCAAGAAACCCCACTCAACCGAATCATAGGCTTTCTTCAAATCCACCTTAACCATACACCTGGGAGAGATAAATTTGTGATCATAGCCTTTGATCAATTCAATTGCAAGAAGAATATTGTCACCAATGTGCTTGCCAGGAATGAACCCAGCCTGAGCATCATCAATCACCTCACCAATGACAGCAGCAAGCCTAGCAGTTATGATTTTAGAAATGAGCTTATAGACCACAGTACAACAGGCTATAGGTCTAAAATCCTTAACATGAGAAGCAGAAAGAACTTTAGGGACCCAAGTAATAGTTTTACAATTCCATTGCCTAGGCAAAATCCCATTATTAAAGAAATCAATAACACTTGCATAAATATCATCTTTCACAATATGCCAAACTCTCTTAAAGAAAAAGGAGTTAAAGCCATCAATACCAGGAGCTTTAGTGTTATCAATTCCCTTAAGGCCAGCATCAATTTCAGCATGAGAAATAGGCCTAATGAGGTAGCTCTGAGCAATATCTATAAGCTGCTTACCCCTCCGCATAGTAACAAGGTCAACAGCAGGGAGCCAAGGAGCCTGAGTCCCTAAAAGAGACTTATAGAAAAAGATAATTTCATGAGAGATGGCATCTGGATCCTTAAGCAACACCTGATTAGAATAAAAAATGGAGTCAATTATATTCCTTGCTTGCCTAGTCTTCATCACAGAAAAGAAGTAGTGGGAATTGCCATCTCCAAGCTTAACCCAATTAATCCTAGATTTTTGCTTGAAGATGCTCTCCTGAATATCATTCCAGTGCTTAACAACCTTAATAGCATCAAATTCTTTAGCATATAAATCCAAATCATCGGGGTTCTAAGCCATTAAGGTTTGAATTCTAGAAAGCTCATCATTAGCCTGGTCAATCTTTTCCTCAATGTTACCAAACTGCTTGCTAGTAAGAGATTTGATACTAGACTTCACAGAATTGAGCTTCTGCCAAACAGAACTACCAGAACCCCAAGCCTGCGAAACAGTATCAAGAAAATCAGGGTGATCAGCAATACAGTATCAAAAAGTTTTGTTTGAATGTGTTTGTCTTTCATTTGATTCTAAAAGTTTTTTTAACAGTGTTTGAATTTCATTTGATTCAAAAAGATTTGTTTCAATGTTTTTGACTTTCATTTGATTCAATTAACTTCTTTGAATGCATAAAACTTTCATTCGATTTTAAAAGCTTTGTTTGAATGTGTTTGACTTTTTTTTTTATTCAAAAACCTTGGTTTAAATGTGTTTAACTTTCATTTTATTAAACTAGCTTCGTTGAAGGAATTGGACTTTTATTAAATTCAAAAAACTTTGTTTGAATGAGTTTTACTTTCAGTTGAATCAAAAAGCTTTGTTTGAATGTGTTTGACTTTCATTTGATTCAAAAAGCTTTATTTGAATGTGATTGACTTTCATTTAATTCACAAATTTTTGTTTCATTTGATTCAAAAAACTTTGTTTGAATGTCTTTGACTTTTATTTGACTCAAAAAGCATTGTTTGAATGTGTTTGACTTTAAATTGATTCAAAAAGCTTTGTTTTAATGTGTTTGACTTTCATTTGATTTAAAAATCTTTGCTTGAATGTGTTTCACTTTTATTTGATTCAATTAGCTTTGTTGAATGCTTTAACATTCATTCGATTCAAAAATCTTTGTTTGAATGTGTTTGTCTTTCATTTGATTCAAAAAGCTTTATTTGAATGTGTTTACTTTTCATTTTATTTAAAAATCTTTGTTTAAATGTGTTTCACTTTCGTTTGATTCAAAAAGCTATGTTTGAATGAATTTGACTTTCATTGGATTTGAAAATCTCTTTTGAATATATTTGACTTTTATTCATTTAAAAAATCGTTGTTTGAATGTGTTCGACATTCATTTGATTCAATTAGCTTCTTAAAATGTATATGACTTTCATTCGATTCAAAAAGCTTTGTTTGAAGATGTTTAAATTTCATTTGATTCAAAAAGCTTTATTTGAATGTTTTTTTACTTTCATTTATTTCTAAAAGCATTGTTTGAATGTGTTTGGCTTTCATTTAATTAAAAAAGCTTTGATTGAATGTATTTGACTTTAATTTGCTTCAATTATTTTAGATGATTGCATTCAACTTTCATTCGATTCAAAAAGTTTTGTTTAAATGTGTTTATCTTTCATTTGATTCAAAAAGTTATTTTAAATGTGTTTGACTTTCATTTGATTCAAAAAGCTTTCTTTGATTGTGTTTGAGTTTCATTTGATTCAAAAAGCTTTGTTTGAATGTGTTTGACTTTCATTTCATTCAAAAAGCTTTATTTGAATGTGATTGGCTTTCATTTGATTCAAATAGTTTTGCTTAAATGTGTTTAACTTTAATTTGATTTAAAAAGCTTTGCTTTAATGTGTTTGACTTTCATTTGATTCAAAATGTTTGTTTGAATGTATTTAAATTTCATATGATTTAATTAGCTTTGTTAAATGCAATTGACTTTCATTCAATTCAAAATGCTTTGTTTTAATGTGTTTGTATTTCATTTGATTTAAAAAATTTAGTATAAATATGTTCTAATTTCATTTGATTCAGAAACCTTTTTTTGAATGTGTTTGGCTTTTATTTTATTCAAAAAGCTTTGTTTAAATGTGTTTGACTTTCATTTGATTCATTTAGGTTTTTTGAATACATAAAACTTTCATTTGTTTTTAAAAGCTTTGTTTGAAAGAGTTTAACTTTCATTAGATTCAAAAAGCTTGGTTTAAATGTGTTTAACTTTCATTTGATTCAATTAGCTTCGTTGAAGGCATTTGACTTTTATTCGATTCTAACAAACTTGTTTGAATGTGTTTGACTTTAAGTTGAATCAAAAAGCTTTGTTTGAATGTTATTTACTTTTATTTCTTTCAAATAGATTTATTTGAATGTATTTGACTTTAATTTGATTCAAAAAGTTTTGTTTGAATGTCTTTGTCTTTTATTTTATTCAAAAAGCATTTTTGAATGTGTTTGACTTTCATTCGATTCAAAAAGCTTTGTTTTAATGTGTTTGACTTTCATTTGATTTAAAAATCTTTGCTTAAATGTGTTTGACTTTTATTTGATTCAATTATCTTTATTAAATGCATTGACTTTCATTCAATCCAAAAAGCTTTGTTTGAATGTGTTTGGTTTTCATTTGATTCGGAAAGCAATATTTGAATGTGTTTGATTTTCATTTGATTCAAAAAGCTTTGTTTGAATGTGTTTGACATTCAATTGATTCAAAAAGCTTTGTTTGAATGTGTTCGGCATTCATTTGATTCAATTAGCTTCTTTGAATGTATTTGACTTACATTCGATTCAAAAGCCTTTGTTTGAAGGTGTTTGACTTTCATTTGATTCAAAAAGCTTTGTTTGAATGTGTTTGTCTTTCATTTGATTCAAAAAGTTGTATTTGAATGTGTTTATTGTTCATTTGATTCAAAAAGCTTTGTTTGAATGTGTTTGACTTTCATTTGAATCAAAAACCTTTGTTTGAATGAATTTGACTCTCATTGGATTTGAAAATGTTTTTTGAATATGTTTGATTTTTATTCATTTAAAAAATCTTTGTTTGAATGTGTTCGACATTCATTTGATTCAATTAGCTTCTTTAAATGTATATGACTTTCATTCGATTCAAAAAGCTTTGTTTGAAGATGTTTGAATTTCATTTGATTAAAAAAGCTTTGTTTGAATGGTTTTTACTTTCATTTATTTCTAAAAGCATTGATTGAATGTGTTTGGTTTTTATTTGATTAAAAAAACTTTGGTTGAATGTATTTGACTTTCATTTGCTTCAATTATTTTTGATGAATGCATTCGACTTTCATTCGATTCAAAAAGTTTTGTTTGAATGTGTTTCTCTTTCATTTGATTCAAAAAGTTGTTTTAAATGTGTTTGACTTTCGTTTGATTCAAATAGTTTTGATTAAATGTGTTTTACATTAATTTGATTCAAAAATCTTTGTTTTAATGTGTTTGACTTCCATTTGAATCAAAATGTTTGTTTTAATGTCTTTGACTTTCATATGATTTAATTAGCTTTGTTAAATGCATTTGACTTTCAGTCAATTCAAAATGCTTAGTTTGAATGTGTTTGTATTTCATTTAATTCAAAAAGTTTAGTTTAAATGTGTTCTACTTTCCTTTGATTCAGAAAGCTTTGTTTGAATGTGTTTGGCTTTTATTTTATTCAAAAAGCTTTGTTTAAATGTGTTTGACTTTCATTTGATTCAATTAGCTTCTTTGAATACATAAAACTTTCATTCGATTTTAAAAGCTTTTTTGAATGTGTTTGACTTTCATTAGATTCAAAAAGCTTGGTGTAAATGTGTTTAACTTTCATTTGATTCAATTAGTTTCGTTGGACGTATTTGACTTTTATACGATTCTAACAAATTTGTTTGAATGTGTTTGACTTTCATTTGAATCAAAAAGCTTTGTTTGAATGTGTTTTACTCTTATTTGATTCAAATAGCTTTATTTGAATGTATTTGACTTTAATTTGATTAAAAAATTTTAGTTTAAATGTGTTTGACTTTAATTTGATTCAAAAAGTATTGTTTGAATGTCTTTGTCTTTTATTTTATTCAAAAAGCTTTGTTTGAATGTGTTTGACTTTCGATCTACTCAAAAAGCTTTATTTTAATGTGTTTGACTTTCATTTGATTTAAAACTGTTTGCTTAAATGTGTTTGACTTTTGTTTGATTCAATTAGCTTTGTTAAATGCTTTGACTTTCATTCAATTCAAAAAGCTTTGTTTAAATGTGTTTGTCTTTCATTTGATTCAAAAAGCTTTATTTGAATTTATTTGATTTTCATTTGATTCAAAAAGCTTTGTTTGAATGTTTTTGACATTCAATTGATTCCAAAAGATTTGTTTGAATGAATTTGACTTTCATTCGATTTACAAATCTTATTTGAATGTGTTTGACTTTCATTCGTTTAAAAAATCTTTGTTTGAAGGTGTTCGACATTCATTTGATTGAATTAGCTTCTTTGAATGTATATGACTTATATTCGATTCAAAAAGCTTTGTTTAAAGGTGTTTGACTTTCATTTGATTCAAAAATCTTTGTTTGAATGTTTTTAATTTTCATTTGATTCATTAAGCTTCGTTAAAGGCATTTGACTTGCATTCGATTCAAAATGCTTTGTTTGAATGTATTTGAGTTTCATTTGATTCAAAAACCTTTGTTTAAATGTGTTTGACTTTCATTTGATTCAAAAAGATTTTGTTGAATATGTTTGACTTTCATTTGATTCAAAAAGATTTATTTGAATGTGTTTGACTTTTATTTAATTTAAAAAGTTTTGTTTGAATGTGTTTGACTTTTATTTAATTTAAAAAGCTTTGTTTGCATGTATTTGACTTTCATTTGAATCAATTAGCTACGTTGAATGCATTTGACTTTCTTTAGAATCAAAGTTTTGTTTGAATGTGTTTGTGTTTCATTTTATTCAAAAAACTTTGTAAGAATTAGTTTGACTATCATTTGATTCAATTAGCTTCTTTGAATGCATTAGACTTTCATTTGATTCAAAAATCTTTATTTGAATTTGTTTGACTTTCATTTGATTTAAAAAGCTTTATTTGAATGTGTTTGACTTTCATTTGATTCAAAAAGCTTTGTTTTAAGGTGTTTGACTTTCATTTTATTCAATTAGCTTCTTTGAGTGCATATGACTTTCAGTCGATTAAAATGCTTTGTTTTAATGTGTTTGACTTCATTGGATTAAAAAATATTTGTTTGAATGTGTTTGACTTTCATTCAATTCAAAAAGCTTTGTTTAATGTGTTTGACTTTGGTTTGATTCTAAAATCCTTGATTAATTATGTTTGACTTTCATTTGATTCAATTTGCTTTGTTGAATGCATTTGACTTTCATTCAATTCAAAAATCTTTTTTTTTTATGTGTTTGAGATTCATTTGATTCAAAAAGCTTTGTTTGAATGTCTTTGACTTTCATTTTATTTAAAATTTTTTGTTTGAAAGACTTTGACATTTATTCGATTTAAAAATCTTTTTTAAATGTGTTTAACTTTCATTTGATTCATAAATCTTTGTTTGAATGTGTTCGGCTTTCATTAGATTCAATGAGCTTCTTTGAATGTATATTACTTTCATTCGATTCAAACAGATTTGATTTATTGTGTTTGACTTTCCATTCATTCAAAAAGCTTTGTTTGAATGTGTTTAACTTTCAATTGATTCAAATAGCTTGGTTTGAATGTGTTTTAGTTTCATTTAATTTAAAAAGCTTTGTTTGAATGTGTTTGACTTTCATTCGATTTAAAAATCTTTGTTTAAATGTGTTTCTGTTTCATTTGATTCAAAAAGCATTGTTTGAATGTGTTTGACTTTTATTATATTCCAAAAGCATTGTTTGAATGTATTTGTCTTTCATTCGATTTAAAAAGTTTTTTTTGAATGTGTTTGGCATTCATTCGATTCAAAAAGATTTGTTTGAATGTGTTAAGCTTTTATTTGAATCAATTAGCTTCTTTGAATGCAGATGAATTTCATTTGTCTCAAAAAGCTTTGTTTGAATGTGTTTGACAATCATGTTATTCAATTAGCTTCATTGAAGGCATTTGGCATTCATTCAATTCTAAAAGCTTCGGTTGAATGTGTTTGACTTTCATTTGATTGAAAATGCTTTGTTTGAATGTGTTGGACTTTCATTCGATTCTAAATGCATTATTTTTACGTGATTTACATTCATTTGTTCTTAAAGATTTGGTTACATGTGTTTGACTTTCATTTGATTTAAAAACCATTGTTCGAACGTCTTAGACTTTCATTTGATTCAAAAAGCTTTGTTTGAATGTGTTTGACTTTCATTCGATTCAAAAAGCTTTATTTTATGTGTTTGACATACATTTGATTCAAAAATATTTGTTTTAATGTATTTTCCTTTCATTTGATTCAATAGCTTTGTTGAATGCATTTGACTTTCATTCGACTCAAAAAGCTTTGTTTGAATGTGTTTGACTTTCATTTGATTTAAAAAGCTTTTTTTAATATTTGACTTTTATTTGATTCAAAAAGCTTTGTTTGAATGTGTTTGATTTTCATTTGCGTCAATTAGGTTCTTTTAATGCATATGACTTTCATTCGATTTTAAAAGCTTTGTTTGAATGTGTTTGACATTCTTATGATTCAAAAAGCTTCGTTTTAATGTGTTTGACTTTTATTGAATTTACTTAGCTTCAATGAAGGCATTTAACTTTCATTCGTTTTAAAAAGCTTTGTTTGAATGTGTTTGACTTTCATTTGACTCAAGAAGCTTTGTTTGAATGTGTTTGACTTTCATTTGATTCAAAAAGCTTTATTTTAATGTAATTGACTTGCATTTGATTCAAAAATTTTTGTTTAAATGCTTTTTACATATATTTTATTAAAAAAAACTTCTTTGGATGTGTTTGACTTTCATTGGATTCAAAAAGCTTTGTTTAATGTGTTTGACTTTCATTCAATTCAAAAAGCTTTGTTTAATGTGTTTGACTTTCATTTGATTCAAAATCCTTGGTTTGAATATGTTTGACTTTAATTTAATTTAATTAGCTTTGTTGAATGCATTTGGCTTTCTGTAGACACCCATTTGTGTCTCCCAAAACCAAACCCAGTGATGAATACCTTTCACGTCATTTGATTATCGAACAAAGCGAAAGTTTAAAAAGTCTAACGATCAGGATGTTTTTATTATAATATCTCTTCTTTCTGTTTTTTGAAAATATTTCTTTTCTCACCTTATTTATTAAAAACGTGCATTCCAGTATAGTTTGGTCCATGATAAGGGTCCAATAATAGTGTAGTTGGATGGGCTTGAAAAGACCTTTCCAACGATATATCATAAGCCCAATTTCGATGAATAATGAGGAAGTTATGGCCAAAATACTAAACTGGGCTCTAACCGGACTTTACCTACGACCCAATGATCATGTGGAGGGTCCAAAGGTTTAACCCTATTGCTAAACTAATTAGGATTAATTAGAAGCTTCAATAAGTTTCTAAAAGATCTTAATTATCCTTTTTGAAAAGATAAAATCAAAGAATTTGAGTTAAATAAAAACTTTCCTTTTTTAAAACTTTTCTTTTTCTTAAATTCTAATTCAATTCGAATTTAAAGATGTTCAAAGACAGTTAGATATTTTTTTCGTACCTCATAATCTTTATCTAAATTTTATATGGTTACATAGATATTGAAATTATCTTTCCAGTGATATATTATAATATTAAATCCGAGTTATAACGAAAAAGATATGAATGAGATATGAAACTCTATGAAAAACTGACACCCTTCCACTAATATGGCCATATCTTTTTATCTACAAAAGAATTTAATCTGATTCCAATTGGTTTGGAAAGTAGAGTTCAAGATATTTCCATTGATATATTATATGATTTATTTTGAATTTTGGATAAAAAGATATGATAAAAAAGAAATCCGCCAAAACTGTTGTCCATCGAATTTTATTTCGATTCGAATTCGGATTCTTTTCTTATTCTTCGACCCTCTTTTTTCTCTATAAACAGAGGTCATATCTCCCCTTTTTCAAATCATCAATTCCCTAATTCTCTCTCTTACCAACTCTCATCAAGAATTTCTTGATTATCTCTCTCTTTCTAAACCAACCATTTTACAAACACAATTCCTCATACATTAGCACTAGACACCTAGCATAATTCGAAGTTGCCTTCTCCCTAGACGTTAAAGGTTGAGGGTTTGATCCCAAATCTAGTTTAAACTTTCTTTAGTTTCTTATTTCGATTATTTAATTTAATTCTTTGATTATATATTTTCCTTGAAGTTACTAACGTGTGTATTTTGTTATTAGAAAGAGGTACGAAACATCCAAGTAAGTGCTATAATTGTTTTCATTGTTATTATGATATAGAAATCATGTCTAGGTTGTTATTTTGATTCCTAATATGATGTTAGGATGTTTTTCTTAATTTGATGTTTTGAATGACAATAATGATTCCTAGTATTATGTTTAGGGTAATAACTATTATTTCTAAAATGAAATATGACAATTGTGATTCCTGCGATGCTTCTTATATTCTTTCCTAATAGCATGTTAGTATCATGTTAGGGTTAAAGCTTTGATCTTTATTGCTTAGTGACATGCTAGAGTGTGTTATTAATCTTGTTAGTATCATGCCTAGGATATTGCTATTATTAAGCTTTAACATGATTATCATGATTATGATTATTATTATTATTATAATAATTATTATGATTATTATTTTGAATTATATTATATTGCTTGATATTTATTGTTATTGCTTGATCACACCTTTTATCCATGTTTAAAGGGAATTGGTACTTGTAATCATGCTTAATAAGATAATTAATAATCTTGTTTAGGTTAATATGATTATAATTCAAGTGATCACCAATAATAGTTTTATTTTTGCATTAACTTAGATAAACAGGTTTAGGGTTATACCTATTGATTGCATGTTAGTCAAAAAGCGCACATGAATACGATCAGAATACAGTAGAGGCCTATTATTAGGGCAGGTTCAATCTCTTTTAGGTTGGATTTGTACCTTCATCCCCGAACTACATGTCATGCTTCCAGACCTATTTTACTTGACGATCTTCTAGATCGTTAAGGGGTGTAACCTTCACCTCGTGAACGGTTTACAAGTTCCTAAAACTTGTTGGCGACTTTTTTACTCTATCTTCTTTCCCTTTGGACGCCACCGTACTTAAGCGTACGATCACAGTGGGGTTCAAGGTAGGGATAATGCTTGAAATATTCCCTATAGTTTTTGGCGACTCCACTGAGGAGGATTTCTATTTTAATTCCTAAAAATTATTTTGGCAATGATTTAGAATGAGTGGATGAGTCTCGAAAAGTTCTATGTATTTCATGTGCGTAATTTTGATTAACATTATTGTCATATGCATAAAAAAAGATCTCATTGGAAATACCATCCGTAATTAGTAAAAAACATAGAATTTTTACGCGTAGGAAATTTGAGGAATATCTTTCACAACTAGGACCGAAATAATGCTGCGCGAAACTGGAAAATTTTATCGAGCATAGAAAGCTGCCGAGGCATGTAGGAAATAGTGTAAGAAAATAGAGTATTAGCGCCGATGGTTTTACTTTGGCGCCAGGCGACGACTCATGTCGCCAGGCGCCAAAGCCAAATCTCGGCGCCGGCCTCTGTTCGCTGGCGCCAAGTTCTTCCAATACCGAGCCAGAAATATGCGTTCTAATCTTGACCAGTTTTTAGCACTGTTTGCTCAATCCTACTTCCTGATTGAGTTTTTCTCACTTTTATGAAATCCATATGTGTTCTACATATGGACATAACGCTCTTGGAATTCATGCTCCATCTACTGATTGAATGCTCTGTGCAACAAAGGGTACATTCGAGAATGTTGAATTCACCAAACCATGGAAGCGAGTTTTTTTTAACTCGCGGTGTCCCATCCACTCGCGCCAACCCTTCAAGGTTAGGCTTCCACGCGGTGCATCCGGACAATTAACCATGGACTCTCTTTGACTAACTCATATCCCGAACTTTAGAGAACTAGAGCCATGGTTAGGTTGCAAACTCATTGCATCATGTTGTGACTACTTCACTACTTATACATCTCTTACTTGTGCATACTTATTATTTGACTAAACTAGCCGTTTGGTTTGACTTGTGTTTGTAAATAAGTCTTAATAACCTAATTAATGACTAAAGGACTTTGCTTAAAAGTTAATTAATTAATTTGAGCTAATAAATATGTCTAAAATCGAGTCATAATTCTTTTGAGTCAACCCGGATTTTTATTCCCGTATACTGCACAAGCGTCAACTTGTTTTGTTCATAGCCGGAGTTCTAGGAATAACCACGAGTCGTAAAACCTATGGATCTGTAGCCCCGAGTTGTATCTTTAATTGGGCGTTGGTTTCATCTCAATCACAGTCACAGATAAAAACATTATGACTAAAATACCACAGCCTGTCTGGTTTAAGGCATATACGCAAGGTCTTAACTTAGTCTTTGTCCGAGTCTAGTCACATAGTCTAGCAACATGGTCATGACATAAGTCTTAATATGTCACCTACACTCTCTAGTCTTAGCACACACTCTGTATATGACACCATGACCATGTCTTAGGTTCATGCATGAGTCGGTTCTTTCCGTCATTTAAGTTGAGGGTACAATTTATTCCTAATTTCTTCATATCTCTCCATCTACATCATCTTTCTTCACATCACAATCTTCATTCTTCCTACGTTCTTCCATCCATGCATGTTGAATCGAGTTTGATTCATGTGATTGACAAACAAAAAAAAATGAGGGTAATGACGAAACAAATGCACAAGACAAGCTTCTCGCCAAGATTTCATGCTTTCTTCTTCTTTTTTCAAACCCATTCTCCAATAAGTCTAGCATTGGCACCCTTCATCCTTCTTGAATTTATTTCTTAGAGTTTGATTTTTACCCTTCACTTTTTCAAAAAAAATGCGCATTTATTTCCTTACATATGATCATTGCATTGCATTGCATTGCATTAAAAAAAAATCCATGTCAAACGAAGCACAAGATATACCAATGATTTGAGGCACCCCTTGTAGCCACATCATATCACCTTTCACACTTCAAATATGCAATCCTTTCTTCATAAACCACTTTAAGCCTCGTCTAACGATATACCTTTCAATTTCCAACCTACATTTACCTAAACTTGGGATGGGATGGTGTGTAATTTATGTAACTTCAAAAGCTTGAGTGAATTCAATAAATAGAAAAAAATAAAAAATAATAATAAAAGTGTACAAAAGGGCAAGTGTTCCAATGTCATTGATATGAACACATCTAAGATTGCGTCTCTTATTGTGTGCTCGGTACCGTACCTGAGAAACATGAATACCAAGTGAGTGATAGACCGCATGATCAAGATTGCCCACACTTATAAAAAAACAAAAATGCAAAAGCAAAAAAAAAAAAAAAAAAAAAAAAAGGAGAGCTAAACCTCAAGCATGAAAATACAAATATTCCAAAAGCAAAGTTGCACACCTTGGGGGCTTATCTAGGGTCTTGAGCCTTTTATCTCCTTCTTCTTCAACCTTTATCCTAACCACGTTACAACCCTTAAAAATACCTTTTTGAGGTACACACAAACTTGTGGGAGGTTCGGCTAGAGTTACGTTCAGCCTGATTCCTAACGGATACGTAGGAAACCTCACATCGAGGTGCGGCCGTAATAAAAATTCATTCATATTCACACACTCACACCATGATCATATCAAGGGATCCCTTATGCTTATCCCTATTCGTTTAGAGCTAGACTTGGGGGCTTGATCCCTACATCATTAGCTTACCTAGCCTAAAGAGTCACCATCATTTAACACTTCTCAATAATATTTTCCCACACACTTAACCCTTGCAGCCTAACCGTACTGTAACTTTCACACACTGCACAGATACATGACCAAATATACTTTCCCTTAGGAACCCTTTGTCATGAAATCTTAACACAACGCTGAAGCATGCCTTGTCATGTCAAAATCGCTCATCAATCATCATTGCATCATAAAGTATGAAGTACTTAGCTTCCGCACCTAAGTTACCTAAATAGTGTCATTATCGAGTCAACTAGGATAGTCTGAGATGTTACAATCCTTGTACTATGAGAGACAACATTAACAGATTAAGCTCATTCAACATGCACCTTCAAAAACTTCGCTTCTTTCTTTTTTTGTGTCTTTCTTTTACGAGAGAGAGTTGGTATCCTCCACAAAACTGACGGAAATTTTTTGTTTTTTTTGCATTTTCGAGTCGCACGATCACAATACAATGCACACACGGGTCATAAGTCACACGTGTCATTTCACTTCGAGTCGAGTCAACCTCGAGTCAATAATAACGAGTCAAGTTTATAACTTGAGTGTGTCAAGTCAATGAGTCAAGAGACATTAAACCTTAGGTCAACCATAAAATAATTAAAGAGATTAGCAAAGTCCTATAGTAAAAGATAAATACAGGTGCATCCCAGAAGCAGCAAGAGCAGAATAGGGAAGACCCGACTCCAGCGCCAGACGACAACATCTAGCGTCTGGCAACAGATTTCAGCGCTTGGCGCTAGATCCCAGCGTCTGGCGACAGAGCCAAATCGCGGCGCCATAGCTCAACCGCTCAGAGCAGTTCTTTCAACCTCTTTCAACAATTTCGGGTTCCTTGGTAGGGCAGTTAGCCCCTATAAGCAATTTGACATGATTAAGTAGTCGGCTTGATTACAATCGCTATAAGTGATCGACCTGACGAAAGAACGTCTCACTTAGCTTAAAGCGATTAAACATTGGCTCATCGCAAGACACCGACATACTAGTTCAAAAAACAGCAGAGGCACCGACATAATGGTTCACAAGCAGCAAAAGCGCCGACGTACTGGCATAGCGGAAGCAAAGTTCAAGCGAGCTTTAAAGATTAACAAGCGTTGGTCTTCAGAAGTTTTCTTCGGAATATTATCGCAACAAACATTCAAGTATCAAAGCTCTATTGTTCAGAGACGCGTGGACAATCCTTTCAAGCTCTTTTGTTCAGAGACGTGTGGACATATCATAAAAGCTCTTTTGTTTAGAGACGCGTGGACATATCATTGAAACTTTTTTGTTCAGAGACACGTGGACATATCATCAAAGCTCTTTTGCTCAGAGACGCGTGGGCAGATCCTTTTAAGATCTTTTGTTCAGAGACGCATGGACATATCATCAAAGCTCTTTTGTTCAGAGATGCGTGGACATATCATCGAGCTCTTTTGTTCAGAGACGCGTGGATATATCATCAAAGCTCTTTTGCTTAGAGAGGCGTGGGCATATCATTCAAAGCTCTTTGTTAAGAAACGCGTGGACATGTCTTTAAAGCTCTTATGTTTAGAGAAGCGTGGACATATCAAAAAGCTCTTTTTCTCAGAGACGCGTTGGCATATCATTCAAAAGCTCTTTGTTCAGCGACGCGTGGACATTTCTTAAAAGCTCTTTTGTTCATAAATGAGTGAACAATCCTCAAGAAAGCTCCATTGTACTGAGATGAGTGAGCAATCCTCAAGAAAGCTCCATTGTTCAGAGACGCGTAAACATATATAAAAAAGCTCTATTGTTTAGAGACGTGTGAACATATCCTAAAAAGCTCTACTGTTCATAGACGAGTGAACATCAAAATAGTAAAATGGTGTTCCATAGATTGTGGAAGGTTGTCAGAACAACAATAGCAACAAATTGGTTACCCTCAGAGACGTTTGCTCGACGATGCGAGATACGCGTTTCTTAACTCTCTTATCAGTTTTAACTAACGCTAAGAATGATTTAGGATCGCAGAATATTCTGAATCATTCTCCGTCCCTATCGATACTTTGACTTTTGTTTTCGAAACTTGCGTTTCTCAAAACTCAGTCAAAGTGGGGGCTTTTGTAGACAGCCATTTGTGTCTCCCCAAAACCAGACCCAGTGATGAATACCTTTCATGTCATTTGATTATCGAACAAAGCGAAAGTGTAAAAATTCTAGCGATGAGGATGTTTTTCATTAAAATATCTCTTCTTTCTGTTTTTGAAAATATTTCTTTTCTTACCTTATTTATGAAAAAATGCATTCTAGTTTATTTTGGTCCATGATAAAGGTCCAATAAGAGTGTAGTTGGATGGGGCTTGAAAAGACCTTTCCAAATATATATTATAAGTCCAATTCCAATGAATAATGAGGAAGTTATGGCCAAAATACTAAACTGGGCTCAAACCGGATTTTACCTACGACCTATTAATCATGTGGAGGGTCAAAAGGTTTAATCCTATTCCTAAACTAATTAGGATTAATTAGAATCTTCAATAAGTTTCTAAAAGATCTTAATTATCCTTTTTGAAAAGATAAAATCAAAGAATTTGAGTTAAATAAAAACTTTCCTTTTTTAAAATTTTCCTTTTTCTTAAATCCTAATTCTATTCGAATTTAAAGATGTTCAAATAAAGTTAGATATTATTTTAGTGCCTCATAATCTTTATCTAAATTTTATTAGGTTGGATAGATCTTGAAATTATCTTTCCAATGATATATTATAAAATTAAATCCGAGCTATAATGAAAAAGATATAAATGAGATATGAAACTCTATCAAAAACTGACACCCTTCCACTATTTTGGCTATATCTTTTTATCTACAAAATATTGTAACCTGATTTTAATTTGAACTTCAATAGATTTCCAACGACATATTATATAACTTATTTGGACTTCTGGATAAAAAGATATGATAGAAACAAAATCCTCAAAAACTGATGTCCATCGAATTTTATTTCGATTCGAATTCGGATTCTTTTCTTATTTTCCGGCCCTCTTTATTCTCTATAAATAGAGGTCATATCTCCCCTTTTTCAAATCATCAAATCTCTAATTCTCTCTCTCACCAACTATCATAAAGAATTTCTTGATTCTCTCTCTCATTCTAAACCAACCCTTCTACAAACACAATTCCTCATACGTTAGCACTAGACACACCTAGCATAATTTGAAGTTGCATTCGCCCTAGACGTGAAAGGTTTTATTTCAGAGGGTTTGGTCCCAAATCTAGTTGAAACTTTCTTTAATTCCTTATTTCGATTATTTAATTTAATTCTTTGATTATGTATTTTCCTTGAAGTTACTAACGTCTGTATTTTGTTATTAGAAAGAGGTACGAAACATCCAAGTAAGTGCTTTAATTGTTTGCATTGTTATTATGATATAGAAATCATGTCTAAGTTGTTATTTTGATACCTATTATCATGTTAGGATGTTTTTCTTAATTTGATGTTTTGAATGACAACAATGATTCCTACTATTATTATTAGGGTAATAACTATAATTTCTAAGATCAAATATGACAATTGTGATTCCTGCGATGCTTCTTATATTCATTCCTAATAGCATGTTATTATCATGTTAAGGTTAAGGCTTTGATCTTTATTGCTTCGTGAAATGCTAGGGTTTGTTATTAATCTTGTTAGTATCATGCCTAGGATCTTGCTATTATTAAGCTTTAGCATGATCATCATGATTATTATTATTATTATTATTATTATTATTATTATTATTATTATTATTATTATTATTATTATTATTATTATTATTATTATTATTATTATTATTATTATTATTATTATTATTATTATTATTATTATTATTATTATTATTATTATTATTATTATTTTGAATTATATTTTGTTGCTTGATATTTATTGTTATTGCTTGATCACACCTTTTATCCATGTTTAAAGGGAATTGGTACTTGTAATCATGCTTAATAAGATTATAATTCAAGTGATCGCCAATAATATTTTTATTTATGAATTAATTTTCAACCAACATAGATAAACATGTTTAGGGTTAAACCTATTGATTGCATGTTAGTCAGAAAGCGCACATGAATACGATCAGAATAAAGTAGAGGCCTATTATTAGGGCAGGTTCAATCTCTTTTTGGTTGGATTTGTACCTTCATCCCCGAACTACAAGTCATGGTTCAAGACCTATTGGAGTTGACGATCTCCTGGATCGTTAAGGGGTGTAACCTTCACCTCATGAACGGTTTACAAGTTCCTAAAACTTGTTGGCGACTCTTTTGCTCTATCTTCTTTCCCTTTAGACGCCAACGTACTTATGTATATGATCATAGTGGGGTTCAAGCTAGGGATAACGCTTGAAATATTCCCTACTCTTTTATTCAATTTAAAAGCTTTGTTTGAATGTGTTTGTCTTTCATTTTATTCAAAAAGCATTGTTTGAATGTGTTTGACTTTCATTCGATTCAAAAATTAAAGCTTTATTTTAATGTGTTTGACTTTCATTTGATTTAAAAATCTTTGCTTGAATGTGATTGTCTTTTATTTGATTCAATTAGCTTTGTTGAATGCTTTGACTTTCATTCGATTCAAAAAGCTTTGTTTGAATGTGTTTGTCTTTCATTTGATTCAAAAAGCTTTATTTGAATGTGTTTGATTTTCATTTGAGTCAAAAAGCTTTGTTTGAATGTATTTAACTTCCATTTGATTCAAAAAGCTTTATTTGAATGAATTTGACATTCATTTGATTTGAAAATCTCTTTTTAATGTGTTTGACTTTTATTCATTTAAAAAATCTTTGTTTGAATATGTTTGGCATTCATTTGATTCAATTAGCTTCTTTAAATGTATATGACTTTCATTCAATTCAAAAAGCTTTGTTTAAAGGTGTTTGACTTTCATTTGATTCAAAATGATTTGTTTGAATATATTTTACTTTCATTTAATCCTAAAAGCATTGTTTGAATGTGTTTCACTTTCATTTGAATAAAAAAGCTTTGGTTGAATGTATTTGACTTTCATTTGATTCAATTATTTTTGATGAATGCATTTGACTTTCATTCGATTCAAAAAGCTTTATTTCACTATGTTTGTCTTTCACTTGATTCAAAAAGTTATTTTTAAATGTGTTTGACTTTCATTTGATTTAAAAATCTTTGTTTGAATGTGTTTGACCTTTATTTGATCAAAAAGCTTTGTTTAAATGTGTTTGACTTTCATTTGATTCAAAAAGCTTCATTTGAATGTGATTGACTTTCGTTTGAGTCAAAAAGTTTTGATTAAATGTGTTTAACTTTAATTTGATTCAAAAAGCTTTGTTTGAATTTGTTTGACTTTTATTCAATTCAAATAGCTTTGTTATAATGTGTTTGACTTACATTTGATTTAAAAATGTTTTTGAATGTGTTTGACTTTCGTTTGATTCAAATAGCTTTGTTATAATGTGTTTGATTTTCATTCGATTCAAAAAGCTTTGTTATAATGTGTTTGACTTACATTTGATTTTAATATTAGGGTGTATTTTTGAGGAAGGGTTTAAACAAGTATGGTTTAATTGGAGGATTAATATCCGAGTTACCCCCCAAAATAAAATGACGGAAAAAACGCGCATACAAGACTCTCTAGAGATGGTCAAAATGTGACATATTATGTGTTTGCTTTAGTGAATGTAAGTGACATACTTTGACTCTTGTGTGAGAACATGGGACAATCTGCCTATACTCAATGAAGGACTGAATATGATTACTACCATAAATAAATCGATTAAACCGTTTTAGCAAATTGATTAGATTGACTCGTCATGAAGACTCGATCAAAAATACAGGTTGTTGTCAGATGACAAGACCGTCGCCAGACGCTAAGGGTCAGCGCCATACGACAAGATCGTCACATGGCGCTAATCTCTAGCGCGGGGCGCCACAATCTAAATCTCCATGCCATTATAGGAACATTGATCTGTGACTGTTTCTAGTATTTTGCTTAAAAGAGACAAGTCTAAAAGTCGTACTAAGTCAAGTTTGATCAATTTATGTAGACTTTAATCATTTATTAATTGATTAATAAAATTTGCAAAGTCCATTTTGTCATTAATTAATTAATTTAACTCATTCATAAGTCAAACAAACGGTTAGGGAAAACACATATATAAAATATGCACAAAAAATAATGCACAAGTAGTCATATAGTCACAATATGATGTAATGAGTTTGCAACCTAACCATCATGGCTCTAGTTCTCTAAAGTTCAGGATATGGGTTAGTCAAAAAGTGTAATACCCCGTATTTTTATACATATTTTATTTAATATATATACATTTTATACGTATTCTATTTAATATATATATATTTTATAAGGGTATTTAAATAATTCTAGCATTTTAATTATAATGTTTTAATTATTTATCCCATGTAAATTGGGAATATTTTACAAAAAAAAAGGGGAAAAGTTGTTTAATCAATTAATTAATAGAAGTTGGGGTATTATTTTAAGATATTATGTTTTTTAACAAGTTTTAGTAGGGAAGGGATTAGGAAAAACTAAACGAGGAAAGTTTAGGGTAAAAGGGGAGATAGAGAAGGGGTATAAATATCCCTCTTATGAGGCAATTCAACGTTGCCCAGAGTGGAGAAAACCCAAGGTAAACTTCTCTCCCTTTTCTCTTTATTTTTCTCTTTCTTTTTTTTCTTTCTCTCTCCTTCCCTTCCCCTCTTGCCGTGCACACCACCACCGGCAGCCACCACCACCACCGGTGGGCCGCCGGCCACCAACACCAGCCGCCAGCCGGCAGCAGCGGAGACCACCAGCCGGCAGCCCCTTTCCGAAAGAAAAAAAAAGGTTTTCTTTTTAAAACTCAAATCTTTATTACCTAAAACTAATCTATGCTATAGTCTAATTATAAATTATGAGTTTGGAGATTTAATTTTGATGTTTGGTTATTGTAATTGTGTGAATTAATTTTCATATTTGGTTTTTAATTAAAAAGCCCCAATTTTTGAAACCCTAGGTTCTTGATTCATGATTTATTGAAAGATTATGATGTATAATAGGGTAGGCCTTTGTTTTAAGTGTTTTAAAACCAAATTACAGCAAGTTTTAAGTATAATAAAGTGCAGGAATTTTATGTAGAACACTTGATATTAGGTTTCTTGAAGAAATTTTAATTACCCATTAATTGGGACTTGATTTATGGTGTTTTAAATATAATTTCAGCTTATTCTAATTAAATTATGAAGGGTTTTAAAATAGTATATATTGCTGGAAATTTGTTTAGAGTGGATATTAATACTCTATTATGGATTTAATGTGTAGGAGACTTTGAAGTAAGTGATTTCTACTAGTCGTGGCAGTTTTAATAACGTACTCAAGGTATGTACGCGTACTTAGCATATTTTGGTGATGTAGAATCATGCTAGGTTTGTTTGTAATTGATTATAAGTAGAATCATGCTAAGGTTTTTGTATGGAATTGTGAATTTATGGTGTTTGTGATTGAATTGTGAAGCATGAATTATTTGTGATGGTTTTAGATTGGAAGATTATATTTTGGGCATGTTGCATTTGAACCACAATTTTATTTATGGCATGTTAGAAGGCATGATTAATTAAACTACATGTTTAGTTATGTTTGGGATATTAAAAAGGAATTTTATTATGGTTCAAATAATTTTTATTGATGCTTAAAGCATGAGGAAGGAGCTATATAAGTGTCTATGTACACAAGGAATAAATTGTATGTTGGTGCCTTTGTGCACTTAAGGTGTTTTTAACACCGAGGGATAGGATTTTGGCGCTTTATGCATTTAAGGTATCTTTGACACTGAGGTAGAATTAAAAAGGATTCAACAATAAATAATATGTGGTCACTAATTATTTCAAGAATTTAAATTGGTATGTGTGTTGATTGAATAATTATTGTTGATTGACTTATTATGCTTGAGAATCATCACCAAGTCTAATAATATGTAAATAACGTAAAGTGAAAGAGATTACGCACCAAGACTCTTGGAACGTATATACCTTGAGTATGAACAATGGGGGAAGTTATGGGGTTTTATATTTAACCATAACTTCCAATGGAGTACAGGACGCTACATATTCCTTTTTTATTATTTACTATTATGCGCAGGAATTCCGCCACCTTTGTGTGGTTTTGTCGCTGGCACGGGTAGCTCTTGTGCCAGTTAACCTCAAATTTATTTGGGGAGGTTAATAGGTGGAAACCCGTTCGATGCGTAATCAATGAAAAATGAATTATTTAGGGTCTAGTCATTTTATTGTGTTGATTTGTGTGTTTGTGAACAGGTGTAATGAGGTAAGTGTGTGTTGATAGGTGAAAGCATGTTAGTGTGGCTATTTTACGCTTATGTACTCAGCTTTGCTGATTGTGTGTGTTTGTGTTTTTGGCCATGTCTTTACCTTGGCCCTATGATGACCTATTTTTAATGGAGAGTAGTGGAAACAAGTAGAGATAAATTTTTCAGGTATTGAAGCATGATCATGATGGGGCATGAGTGAAGAGTGAATCATATTAGTTTTCATTAGATTACAATGTGTTTTATACTTTATTTATTTATGATATATTATGTGTGGACTAACATAAAGGTTTGATTTGGGAACGGTTTTTGAATAAGGGCCTTTAATGGTTCCAAGTTGTAGTTTGATTTTATTTGATTTGTTCGTTTGGTTTTAAACTTTATTTTCGTTTGGTTAACTTTGGGTTGACTTGTTCAATCGATTTTTAATTATGAGTCTTCCGCTTTGTATCTTTGATAATTGTCCTAGCCGTTTTCACGGTGGCGGTAATGTCTTAGTTATTCCTAAATTGTATTTTTTTAAAAAGAGTAGAATGAGTATTTAAAGAAAGGAATTTCTAGGGTGTTACAAAGTGGTATTTAAATAAAGGAATTTCTAGGGTGTTACAAAGGAACACTATATTTCGACATCATCAAAATATGCTAAGTACGCGAACGTACCTCAATTAAACTGTTAAAATGGTCAATTACACTACAACACCTCTCGAACAAGTCTCCTACATAAAGGGACAATAAACCTATATTAATTACCTTAGTATACACAAATTTCCAGCAACTTTTAAACATTTTAAAACCTCACTAACAAGCTGAAATTTTGGTTTAAAACCTTTAAAACTCTCTCCTTAAGAGAGTAATTAAAACCACTAAATGAAAACTCAATTATAGTGTTCATATAAAAATTCCAACATACTTTTTAAGGCTTAAACCCTTTTAAAAAATCTAAAAATTATATTAAAACCACTTAAAATATTCTCTACTTATGGGTAATCAACTCCCTTTAATTAATACACAAAAGTAGTATGTAAATAAAAATTCCAGCATTATTCTATTAATAAAAACCCATTAAAATTTCATTAAAACTCCATAAAGATACAATCTTTAAGCTTTATTACCACTTACAATCAATGGGTATATAAAACCCCCAAATCAATTGCGAGTTAGAACCCTAAAAATCAACACTTTAATAATTAAAACCCTAACTTTTAATACTTCATAAAATCTGAAAATTTAAAACTTTATAATCTAAAATTTACAATATTTAATCATTAAAATATAATTATCAAACATACTAATCATGTTTAAACAATTAAAATCAAAACACCAAAGTATATATTATAGGAATAATTATTAAAACAAAATAAAAGAGGAGAGAGAAGGGAAGAACCACCGTAGGTGGTGGCCGGCCAGCTGGGAGGCTTCTGGCTGGCAGCGGCGGCGTGGCAGGTGGTGGCAAACCGGCGGTCGCTTGGCGGACAACAATGGCAGCCTGAAAGAAAAAGCAAAAGAAAGGAAAAAAATAAGAAAAGAAAGAAGAGAAAAGGAAAAAGGAAAAGATGAAAGATGGGCTACGTTTGGATTAAATACTTATTGACCCAAATATAAATACTTGCTTTAACTATAATTCAATAATTAAAATAGTTTGACCCAAAATATATTATAATTAAATAAATAATTTATAAAATACATTAAAAATACGGGGTATTACAGTCTACCCCCTTAAAAGAAGTTTCGTCCCCGAAACTTAGGTACGAAAACAAGAAAAACGCGCTTGAAAACGAATAAATGTTTGTAAAATCAAAAAATTTCTTTAATATTTTTAGTTTCTATATTTTTGTAATACTTACTTTCTACCTCATCCATTCATTCACACACAAACTAGTGTGTAAAGTAACTAACTTACTAACCTACTTACACAAAATAATGTGTAAAATGACAACATTACTAACTAACTTACTAACCTACTTACACAAAATAATGTGTAAACTATTAGACTATTTAACAAACTCACACTACTATGTGTGTAAGATTCAACCTTAGTAATAAACTTACACATCCTAGTGTGTAAAATAATCAAACTAATCAACTGAATCAGTGTAAAACTGACGAAAAAGCACTTTAAAATGCCAAAATTAAGGAAAAAAGCGCGTAATTATATCGCACTCTACCCCCCTTACAGGAAACGAGTTACGCCCCCGTAACTCCACTCAACTCAACTTTAGAATCATGTTGATCTTTTCTCATTCCTTCTTTGGTAAGGTCATAACACTTCTCTGTATGCATATTTTGTTGCGAACCAAAATTCTTTTTACTTCTTACTCATTATGCCAAAAATAATAAATTTCCATGTATACTATCTTTCACCCATCCTCTAGTAAAATTATGAAGCACTTTGATATTCGAAACTTTGATTTGTCTAGCTCTTTCGTGATCAAATTTGCTGAACTCAATAGATCTCTTTGCAACTCATACCTGTAGTTAATGTTCTTTCACAATGACTTATGAAAATTGTCTTATACTTTATCAAGGTCCGATAATGTGCCAAGTTATTTGCCACTTTACCAATTCTATGCAAATTCATATATATTTCCATATACTTTGGCTCAAATTTTTTTTCTTACCAAATTTCATCTTTTGTCTTATGGGTTACACTTTCAATAACACTTGTGTCCTGTCCGTTGTTTAACTTGCACTACTAAGATCAAAACCATTCATGTATATTTTTCTTGCTTCGGTCACTAATGTTCCCCAACATAGTGAAATTTCATGGTTCTTTTATTCCAACCTCAAAATGTTGCCAAATCAATGCTGGCTTCTATGGTGACTTTGTTACATCCTTTTCTGAAATTGAATACGCTTGTTTTCTACATAAATTCCCCTGTCAAATATTATTTCGCTATTATACCAATGGGTGGAGGTTGTAATCGTCTCCAATGTATTAGCAAAGTTCTCCTGTATACCTCCTTCTAGGATTTTGAAAGAAACTAGGAATTATTATTTGACATGATATTTTCAGGAACTCCATGTAATCTCACAACGAATTTGATGTAAGACTTCGCAAGTTGCTCCATCTTCGAAGTCTCCTTCATCGGGTTTTAAACATTGCGGACTTAGACAATCTATCCACCACAATCCGAATAAATTAATCATTCTAAACTCTCAATACACCTTTACCAAATCAGTTTTGCAGCTTGTCCTTTGCTGGTTGTATTACATTTCCTTCCGTTATATTTACTTTAAACTTCTTACTTTTACAAAGTATACTCAAGCTTTTATCTCCATGAATATTAAAGTGACAAATCCTCTTACAAATTCGATAAAATTCACACTCTCTACTTGATTTTTTTTTTCACTTCCTCGAATATTGTTGGTCTCATGCTGTAGTTACCCCAACATTTTCTTTTAACTTTCCTTTTCCAACACTTTCAAGGAGATTAATTTCCTTTTTTTCCCTTAAATTTAACATTATTAGCAACGTATTTGCCCAACACATTACTTCCCTTTCAATGACATTGAATGTCTCTTCCACGGTCCTTTATCAACTCCAATAATTTCTTGTTACATATTTAAATCCTTATGTGTGAGAGTCTATCTCAAACTTTAAAGTTTAAAATTCATTCGCAAATAATCATTAATTTATACAAAGTTATTTCACACTTATTACTTTCCATGAACTTCCAATTACTCTTCGCCAGGGCATTCACTTGTTGATAATCCTTTCGAATCTATTAAAATCTTCCACACCGTTGTCCAACTTAAACCTCAACTACAATTCTTTTATCACGGAGTCCATAATTCACCGCTTCTATCCCTGTTACATCAACTTTTCCTCTTATTGCGAGGTTTCCCAAAATTGTCCTTTATCAATCACAACTCACACTCGGGAAAAACTTGCGTGCATTTGCTTCTCTCTAAGAATCAACATGTTTTATTACAGATGTTCACATCGTCCTTTCCTTCCCATTCTTAGAATTCACAAAAATACTTTCAACGAAAATACTGAATTCCATAAGTCCATGGAAATTTTTATAATCCCAAAAGGCAAAAATGAAAACTCGAATCGTCCAAACCTTGTCATAAGCGCCAAATTCTAAATATCCTCTTTCGAATATTTTTAATTAGTAATTCTATCCTCAAGTCTAATCTCGAAATTATATTTTCTCCTTTCATTTGATCAAACAAATCGTCACTTTAAGGCAAAGGATAATTATACTTCTTTGGCACATTGATCAATCCCCCATAGGCACTTTACAAACACTTCCATCCCTTTCTTTAACAATTACATGCGCTCTCTAGGGTGATGTAACCTTCTTTCAATGACTTCAATAGTATCTTTCAACCCCCTTTAATCAATGCAACATTAACCCTTTTTTCCACACTAAAATATGTCCATATAATACCTCCAGCTTCACTTATCCTTTATATCCTTGCTTATATTTCCCATGCTTACACCTTTTCTCCAATTAAATCCATAATCTTTCTTCTAGCATCCCTTGAATAAATCTCATGACCCCTAAATAATCTCAACTTCAATCACCTCATATACAATCCTTACTCAAGTTATTTCAACACATCTCAATCAAATTCATAAATCTTGTCATAAACTCTTTCTCCTTTATGACATTTTAACATCCATAGTTCAATATTCTCGACACTTTCAAGTATACAACGTCTTCATAATTCAAACTTCCTTAAGTTTCAAGAGTTACTCAAGCCGCTTTGAAAATTTTTTTTTTTTGAAAGTGTCGAGAATATTGAACTATGGATGTAAAAATGTCATAAAGGAGAAAGAGTTTATGACAAGATTTATGAATTTATTTGAGGTGTGTTGAAATAACTTGAGTAAGGATTGTATATGAGGTGATTGAAGTTGAGATTATTTAGGGGTCACGAGATTTATTCAAGGGATGCTAGAAGAAAGATTATGGGTTAAATTGGAGGGAAGATGTAAGCATGGGAAATATAAGCAAGGATATAAAGGTTAAGTGAAGTTGGAGGTATTATATGGACATATATGCGTGCGGAGAAAGGGTTAATGTTGCATTGCTTAAAGGGGGTTGAAAGATACTATTGAAGTCATTGAAAGAAGGTTACATCACCCTGGAGAGCGCATGTAATTGTTAAAGAAAGGGATGGAAGTGTTTGTAAAGTGCCTATGGGGGATTGATCAATGTGCCAAAGAAGTATAATTATCCTTTGCCTTAAAGCGACAATTTTTTTAATCAAATGAAATGAGCAAATATAATTTCGAGATTAGACTTGAGAATAGAAATACTAAGTAAAAATATTCGAAAGAGGATATTTAGAATTTGGCGCTTATGACAAGGTTTGGACGATTCGAGTTTTCATTTTTGCCTTTTGGGATTATAAAAATTTCCATGGACTTATGGAATTCAGTATTTTCGTTGAAAGTATTTTTGTGAATTCTAAGAATGGGAAGGAAAAGACGATGTGAACATCTGTAATAAAACGTGTTGATTCTTAGAGAGAAGAAAATGCATGCAAGTTTTTCCCGAGTGTGAGTTGTGGTTGAGAAAGGACCATTTTGGGAAACCTCGCAATAAGAGGAAAAGTTGATGTAACAGGGATAGAAGCGGTGAATTATGGACTCCGTGATAACGGTGTGGAAGATTTTGATAGATTCGAAGGGATTATTAACAAGTGAATGCCCTGGCGAAGAGTAATTGGAAGTTCATGGAAAGTAATAAGTGTGAAATAACTTTGTATAAATTAATGATTATTTGCAAATGAATTTTAAAAGTTTAAAGTTTGAGATAGACTCTCACACATAAGAATTTAAGTATGTAACAAGAAATTATTGGAGTTGATAAAGGACCGTGGAAGAGACATTCAATGTCATTGAAAGGGAAGTAATGTATTGGGCAAATACATTGCTAATAATGTTAAATTTAAGGGAAAATAAGGAAATTAATCTCCTCGAAAGTGTTGGAAAAGGAAAGTTAAAAAAAATGTTGGGGTAACTACAGCATGGGACCAACAACATTCGAGGAAGTGAAAAAAGAAAAATGAAGTAGAAAGTGTGAATTTGATCGAATTTGTAAGAGGATATGTCATTTAAATATTCATGGAGATAAAAGCTTGAGTATACTTTGTAAGAGTAATAAGTTTAAAGGAAATATAACGGAAGGAAAGTGAAATACAACCAGGAAAGGACAAGCTGCAAAAATAATTTGCTAAAGGTGTATTGAGGGTTTAGAGTGATTAATTTATTCGGATTGTGGTGGATAGATTGTCTAAGTCCGCAATGTTTAAAACCCGATGAAGGAGACTTTGAAGATGGAGTAACTTGCGAAGGCTTACATCAAATTCGTTGTGAGATTACATGGAGCTCCTGAAAATATCATGTCAAAAAAAAATTCCTAGCTTCTTTCAAAATCATAGAATGGGGTATACATGAGAACTTTGCTAATAAATTGGAGACGATTACAACCTCCACCCATTGGTATAATAGTGAAATAATATTTGACAGTGGAATTTATGCAGAAAACAAGCGTATTCAATTTCAGAAAAGGATATAACAAAGTCACCATACAAGCCAGCATTGATATGGCAACATTTTGAGGTTGGAATAAAAGAACCATGAAAGTTCACTATGTTGGGAAACATTAGTGACCGAAGCAAGAAAAGTATACATGAATGAATTTGATCTGAGTAGTGCAAGTTAAACAACGGACAAGGCACAACTTTTATTAAAAGTGTAACCCATAAGACAAAAGATGAATTTTTATAAGAAAGAAAATTTGAGCCAAAGTACATAGAAATATATATGAATTTGCATAGAATTGGTAAAGTGGCAAATAACTTGGCATATTATCGGACCTTGGTAAAGTATAAGACAGTTTTCATAAGTCATTGTGAAAGAACATTAACTACAAGTATGAGTTGCAAAGAGATCTATTGAGTTCAGGCAATTTGATCATGAAAGAGCTAGACAAATCAGTGTTTCATAATTTTACTAGAGGATGGGTGAAAGATAGTATAGATGGAAATTTATTATTTTTGGTATAATGAGTAAGAAGTAATAAGAATTTGGGTTCACAACAAAGAATGCATACAGAGAAATGTTATGACCTTACCAAAGATGGAATGAGAAAAGAGCAACATGATTCTAAAGTTGAGTTAAGTGGAGTTACGGGGGCGTAACTCGTTCTCTTTAAGGGGGGTAGAGTGCGATAGAATTACGCGCTTTTTTTCCTTAATTTTGGCATTTTAAAGTGCTTTTTCGTCAGTTTTACACTGATTTAGTTGATAATTTTGATTATTTTACACACTAGGATGTGTAAGTTTATTACTGAAGTTGAATCTTACACACATAGTAGTGTGAGTTTGTTAAATAGTCTAATAGTTTACACATTATTTTGTGTAAGTTTGTTAGTAAAGTTGTTATCTTACACATTATTTTGTGTAATTAGGTTAGTAAGTTAGTTACTTTACACACTAGTTTTTGTGTGAATGATTGGATGAGGTAGAAAGTAAGTATCACAAAAATACAACAACTAAAAATATTAAGGAAATTTTTAGATTTTACAAACATTTATTCGTTTTCAAGCGAGCTTTTCTTGTTTTCGTACCTAAGTTTCGAGGACGAAACTTCTTTCAAGGGGGGTAGACTGTAATACCCCGTATTTTTAATGTATTTTATAAATTATTTATTTAATTATAAACTATATTTTGGGTCAAACTATTTTAATTATTGAATTATAGATAAAGCAAGTATTTATATTTGGGTCAATAAGTATTTAATCCAAACGTAGCCCATCTTTATTTAACCTAATCATCTTATTTTTACTTTTGGGTCACCTACTTCATCATTTAAGTCCATTATTTTTATGAAGCCCAAACCTACTCTACACTATAAATACTCTACTTATCCCCAAATTTTTACCAATCAAAAAGGTCAAATGATCAAGGTAAGCTATTTTCTTTTTATTCTTTCTTTCTTCTTTTCCTTTTTCCTTTTCTCTTCTTTCTTTTCTAATTTTTTTTCCTTTCTTTTTCTTGTTCTTTCATGCTGCCACTGCTGCACGCCAACCCACCGCCGGTCTGCCACCACCTGCCACACCGTCGCCGCCGGCCAGCAGCCGCCCAGCTGGCCGGCCACCACCCACGGTGGTTCTTCCCTTCTTTCTCCTCTTTTATTTTGTTTTAATAATTATTCCTATAATATATACTTTGGGGTTTTGATTTTAATTGTTTAAACATGATTAGTATGTTTGATAATTATATTTTAATGATTAAATATTGTAAATTTTAGATAATAAAGTGTTAAATTTTCAGATTTTATGAAGTATTAAAAGTTAGGGTTTTAATTATTAAAGTGTTGATTTTTAGGGTTCTAACTCACAATTGATTTGGGGGTTTTATATACCCATTGATTGTAAGTGGTAATAAAGCTTAAAGATTGTATCTTTATGGAGTTTTAATGAAATTTTAATGGGTTTTTGTTAATAGAATAATGCTGGAATTTTTATTTACAGACTACTTTTGTGTATTAATTAAAGGGAGTTGATTACCCATAAGTAGAGAATATTTTAAGTGGTTTTAATATAATTTTCAGATTTTTTTTAAAGGGTTTAAGCCTTAAAAAGTAAGCTTGAATTTTTATATGAACACTATAATTGAGTTTTCACTTTGTGGTTTTAATTACTCTCTTAAGGAGAGAGTTTTAAAGGTTTTTAACCAAAATTTCAGCTTGTTAGTGAGGTTTTAAAATGTTTAAAAGTTGATGGAAATTTGTGTATACTAAGGTAATTAAAATAGGTTTATTGTCCCTTTATGTAGGAGACTTGGTTCGAGAGGTTTGTAGTGTAATTGACCATTTTAAGAGCTTAATTGAGGTACGTTCGCGTACTTAGCATATTTTGATGATGTCGAATCATGCTAAGGTTTATGTAAGGAATTGTGAATTTATGATGTTTTTGGTTGAATTGGGAAGCATGAATTATTTGTGATGGTTATAGATTGGAAGATTATATTTTGGGCATGTTGTGTTTGAACCACATTTTTATTTATGGAATGTTAGAAGGCATGATTAATTAAACTACATGTTTAATTATGTTTGGAATATTGAAAAGGAATTTTATTATGATTCAAATAATTTTTATTGATGCTTTAAGCATGAGGAAGGAGCTATATAAGTGTCTATGTACACAAGGAACAAATTGTATATTGGTGCCTTTGTGCACTTAAGGTGTTTTTAACACCGAGGGATAGAATTTTTGGCGCATTATGCGTTTAAGGTGTCTTTGACACTGAGGTAGAATTAAAAAGAGTTCAACAATAAATAATATGTGGTCACTAATTATTCAAGAATTAAATTGGTATGTTTGTTTGATTGTATAATTATTGTTGATTGACTTATTATGCTTTGAGAGTCGTCACCAAGTCTAATAATATGTAAATTACGTAAAGTGATAGAGATTACGCACCAAAACTCTTGGAACGTATATACCTTGAGTATGAACAATGGGGGGGAGTTATGGGGTTTTATATTTAACCATAACTTCCAATGGAGTACAGGACGCTGTATATTCCTTTTTTATTATTTATTATTATGCGCAGGAATTCCGCCACCTTTGTGTGGTTTTGTCGCTGGCACGGTTAGCTCCCGTGCCAGTTAGCCTCAAATTTATTTGGGGGAGGTTAATAGGTGTAAACCCGTTCGATGCGTAATCAATGCAAAATGAATTAATTAGTGTCTAGTCATTGTGTCTTGTTGATTGGTGTGTGCGCTTGTGAACAGGTGCAATGAGGTAACTGTGTGTTGATAGGTGAAAGCATGTTAGTCTGTTTAATTACGCTTATGTACTCAGCTTTGCTGATTGTGTGTGTTTGTGTGTTTTGGCCATGTCTTTTATCTTGGCCCTATGATGACCCATTTTTAATAGAGAGTAGTGGAGACAAGTAGAGATAAGCTTTTCAGGTATTGAGGCAAATTCAAGATGGGGCACGAGTGAAGAGCGAATCATGCTAGTTTATATTAGTTACAATGTGTTTCTACTTTAATTATTTATGCTAATATTTATATGTGAAGCTAACATCAAGTTTGGATTTGGTAAGGTTTTTAATAAGGGCCTTTAATGGTTCCAAATTGTAGGTTTATTTTCATTTTACTTCGCTCATTTTGGTTTTAACTTTACTTTCGTTTGGTTAGGTTTTCAAGTTGGTTTGTTTTGGAAAGGTTTTTAAAATTAGTCTTCCGCTGTGTATCTTTGATATTTGCCTTAACCGTTTTCACGGTGGCGGTAATGTCTTAGATATTCCTATTCAAAGTTTTATACAGAGAAAAACAGGTAATTTAAACTAAAGGAATTTCTAGGGTATTACAAAGTGGTATCAGAGCTTTGGTTATGTCTTAGATATTAAAATATCAATCCCTATGTGCATAATTTTATTTTGAGTGATCAAGCATGTGATTTGACTAGGTGTTTGTTGATGAAAGCATGAAAAATGTGTATTATTCTATGTGCACCCTAAAGATTGTATGATTGAACACTGAACTTAATCTTCTATAAGACCGTAATATTTATTTTATTTTATTTCTTTAGGGAAGGGAAAATCTTTTCTAAGCCTTTTTCTCTACAGGATGCCAATCTTTCCTAGCAAATTTACCCAAATGGGATCTCTTGTAAAGAAAAATTATGAACACCCCTATGACTTTGTAGAAAAGATCAGATACTTTTGTTCCTACATGAGAAATGTCCTACGGGAGAAAGTTTATGACATCCCTGATCGTATTTCGGCAATGATTGTCCATTGTCATCCAGAGGAGCCCCCTTACATTGCTGTCAAACAAAGATTTTCTGATTTTTACCTTCTAGGAGACGTCCTAGATTACCATAAATACTGAGACTATTATGGCGAGTTGTATCCAGATTATATTTTCTTAACTAAATATCTCGTAAGGGTGGAGAAAGCTTATTGTCAGCGCTTAAACCTTCCCTACCCTGACTACTACTATGATAACCCAGTAGGGAACAATCCTCCTCCTAATCAACAACCAGGAAATTCTGCTTCTTCTTCTTCTTCGTCAGGGGGTAATCAAGCAGAGAATGGAGAACAACAAGAGGGTAATAGTTCACTTATGGACATTTCTGATCCAAATCCACCTCCAACTCCAATAATTATAGATATTTCATCGGATGAGGAGGAAGAAGGGGAGTTTGTACAAGTGGAACCTCTACCTGAGTCACCTGAACCAATGGAAAAGTCAAATGATTCTAATTTCGATACTTCAAGCTACAAGCAATCCACCTACAAAAGGGACAACGTTCGAAAGGATTAGATCTTATGACTTTCCTCGCCACGAATTCATAGTCTTTATTTTAAAATTTATTTGTTATTTCAGTTTTAGCTAATAAGTGGCATGACCACATCAGTTCCTGGAACACACTTTTTATTTTAATATCTTCAGTCCATTTTAATTAATAAAACCTTATTTATTTCTTTGATAAATTTTTTATTAATAAATTCTTTTGTTTTACAAATCTTCCATTTCACGCCATTATTCCAGTAATCACCATTCCAAGCAACTTATCTCCAACAAACATTTATAAGCTCTGAACGTCTATGGGAATTTTTTTTTTTTTTGTGATGCTTTATTAAATGCATGGTTGGTTAGCAATCAATAATTAATTGATAAAGCTACATTAAGGGAATTTTTAGCAACTGCTATCCTAAATTGTTATCTTTAAATTCTAGTGTAAATGTTTAAAGGTCGTTAGGTAATAGACGAGTGTACGTCTTGAGAGCTAAACCTAGCCACTTCTAATAGTTATCCTTGTCCTATATTCAGGAGAAACAAAATGGCAGGGGGAAGAAGTTCAGGTAGTGGTGGAAACGATTTGAATGAAGTAGTGAGGCAATTGGCAGCAGTTGCCCAACAATTGGCAAGGAATTTAACTGGTAATGGGGATTCTCAAGGGGAGCTCTTTAAAAAGGTGGCGCAAAGCAAGCCACCAACCTATCAGGGCGAGCCTGACCCTGTTGTATTGGAAAACTGGTTAAGGGAATTTGAGAAACTGTTTGGAGCTGTGGGATGCCCTGAAAACTCAAAAGTGAGTTGTGCTACTTACTACCTGAGGGGTGAAGCTGACCTTTGGTGGCAACAAAATGAGGCTACCGTTAGAGCATTACCTGGGTTCAACTGGACCAAATTCCAAGAAAAAGTGAGAGACAAGTTTTATCCTAGCTTTTTGCAGAAGCAGAAGGCTGAGGAATTTTCAAACCTTAGGATGGACAAGATGACAGTTACGGAATACTACACCAAGTTTATTGAATTATCCCGTTTTGCTGAAGGGTCTGTCTCTACGGAGAAAGCAAAAGCTAGGAAGTTTGAGAGTGTGTTAACTACTGATTTGCAGTTAAAGCTATGCGGGCAGGTATTTGAGACCCTGGATGAAGTATATGGAAGGGCCGCACACCTTTATGCTCCGGAAGAAAAGAAGAAGAAAGAGTTAGCTGAAATAGAAGGAAGAGAGAAGAGGAAGGAAGTGGGACAAGTTTTTGGAAACTAACAGGGAAACCAGAATGGTTTTAAGAAACAGAAGTACCACCATAACAATAACTTCAACAACAATAACAACTTCCACGGTAATAACTGTCATAGGAACCGTAACACCAGTGGAGGGGCTACAAACAATAACCAGGGAAACAACAAGAATGGAAGAATTTATTTTTGCAAAAGGTGCAAGAATAAGCACCCTGGAAAGGATTGTGAGGGCAATATGGTCACTTGTCGTTTTTGTAATAAGCTCGGGCATAGAGAATATGAGTGTTTCTCCAAAAATAGTAATGGGAACAGGCAAACCAATAATAATTCAGGGGGAAACCAGAGGAATTTCCAACAGAACAACAACTTTGCTGGAAACAAGGGAGTGCAACAAAATGGGGCAAGGAACAGTAACACTACCTGTGGGAATAACCAGCAGAAGGGTGGAACTGCAGGGAAACTGAATGTTCTGAGTAAGCATGAGGCGGATGCTACGAAAGATCTTATCACTGGTACTTTCTCTATTAACTCTAAACCTGTTAAAATTTTGTTTGATTTTGGTGCAACTTTTTCTTTTATTTCTAAGGCTATTGTTGCAAAACTTAAAGACTGTTTAAAGACAGTAGGGGTAGTAGATATACCAATTACCATTCCGACAGGTGGGGTAGTAAATTGTACCAAAAATTTTAGAAATGTGCCTTTAGAAATAGAGGGAATGATATTCCCGTCTGAACTCATTGAGTTCGGGCTGAGCGACTTTGACCTTATTTTGGGGATGGACTGGCTGAGTAAGTATAATGCTGAGATTAGTTGTAGATCACAGAAAGTGAAGATGGTCACAAGTGGAAATGAATCAGTGACTTACTGGATGAATGGTAAAACCAAGTGCCCAAGGGTAATATCAGTGCTAAAATTAGCAAAGTACATGAAGAAGGGACATCCAGTATATTTCTGCAGTGTTAGGGATATGAACCATGAAAAAGTGACAAATCCAGAAAATATAGAAGTGGTCAACGAATTTCTGGATGTGTTTTCGGAAGAGATCCTTGGAATGCCACCTAAGAGGGCAATCGACTTTACCATAGATTTAGTTCCCGGAACAACCCCAATATCCAAGGCACCATATCGAATGGCACCTGCAGAAATGATTGAATTAAAGGAGCAGTTACCAGATCTGTTGGACAAAGAGTACATTAGACCAAGTGCTTCTCCTTGGGGAGCACCTGTTCTGTTTGTGAAAAAGAAGGATGGAAGTATGAGGTTGTGCATTGACTACAGGGAACTAAATAAATTAACCATAAAGAATAAGTATCCCTTACCAAGAATAGATGATCTGTTTGACCAGCAGAAGGGTGCCATAGTGTTTTCAAAAATCGACTTGAGATCTGGGTATCACCAATTAAGGATTGCCGACGAAGACATTCCAAAAACCGCATTTAGGACAAGATATGGGCATTACGAATTTACAGTCATGCCTTTTGGATTGACCAATGCCCTAGCAATCTTTATGGATTTGATGAATAGAGTATTGCATCAATTTATGGATAAGTTTGTAGTTGTGTTCATAGATGACATAGTGGTGTACTCGAAGAGTAAGGAAGAGCACGCAGAACACCTAAGGGCAATTCTGCAAACACTAAGAGAAAACCACCTCTACGCAAAATTCTCTAAGTGTGACTTTTGGTTGGAAAAGGTAGCCTTCTTGGGATATTATGTGTCCAAAGACGGAGTAGAGGTAGATCCAACCAAAATAGAAGCAGTTAAGGGTTGGCCGACACCCAAGACAGTATCTGACGTGAGAAGTTTCTTCGGTTTAGCAAGGTATTATAGGCGTTTTGTTAAAGATTTTTCCAAAATTGCTAAACCCATGACCACCTTGATGAAGAAGGACAAAAAGTTTGAGTGGGACGATAAATGTGAAGAAGCGTTCCAACTCTTGAAATAGAAACTAATCACAGCACCAGTACTTACACTCCCGGATGATAGTGGGCTATATGATGTGTACAGTGACGCATCAAAGAATGGCTTAGGATGCGTGCTTATGCAAAATGGGAAGGTGATTGCATATGCATCGAGACAGTTAAAGAAGCATGAAGTAAACTATCCCACCCATGATCTGGAATTAGCTGCAATCATTTTTGCACTAAAAATTTGGCGCCATTATTTGTATGGGGTTAAATGTAGAATTTACACGAATCACAAAAGCTTAAAATACATTTTCACCCAAAAGGACTTATACTCCCGTCAGCGAAGATGGTTAGAGTATACGACATATTATGATTTAGACATACAATACCACGAAGGGAAAGCGAATGTGGTTGCGGACGCTCTAAGTCGTAAGACTAGTCATGGAATCAACTCGTTGGTAGTGGCTAATAAACTATGTAGAGAAATGATGAAATTGAATCTGGAGGTTGTAGAATGGGGAGTAACAGCGGGTATTCTTGCGAATCTAAGCATCCAACCAACTATCTTTGACGAGATTCGAGTCAACCAAGAGGGGGATGCATGTAAAGTTGGATAGGATTCGCGAGAAAATTATGCAGGGAAAAACTGCGGATTTCAAGATCCACGAAGATGGGAGTTTGAGGCACAAAAATAGATGGTGCGTACCACAAAAATGTGAAGAGGTGAAGAGGAAGTTGATGGAAGAAGGCCACAATACACCTTACTATGTACACCCGGGAGGAGACAAACTATATAAGGATTTGAAGAAGATGTTTTGGTGGCGAAGAATGAAAAATGAGGTTGCTGAGTTTGTGGGGAAGTGTTTAACATGTCAAAAGGTGAAGATAGAGCACAAAAGGCCTCAGGGAATGGTGCAGTCACTAGAAATTCCAGGATGGAAGTGGGGTTGCATTTCAATGGATTTTGTGACTTGCTTACCTAAGTCAAGGAGTGGAAATGATACCATTTGGGTAGTGGTGGACAGACTTACGAAATCAGCAGTGTTTATACCAATGAAAAAAACCTGGAAGATGGAGTAACTTGCGAAAGCTTACATCAAACATGTAGTGAGGTTACATGGAGTTCCAAAAGATATTATATCTGACAGGGATTCCAGATTTCTCTCAAAATTCTGGAAAAGTGTACAAGAAAAATTTGGTACAATACTTAAGATGAGTACGGCGTTTCACCCTGCCACAGATGGGCAAACTGAAAGAACTATTCAAACCTTGGAGGACATGTTGAGAGCTTGTGTAATAGACTTCCAAGGAGGTTGGGAAGACAATTTAGATTTAATTGAATTTTCCTATAATAATAGTTACCATGCAAGCATAGGAATGGCACCATTTGAGGCTTTGTATGGGAGAAAATGTAGGAGTCCAATTTGTTGGAATGACATTAGTGAGACCATGATCCTAGGGCCTCAAATGATTGAAGACACAGTTAAACAAGTAAGGGAAATTCAAGCTAAAATTCAAGCAGTTCAAAATCGCCAAAAGAGCTATGTAGACTCGAAGCGAAGGGAAGAAGAGTTCGAAATTGGTGATAAGGTGTTGTTAAAGGTGTCATCAATGAAGGGGGTGATGAGATTTGGAAAGAAAGGAAAGCTCAGTCCAAAATACATTGGTCCATATGAAATACTACAAAGAGTAGGCAAGGTAGCTTATAGGTTAGCATTACCTATGGAGCTTAGTAAAGCACATGATGTATTTCATGTGTCCCAACTAAGAAGGTACATCCCTAATAAATCCCATGTGCTACAACCCGAAACCATTGAGATAGATCAAAGCTTAACTTATGAAGAGAGACCTGTCAAGATTCTCGACAGTAAAGTGCGTAGTACACGCAATAAGAACGTGAACATTGTAAAGCTACTTTGGTCTAACCAAGAATATGAGGAAGCCACTTGGGAGGCAGAAGATGAAATGAAAAAGAAATACCCAGAACTGTTTCAGGTATGTTGAGTTATGGGGGCGTAACTCGTTTTCTTTTAGGGGGGTGGAATGCGATAGAATTTCGCGCTTTTTCCCTATGTTTTACATACTTCTGGTGCATTTTGCACAAATTTTATCAAGTGTTTTAGGTATTAGTTCTCTCAAAGAGACACAAAGGAGTGATAAATGACAAAAAGTACAGCAACAATATACACAAAAAGGAAAAGTTTTGAGATTCGTTTCCCCAAGTTTCGGGACGAAACTTGTTTTAAGGAGGTAGACTGTAATACCCCGTATTTTTATACATATTTTATTTAATATATATACATTTTATACGTATTCTATTTAATATATATATTTTAAAAGGGTATTTAAATAACTCTAGCATTTTAATTATGATGTTTTAATTATTTATCCCATGTAAATTGGGAATATTTTACAAAAAAAAAGGGGAAAAGTTGTTTAATTAATTAATTAATAGAAGTTGGGGTTTTATTTTAAGAAATTATGATTTTTAACAAGTTTTAGTAGGGAAGGGATTAGGAAAAACTAAAGGAGGAAAGTTTAGGGTAAAGGGGGAGATAGAGAAGGGGTATAAATATCCCTCTTATGAGGCAATTTAACGTTGCCAGAGTGGAGAAAACCCAAGGTAAACTTCTCTCCCTTTTCTCTTTATTTTTCTCTTTCTTTTTTTTCTTTCTCTCTCCTTCCCTTCCCCTCCTGCCGTGCACACCACCAGCCGGCTGCCGGCAGCAGCGGCGACCACTGGCAGTGGCGCCGGCCCCTGCTGTCGGCAGCCCCTTTTCGAAAAAAAAAAAGGTTTTCTTTTTAAAAATCAAATCTTTATTACCCTAGGTTCTTTTTAAATTATGAGTTTGGAGATTTAATTTTGAAGTTTGGTTGTTGTAATTGTGTGAATTAATTTTCAGATTTGGTTTTTAATTAAAAAGCCCCAATTTTTGAAACCCTAGGTTCTTGATTCATGATTTATTGAAAGATTATGATGTATAATAGGGTAGGCCTTTGTTTAAAGTGTTTTAAAACCAAATGACAGCAAGTTTTAAGTATAATAAAGTGCTGGAATTTTATGTAGAACACTTGATATTAGGTTTCTTGAAGAAATTTTAATTACCCATTAATTGGGACTTGATTTATGGTGTTTTAAATATAATTTCAGCTTATTCTAATTAAATTATGAAGGGTTTTAAAATAGTATATATTGCTGGAAATTTGTTTAGAGTGGATATTAATACTCTATTATGGATTTAATGTGTAGGAGACTTTGAAGTAAGCGATTTCTACTAGTCGTGGCAGTTTTAATAACGTACTCAAGGTACGTACGCGTACTTAGCATATTTTGGTGATGTAGAATCATGCTAGGTTTGTTTGTAATTGATTATAAGTAGAATCATGCTAAGGTTTATGTATGGAATTGTGAATTTATGGTGTTTGTGATTGAATTGTGAAGCATAAATTATTTGTGATGGTTTTAGATTGGAAGATTATATTTTGGGCATGTTGCGTTTGAACCACAATTTTATTTATGGCATGTTAGAAGGCATGATTAATTAAACTACATGTTTAATTATGTTTGGGATATTAAAATGGAATTTTATTATGGTTCAAATAATTTTTATTGATGCTTAAAGCATGAGGAAGGAGCTATATAAGTGTCTATGTACACAAGGAATAAATTGTATGTTGGTGCCTTTGTGCACTTAAGGTGTTTTTAACACCGAGGGATAGGATTTTGGCGCTTTATGCGTTTAAGGTGTCTTTGACACTGAGGTAGAATTAAAAAGGATTCAATAATAAATAATATGTGGTCACTAATTATTCAAGAATTTAAATTGGTATGTGTGTTGATTGAATAATTATTGTTGATTGACTTATTATGCTTGAGAGTCATCACCAAGTCTAATAATATGTAAATAACGTAAAGTGAAAGAGATTATGCACCAAAATTGTTGGGACGTATGTACCTTGAATATGAACAATGGGGGGAGTTATGGGGTTTTATATTTAACCATAACTTCCAATGGAGTACAAGACGTTGTATATTCATTTTTTATTATTTATTATTATGCGCAGGAATTCCGCCACCTTTTTGTGGTTTTGTCGCTGACAAGGTTATCTCCCGTGCTAGTTAACCTCAAATTTATTTGGGGGAGGTTAATAGGTGGAAACCCGTTCGATGCGTAATCAATGCAAAACGAATTAATTAGGGTCTTGTCATTTTATTGTGTTGATTAGTGTGTTTGTGAACAGGTGTAATGAGGTAAGTGTGTGTTGATAGGTGAAAGCATGTTAGTGTGGCTATTTTACGCTTATGTACTCAGCTTTGCTGATTGTGTGTGTTTGTGTTTTTGGCCATGTCTTTACCTTGGCCCTATGATGACCCATTTTTAATGGAGAGTAGTGGAAACAAGTAGAGATAAACTTTTCAGGTATTGAAGCATGATCATGATGGGGCATGAGTAAAGAGTGAATCCTATTAGTTTTCATTAGATTACAATGTGTTTTATGCTTTATTTATTTATGATATATTATGTGTGGACTAACATAAAGGTTTGATTTGGGAACGGTTTTTGAATAAGGGCCTTTAATGGTTCCAAGTTGTAGTTTGATTTTATTTGATTTGTTCGTTTAGTTTTAAACTTTATTTTCGTTTGGTTGACTTTGGGTTGACTTGTTTAATTGGTTTTTAATTTTGAGTCTTCCGCTGTGTATCTTTGATAATTGCCTTAGCCATTTTCACGGTGGCGGTAATGTCTTAGTTATTCCTAAATCGTATTTTTTTAAAAGAGTAGAATGAGTATTTAAAGAAAGAAATTTCTAGGGTGTTACAAAAAGGGTCTGTGGTTATGAGTCCGGATGCACCGTGCGGAAGCCTTACCTTTGGAAGGATTGGCGCGAGTGGATGGGACCCTGCGAGTTAAAACTCGCTTCCATGGTTTGGTGAATTCAACAAACTTAGATGTACCCTTCGTTTCAAGGAGCGTTCGATTGGGTAGATGGAGCGTGAATTCCCAGAGGGTTATAGCCATATGTAAAACACATATGGGTTTCAGAAAAAAGGGAAAAACTACTGCCACCAGACGACAAGACTGCGACAACACCATAGTTTGGCGCTGACGCTGTTTTCTCAGCGCTAATTCCTACATGCCTCAACAGCTTTCTAGTGGAGTCGACAAAATAAATTTTAATAATTATAATAGAAATCCTCCCTAGTGGAGTCGCCAGAAAACTGTAGGGAATATTTCAAGCATCCCACACTTGAGCCCCACTGAGATCATACACTTAAGCATGGTGGCATCCAAAAGGAAGGAAATTAGAGTAAAAGAGTCACCAACAAGTTTTAGGAACTTGTAAACCGTTCACACGGTGAAGGTTATACCCCTTAACGATCAAGGAGATTGTTAACTCCTATAGGTCTGGAACCATGACTTGAATTTCGGGGATAAAGGTACAAATCCAACCTAAAATAGATTGAGCTTACCCTAAAAATAGGCCTCTACTTTATTCTTCTCGTATTCAAGTGCACTTTCTGACTTACATGCATTCAATAAGTTTACCCTAAACATGTTTAATCTATGTTGGTTTAATATTAATGCACAAGCAAAACTATTATTGGCGATCACTTGAATTATAATCATATTAGCCTAAACAAAATTATTAATTATCTTATTAAGTGTGATTACAAGTACAAATTCCCTTTAAACATGCATAAAAGGCGTGATGAATACCTTTCATGTCATTTGATTATCGAACAAAGAGAAAGTGTGAAAAGTCTAGTGATGAGGATGTTTTTATTAAAATATCTCTTCTTTCTGTTTTTGAAAATATTTCTTTTCTTACCCTATTTATGAAAAATGTGCATTCTAGTTTGGTTGTGTTAAAGATATGGGTCCAATAATAGCGTGGTTGGATGGGGCTTGAAAAAACCTTTCCAACGATATATTATAAGCCCAATTTCGATGAATAATGAGGATGTTATGGCCTAAATAGTAATTAAGCTCAAACCGGATTTAAGTTACGACCCATTGATCATGTGGAGGGTCCAAGGGTTTAATCATATTCCTAAAGTAATTTGGTTTCATTAGAATCTTCTATAATTTTCTATAAAATATTAATTATCCTTTTTGAAAAATAAAATTAAAGAGTTTGAAATTGAATAAAACTTTCCTTTTTTTATCTAAAAATTATTTTTATTTGATTTTATTTGGGTTGGAAATTAGACTTCAAGATCTTTCCAAAGACATATTATAAGACTTATTAGGACTTCTGGATTAAAAGATATGATAAAAACAAAATCCGCAAAAAAAATTGTCCCAGCGCCAAACGACAAGTTTGTCACCTGGCGCTGCTACCTGTCGTCTGGCGCTGAGCTTGTCGTCTGGCGCTGACTTCTGTCATTGGAGACATGAGGTATTTTATTCCGAATAAGACTCGGACTCTTTTACATCGTTTCCGTGCCATTTTCTTTTATAAATAGGGGTCGTATCTCCCAGTATTTAATCATTCACAGCAACCATCTCTCTCTTCCTCTCTAAAAGCTAGAAGCTTTCCTTCTCTCTCTTCTTTTTCTAAATCTTCCCTCTCTCAAAATTCCTCACTCATTTGTTTTATTCACACCTAACCAAGTTCGAAGTTGTCTTCTCCCTAGACATGAAAGATTTGATATTCTGAGGGTTTGGTCCTGTAGACACCCAAATGTGTCTCCCAAATACCAAACCTAGTTATGAATAACTTTCATGTCATTGATTATTGAACAAAGAGAAACTGTGAAAAGTCTAGTGATCAGGATGCTTTTATTAAAATATCTCTTCTTTATGTTTTTGAAAATATTTCTTTTCTTACCCTATTTATGAAAAACGTGCATTTCAGTTAAATTTGGTCCATGATATGGGTCCAATAATGATGTAGTGGGATTGGGCTTGAAAAGACCTTTCCAACGATATATTATAAACCCAATTTCAATGAATAATGAGGAAGTTATGACCGAAATAATAAACTAGGCCCAAACCGGTTTTTATCTACGGCCCAATGATCGTGTGGAGGCTCCAAAGCTCTAATCCTATTCCTAAACTAATTAGGATTAATTAGAGGCTTCTATAAGTTTCTATAATATCTTAATTATCCTTTTTGAAAAAATAATATCAAAGAATTTGTGTTAATTTCATGCCCAATAATCTTTATCCAATTTTTATATGGTTGGATAGATATTGAAATTATATTTCCAATTATATATTATAGTATTAATTCCGAGCTATCACGAAAAAAAAATATGAAAAAATACAAAACTTTATCCAAAACTGACACCGTCCTACTTTTTCGGCCATATCTTATAATCTACAAAATATTTTAATTTGATTCAAATTGAGTTGGAAATTAGACTTCAATAGATTTCCAATGACAAATTATATGCCTTATTTGAACTTCAGGATCAAATTAAAATATATGATAAAAACAAAATCCGCAAAAACTGCTGTCCATCGAGTTTTATTTCGATTCGAATTCGGATTCTTTTCTTATTCTTCGACTCTCGTTTTTCCTTATAAATAGATCTCATATCTCCCCTTTTCCAAAAACTGCTGTCCGTCAAGAATTTCTTGATTCCCTCTCCCTCATTCTAGCCTAGCAGTTTACAAACACAATTCCTCACACATTAGATCTAGACACACTTAGCCAAGTTCGAAGTTGCCTTCTCCCTAGAGTTGAAAGGTTTGATGTTTATGAGGGTTTGGTCCCAAATCTAGTGTAACTTTTCTCAAATCTCTATTTAAATTATTTAATTTAATTCTTTAATTTTATTATTTTCCTTGAAGTTACTAATGTGTGTATTTTATTATTAGAAAAAGATACGAGGCATCCAAGTAAGTACTTTAGTTTTATTGTTTCATTGATCTTGTGATATAGAAATCATTTTTAGGTTGTTATTTTTATTCCTAGTGTCATGTTAGGATGCTTTTCTTAGTATGATGTTTAGGGTAAAGAATAAGTTTCTTAATTATATCAATTATGATTTCTATGATGCTTCCTATTTTCTTTCTTAATGTTATGTTAGTATTATGTTACGGCTAAGGCTTTGTTTTTTATTGTTTAGTGACATGTTAGGGTTTGTTATTAATCTTGTTAGTATCATGCCTAGGATTTTGCTATTCATATTATGCTTTAACATGATTATTTTTATAATTTTGATAATGATTATTTTTATTATGATTGACAATTATGATTATGATTATGATGATTATTATGTTGCTTGATATTTATTATTATTGCTTGATCACACCTTTTATGCATGTTTAAATGGAATTTGTACTTGTAATCACGCTTAATAAGATAATTAATAATCTTGTTAAGGGTTAATATGATTATAATTCAAATGATCGTCAATAATAGTTTTATTTGTGCATTAATATTCAACCAACATAGATTAAACAGGTTTAGGGTAAACCTATTGATTGCATGTTAGTCAGAAAGCGCACATGAATACAAGAAGAATAAAGTACAGGCCTATTATTAGGGCCGATTCTTTCTCTTTTAGATTGGATTTGTACCTTCATTCCTAAACTTCAAGTCTTGGTTCTAGAACTATTGGAGTTAACGATCTCTTGGATCTTTAAGGGGTGTAACCTTCACCCTATGAACAGTTTACAAGTTCCTAAAACTTGTTGGCGACTCTTTTGCTCTATCTTCTTTCCCTTTGGACGCCACCATGCTTAAGTGTATGATCACAGTGGGGTTCAAATTTGGGGTAATGGTTAAAATATTCCCTACAGGTCCCAAATCTCGATTTTAATTATTTAATTGTTTTGCTTTGTTTTATATTTTTCCTTGAAGTTACTAACGTGTTTATTTTGTTAGAAAGAGATATGAGTCATCGAAGTAAGTAATTTAATTGCCTAATTGATCTTTTAATATGAAAATCATGCTTAGATTATTATTTTGATTCCTAGTATCATGTTAGGATGTTTTATTGCTTCCAAGTATCATGTCTAGGGTAATGATTAATATTTCTAATATCAAGTATGATTATTTTGATGCTTCCTATTTCTTTCTTAATATCATGCTAGTATCATGTTAGGGCTAAAGTATTGATCTTTGATGTTAAGTGACATGCTAGGGTTTGTTATTAATCTTGTTAGTATCATGCCTAGGATCTTGCTATTAATTTTATGCTTTAACATGATTGTTTTAATTATGATTGTTATTTCGATTATGATTATAATTATTATTGTTATAATGATTACTATGTTGCACGATGTTTATTATTGTTATTGCTTGATCACACCTTTTATGCATCTTTAAAGGAAATTTGTACTTGTAATCATGCTTAATGAGATAATTAGTAATCGTGTTTAGGTTAATTTAATTATAATTCGAGTAATCGCCAATAATAGATTTGTTTGTGCATTAATATTCAACCAACATATAGAAACAAGTTTAGGGTTAATATATTGATTACATGTTAGGCAGAAAGCGCACATGAATACGAGAAGAATAAAGTAGAGGCCGATTATTAGGGCAGGTTCGATCTCTTTTAGGTTGGATTTGTACCTTCACCCCCGAACATCCATTCATGGTTCCAGGCCTATTGGAGTTAACGATCTCCTGGATCGTTAAGGGGTGTAACCTTCACCCTCTGAACGGTTTACAAGTTCCTAAAACTTATTGGCGGCTCTTTTGATCTAGCTTCCTTCCCTTTGTACGCCACCATGCTTATGTGTATGATCACAGTGGGGCTCAAGTGTGGGATGGCTTGAAATATTCCCTACAATAATAATAATCATCTTAATACTCATAATCATGATAACAATAAAGCATAATAATATTAGCAAGATACTAGGCATGATACTAATAAGATTAATAACAAACCCTAGCATGTCACTAAACATTAAAGATCAATTAGCCCTAACATGATACTAACATGACATTAGGAAATAAATAGGAAACATAATAAACATACATGATATTTGAAATTTTAGTTATTACCTTAAACATGATACTAGGTAGCAATAAAATAATCTAATATGATACTAGGAATCAACAAAATAATTTAAGCATGATTTCTATATCAAAAGATCAATAAAACAATTAAAGTACTTATTTCAATGTCTCGTACCTCTTTCTAACTACAAAATACAGGCTTTAGTAACTTCAAGGAAAAATATTAAAATAGTAAATATAATCAAAGAATATTAATAAGGTTTGGGACAAAACCCTAAAAAATTATCAACCTTTCACGTCTAGGGCGAAGACAACCTCGAACTTGACTAGGTGTGCCTAGAGCTAATGTATGTAGAATTTTGTAAAAGGGAAAGTTTAGAAAAATAATAGAGAGAGAAGGAAAGGTTCTAGCTTTTAGGGAGAGAATAGAAAGAGATGATTGTTGTGAATGATTGTTGATGAAACGACCCCTATTTATAGGAAAAATAGCACGGGATCAAAGAAAATTATATTCAAAATAAATTACCTCCTATCACCAACGACAGGTATCAGCGCCAAAATCATCTTTTAACCCGGTTAATAGGTAATTCCGTGTCTAAACAGATTTAAATCAGATTTGTGATAAAAAAAAATATATTTTATTCAAAATAAAACATCTTTAAAAAAATATAAATACCCATCCTAATCTTATTAGAATTAAAAAAAAGAAAAAAAACAACCTTCTAGATATTTCTAGAAGATTAAAATCAATCCTAATCACTTTAGGAATAATAATTAATAGGTCCTCCTCTAGATCATTGGGCCACATTTCATCTTTTAACCCGATTAACATGTAATTTCGTGTCTAAGCAGATTTAAAATCAGATTTCTGATAAATAATATATTTTATTCAAAATAAAACATCTTTAAAAAATATAATTATCAATCCTAATCTTATTAGAATTAAAAAGAACCTTCTATATATTTCTAGAAGATTTAAATCAATCCTAATCACTTTACGAATAATAATTAATAGGCCCTCCTCTAGATCATTGGGCCATATTTCATCTTTTAACCCGATTAACATGTAATTCCGTGTCTAAGCAGATTTAAAATCAGATTTCTGATAAATAATATATTTTATTCAAAATAAAATATATTTAAAAAATATAATTATCAATCCTAATCTTATTAGAATTAAAAAGAACCTTCTATATATTTCTAGAAGATTAAAATCAATCCTAATCACTTTACGAAAAATAATTAATAGGCGCTCCTCTAGATCATTGGGCCTAATTTAATTTAATCCATAAGTTCCTCATAATTCATCGGAATTGGGCTTATAATATATCGTTGGAAAGCGCTTTGAAAGCCCAATCCAACTACACTATTATTGGACCCTTATCATGGACCAAACCAAATTTGACTGGCTATTTTTCATAATTAAGATAAGAAAAGAAATATTTTTGAAAACAGAAAGAGAAATATTTTATTAAAAACATCCTCATCACTAGAATTTTCACACTTTCACTTCGTTCGATAATCAAATGACGTGAAAAGTATTCATCACTGGGTTTGGTTTTGGGGAGACACATTTGGGTGTCTACAATAATCAATTTCATTGCGTATGTTATAGACAGCATTGAAAGTATTTAAGTTGCATTGATATTAAAAATGCTTTAGATATTTGTCTTGGAGGTTCTTAATGAACATCCTTACATTTTCTTTCTCATTAGGAACTTCAAGCATCCTAAGGGAAGTTTCCTTCCACCTATTGTAGAAAGTAGTGAAACCTTCATTCTCATTTTGTTTAAGCATTTCAAGTTCCCGATGATCAGTTCCTACTTGAATATTACATTTGTATCTATCAATAAAAGAATGTGTGATAGATTCCCAAGTAGCAATCTTCTCGGTGTCCATAGAGAAGAACCATTGCTAGCATACTGGCTCAAGAAAAAGTGAGAAAAGTGAGGGGAAAATTTCTTGTCCATTCCCTTGATCTCCATGATTGTTGTAAAAATTCTCAAAGGGAAATAAGGATTGTCAGTTGGCATGAGCTTAGGGATGCCATTGGTAGAGAACTCTATAGAAGAAGTTCTTTATCCACTAAGACCCCTATGGAGCAATTCCTAAAGTACTTGTAGTCATTAGAGATTTGACTCAAGATATCTTCCATGCGCTTGATGGTCTCGACTGGTATTTGCTTGTTTGGATCGCTAACTTGAGTTGTAAGACCTCAAAGAATTTCAGCAAGTCCATTAATAGTTTGTTTAAGTTGATCAACTTCTTCTTGATTAGTTATTATTAGAAGCTTTATCCTGTGTCAAATCGGTTTATCAAAGAGTAGAACTTGAACTAAGGTGTTGTACTTGATTAAACGCCCTTCAATTCTCTCCTTGAACAAGTGTTGTAGAATTAAACCACTGAATCCTTTAATGATTTGACTTGAATTGACTTTTACTATTTTTATATTGGGTTGGAAAGCACAAAATGGGTGCATATTTTGGGAATCAAGTATGGGGATCAAATCAAGTTTTAAGAAACATGGTTTCTGTTTGGAGGATATTATCCGAGTTACCCCCTAAGAAAAATGATGAAAAAATGCACACAAGACTCTAAACATGGTTAAGGTAAAAGAAAAATACAGAGTGTGTGCATGGACTCGTCAGTGAAGGTGACACGCTAAGACTCGTGTAATGACCATGGGACTAATTATGTGATTAGACTCAAACAAAGACTAAGTAAAGACCTCATTTATTAACAAAATTAATCACGCATGTGAATTAGACTCGACATGAAGACTTGGAAAGAAAAGACCAAACCATCTTGAAAAGATGGAACTACCGCGTCGCGTTGGCTCTATCGCGGCACGATATGACTATTGCGTCGCGATGAAAGCTGACATTTCATGGAACAAGTCAAGATTCCGTGAGAGCATTGGTTTAACTTGTTTTTTGGTATTTCCATCGAAAGGGTAAGCCTATAATCTTGCTAGGTAAAAAATATTTAGACTTTATCAATCCAAATTAATTAATGAATTGATTAAGCAAGTCAATTTACTGATTCGTTAGTTTTTTAAGATTTTATTTACAAACACAAGTTAGCACAAAATCATATTTTAATCACAAGTAATATATGCAAAAGTAAGGAATGCACAAGCTGGTAGTCAAATAGTTACGATTTGATGCAATGTGTTTGCAACCTTACCATTGCTTTAGTTCTCTAAAGTTCAAGGATTATGGTGTTAAACAAGGTCCGTGGTTATGAGTCCCGATGTATTACTTGGAAGTCTTACCTTTGGAAGGGTTGGCGCATATAGATAGGACCCCGCAAGTTAAACTTGCTTTCATTTATTAGTGAATTCACAAACTCGAATATACCCGTTGTTGCACGAAGCGTTCGATTGGGTAGATGGAATGTGAATTCCCAAGGGCTGAAGCCATATGTAGAACACATATGGGTTGAGAAAAGAAGGAAAAACTCAATCATGAAGTAAATTCAACAAGAAAGTACTATAATCGGTAAAAAAACAAATAAAGGAAAATTTATGGCTCGATGTTGGAAGAACAGGGCATGAGAAAACAAAGTCTATCGTGCAGCGATAGAAATATTTTGTCGTGATAGAGCTATCGCGTGGCAATAGATAGATACTACAGTCCTGCGACAGTTCCTACACTTTGCGATAGTTTTCTATGTTCTTAGGATTTTCCGATTTTCGCAGTATATTTTCGATTCTAGTTGTAAAAGATATTAACAGTTTTTTCAACGTGTAAAATTCCTATTCTTTTTAGGCAGTTTTGATGATCTTTCTAATGTGGACCTTTTTGTGCCACAATGTTAATCAAAATTATGCACATGAATATCTAGAACGTTTTAAGTCTCATCAACTCATTCTAAGTTAATTGCCAAAATAAAATTTCAAAATCAGATCACAATAGAAATCCTCTCCAGTGGAGTCGTAAAAATTTTGTATAGAATATTTCAACACTCAACTTTGATCCCCACAGTGCTCTTGCACTTATGCATGGTGGCATTTAATGGGAAAGAAGCGAGAGATAAAAGAGTTGGCAACAAGTTATAGGAACATGGAAACCATTCACGGATGTGAAGGTTATCCCCCCATTCACGATTATGAAGATTTTGTACTCCATAGTGGTTCGGAACCATGACTGGATACTCAGGGTCGATGGTACGAATCCAACCTAAACATATGTAATCTACATTGGTTGATTATTAATGCACAAATCACTACAACAAATTGACCTTTGTGCCATGAGTAAAATCGTGGCAAAAGTTTAAAATTCCCGATGTATGTAATTTAGCCTAGGGAATTTTGAAATGTATTTTTGTGTCACAAGAGGCCGTGGCTAGGAATTTTCCATGGGAAAACGAATGTGGTGGTAAATTTTAGTTTTTAGCAAACGAGTATTGACGTGGCAAACAAATTCACTTGCTACGAGTAATAACGTGGCCAACAAATTATTTAACACAAATTCTACCATGTCTAATAAGCATTGTTGACAGAAATATTACCGTGGCTAATTAGCTTGTTTTCCACAAATACTACCTTGGCCCATAATCTTTGTAACAATAAATAATACCGTGGCTAATAACACTAGTACATACACAAAAATCTTAGATATTTTAATTTAAAGCATGTTAATTTAAATTGTTCGTACAAAAAAAAAAAAAAAAACAAAAGAACAATGAAATAAATAACTATTTAGAGTACACTTGAATTGAAGTAGTAATAATCAACAAAGTAGAAGCAGAAGCCAAAGCAATACCAGTGTTTGGGCAGTAGTAGTAGCAGTAGCAACAGCAACGCCCAATTACAGCAGGAGTGGCTAACCGTGGAGCATCTAAAACACAATGCCTTCTCCAACCTTCCTAGAGCCACTTCTAATTCTATTATGAATGCATACCTCTTCAAATATTTTGGCATATATTGATAGAGCAGTAAGAGCATTAAAGATTACAGTACATCCACAAGAACATTCTTTATTCCTCCTCTCATGAGGAACACTGTCATTCTCTCAGTGCCAAGAAAATATTTTTTAAATCCTCATTAGTTAATGCTAAAACAAGTGCCTACACTGCATGTCAAACAAGAAGGTACAATAAGAGCATGCGAAGAACTGAAAAAATGATAACAATTCACGACAAAAAAAAACGATACAAATGTCATGTCTTTTCTTTGCTTAATTAGTCGTAGGAAACTACACACCCCATCTAAAATCTCATCCTAAAGTAAATAATTTTTTTTTTTTATTATTATTTTGATTCATACTATGGATTTTCCTTTTGAGCATTGGAAGACAATAGTTATGTGGCTGCAAGCTCCTTGGAAGAGAGAGTTCATATTCAGATGAAAAAGTTATGGACTTATTCAGAGTAGCTGCTAGAGTCCCTGGTAATTTTAAAAGGAAGAAGATTAATAAATAGATTAATTTCAGCACCGAAAGAAAGAAAATTAGTTAAATAACTGAAACAATAAACCTATTATCATCACATGATTCAACAAACTTGACACCATCAGCCACATTGCTATGTTCCATCACAACTTTTAGCTAGAAAATCTCTGTAATAAAGGTCTTAGAACAGTTTCAATAATTAATATTTCCCAATCAAATATATCCACATCAGGATTTGTAAGCTCCCCATGGACCTGTCAATAAACATAAACTCCATCAGAGATAATAAACGTTCACCTACTACAATACTATCATGAAATTATTTATCATAATACAAGATGAGGTGAGTACAAAGAAGAAGAAGATGAGGTGATTACAAAGAAGAAGAAGAAGAAGAAGAAGAAGAAGAAGAAGAAGAAGAAGAAGAAAGCAGAAAAAGAAGAAGAGAGTAAGGATGACAGCATGAAAAAGAAGTCAGTAGGTAATGTCATATTCTTGTGAAATTAAACAAGTATTCCAATTGGCTTTGTGTCTCGGTAAGTAATTGATTTTTTTAAATTGGTTATGAATTTGTAGAAAACAAGGAGCAAGTTGTGGTTGAGGAGAGCAAGAAAGAGAAAGAGAGTGAGGTGAAAGTGAACAAGAAGAAGAACAACAAGAAGAGGAGGAATAATAAGGACAACAATAAGGGTGATGGTGAATAGATATTTTTATACTATTGCAACATTTTATTGTCATTTTTTTAAATTTACATTGTCATTATGATTAATAATATATTATTTCAGAAGAAGAAAAGGAGGAGGAGAGCAAGAAAAGGAAATAAGAGAAAGAGAATGACAATGAGCATGAGCTTGAGAAGGATCTTGAGAAGGATATTGAGAAGGAGCTTGAGAAGGAGCATGAGCGATAGAAGGAACTTGAGAAGGAGCCTGAGAAGGATCTTGGGCTACATAAAGAGCATGTGAAGCATCTTGGGCTAGATAAGGATCCTGAGAAGGAACCTGATCTAGAGAAGGAGCCTAAGAAGGAACCTGATCTAGAGAAGAAGCTAGAGCTAGAGGTTGGGAAGGAGCTAGAGAAGGAACCTGATGTACAGAATGAGCTTGATTATGAGCAACCATCAATTGATCATGAATCACTTGACCAACCATCAACTGACCAACCAAGTCATGTCACGAATATTGAGTCCACAAGTGATAAGTCAGAACTAGATCAATCATTCATTGATGCGATTGTTAAAAATTTTGGTGTAGACCAGTCTTTGTTTGATGCACCTTTAAGTAGTACGCGATCGCAGTTTAGTGAAAGCAAGTACCTGGTTGGACGTCATGAAGCTGATGCTGTTGGTGGTGCTTCAGCATTTGATGTTCTAAAGGGGGAAGGTGATGTTGAAGGTGATGTTCAAAGGGGGATGGTGATGTTCCAAAGGGGAAAGGTGATGTTGAAGGTGGTGTTTATAAGAGGGAAGCTATCCTTAATGTTCATAAAGAGAACAAGGATGTTCCAAAGTGGGATGGTGATGTTCCAAAGGGGGAAGGTGATGTTCCAAAGGGGGGAGTTGATGTTGAAGGTGATGCTCCAAAGGAGGAAGAGAAAAAGGATGTTCCAACATCAGAAGAGGAGCTACCAAAAGTGTCAGAGGCAAAGGCTAGTGAAGGTGCAGCCAATGCATCAAAGGGGATAGATAGTGTTATCCCGAAGATCCATGAGTATTGTGAAGCTACTTCCACCTATGACTCTGAAGATGAATCACAAACTACAAATGTGTAGAACAAGAGACACCAACTCAGTAGGAAGATATCAAAGCTTCTTACCCAACCTAATTCGTATATCAATCAATGGCGGCCAAAGGGTATTCGTCGTTTCAGGGTACCTTTGCATGATTATTGGGATGGGCACATGTCATTCAGCACAAGAAATATTAGAAATGATGAGTATGTATAGCCTTGAAAATCTTTATTGTTGATCATCTTAATGTTGAAAATGTTTATTGTTTCCTTTTATTGTGTATATGATGCTTATATTCATGTGATTCAATGTAGGAATGAACCGATGTTCTTTAGTTGCGATGGTGACTATGTCAAACTTACTTTATGAGGCCATTTGATACATAATTTTGGGAAGGTCAATGATCAGGTACGATGCTTAATTCAATTGTTTTCATTTTAATAATTTGTTGTTAGTAACTGTAAATGTAATCATTTACAAGTGTTCCTTCTACAGTATGTCAGGGTTGCGGGACGCGTTTATGAAAAGGTGTTGGAGAGGAAATTCCTCGGTCGCAGCAGGAGATTTATGACTGATCCCGCATGTGCAGTTACCACTTATTCCTTTATTACCTACTTTTGATTGATATATGTTGGTTTTGTATGCCCAACACACTAACATATTGTTATTTTTAGATGTTTGTTTTGCAGGCCCATACCAATACCAAAAACGCCAAAGAAATGGTGAACCTAGAGGTCATTAAGTTAGTAAAAAGTTACACTCCCTACATGTACCCAACCGGGTCATCCAGAATCAATGTGGTATGAGTTTGCAACTATTTATTTGGCTCTAAATGTACTCTATCAAAGGTCTACTTCTATGTATGACAAGTCCTTTTGGGTCACAGATATTTGTCCCAGTTCTTCGAGAACACCATTTGTGGTGCGCTTAATTTTCAATTAACAGACAAGAGGTCCTTATTATTAATTTAATTTTGACTACGAACGTGGCTTCAAGCAGAAAATGCGAAGTAGACCAACTGGTGGGAATAAAATGCATATAAACTTATGAATTCTAGTCTGCATCTATTAATTTTAGAAGTAAGTTAACCAGTACTTCATTTCAGGCTGCAGCAATGGAACTTACATTTGAAAATATGGACAAAGATTGGCGAACAAGAACCATTTGTAATTGGCCAAGGACATCCCTCAATATGAAAAGACATGGATACTTGTAAGCTTCTATACATGTTCTTTTACCTTTTTTTACGTATGTACATACAACTTCTATCTTAATAATCAATAGTCATTATAATTGCGAATTTTTATTCTAACCAGAAATAGATGTGGAATCCATATGTTGATTGCGATTAAGCGCAACGCTGACAAGTTGTTATCGGAGATGGCCGAAGTGAGTTCGACTTTGTTTTGCCTTTTATTTTATTTTCAATTTGTAATATTGTTATTGTATCTTCTAATCACAATCCTAATCTTCCAGCTTCCCGATATGACATTCAAGAGATCCTGGGTTGTGTGTGAAGACCTCTTGTCAATGTTTTATGAATCGAGGGAAGATGTTATGCGGCTACTTCAACCTCCAGTCGCATGATTTTAATTTGTTGATCAGTGGTGGTTTGGTGTATTTTTTTGGAAGTAAAATTTGGTATTGAACATGGTTGTTTACTGATTTTGCATTTATCATTTTGTATGCTGTTATTAACTTTAGAACTTTAGCAATTCGAAGTAAACTTTATTGGGCAAATGTGTAAGTAATATAACTAGAACCTACAAGAACTATAAGATACAATTTGTTGTGCAACTAATAATGAGGAATGATTTTGTTTTGTTCAGCTAATTAGTATTTGTAAATAGACAATGTACATAGACAATAACAATACACTAATGACAATATTTGATATATGAATGATAAGGTCTATATCGACAACGACTTCTTATAAAAAGAAAGAAATCTTGACCCTTATACAGTGAAAGTTGGCCCTTATACAATGAAAGTTGGACCTTATACAATGTTGGCCCATATAAAACTGGGCACACTATAATGGAGGGACAAACAAAGGATGGGATAGAACTGGGCCTAACAGAGCTCACCCTTATATAAAACTGGGCCTTACAGAGCTGACTCTTATATAATAGAGGGACAAGTAGAGGGTTAATAATAATAAGAAGGTTAATAATAATCTTTAATAATAATTATTATAATAATAAATATTAATCAACGCTAAGAAAACTATTTCGCATCTATTATCCGATATCTAATAATAATAACTAATCCGACTATTACTACTAACATCCTAATGGTAATCCATCCTAATTTCTTGAACATATCCAATACAAATAATAATATTACAAATAATAATAAAAATAATAATACGACCGATATCTAATTTTCACTAAAAATAGTATCAATAAAAGTACTCATGACAATAATATTCATCTTTTTTATATTAATAATGACAATAATAATAATAATAATAATAATAATAATAATAATAATAATAATAATAATAATAATAATAATAATAATTTGGAAAGATTTTTATTTTGTAATGGTCAAAGGGAACTAGTTTTACTGTCATCCTGGAAAATGAAATCTGTCAACGCTTGGTAGTCCGATGTTTAGTGTTCCCATGTTTGACGAAAATTCATTGCACCCAATCTAATTTCAGTTATCATCCGTTGTTATTGGCATTCCCATGTTGTTTTCATCTTTACTATTTAAGAATAGATTATATCTTTACATCAACATATTCTCATTCTTCTAATCTCTTATCAATCAAGCAAAAAACTGGAGAAGGGCTATGAACGTATGACATGCACTACCATAACGTACAAGGACCACATGATGAACCATCTCGTAAGAAGTACTTCAATTAATGTTATTATAAAATTATTTGTACTTGTATGTGTTAATTAAGGAACGATTGTAATTGTACAGGCGCTCCTTGCTGACTGGAGAGATTTATTTTCTCGCTATTCAAATGGAGTTAGGGTAAACATGGGAAGACGGGGCGTGCATGGCATGTGACCCTCCTTAGGGCTGACATTCCTTCTACCCGGTCTGTGTTGTTTAATGAAGGATGGGATACGCTCGTTACGGACAATGCCATCGTGACCGGGAAGATTTTGAAAGTCTACTACACAGGAGGGGGTTTATTTCACGTTCGCATTTTCTTTGCTGAGAACGTGGAATGGGTTCCTCCTGCAAAAGCACCATAAGAGTCTTGTTTTGTTTTTTTTTTTTTAAATATATTGTTTTGTTTTTTTTTTATTTATGTTTAATTAATAATAATAATAATAATTTTATTTTATGTTTTGTTTGATCATTTTGTTTTTAATACTGTTTTTGTATGTTTAGTATTGAATTATAACTTCAAACTTCATTTAAAAGAACTACAAATTAACTATAAAGTGTTTTTAGTTTAATTAACCTTTGCACGTGAAATTATAATTGAAATTTCTCTAAATCAACATTAACTTAACTTACGCATATGAAAGAATGACATTGAATAATTACATCATGTTAATCATGTTAAGTATGAGTACGAGCCATGAAACCCCGGGCCATTAATTATAATTTCTTTTCCCTCCTAAATCACATTAAGTATTATTTTGTTTCATTATTTTCTTTCTAAATCACATTAATTCCTACCTGACATTAAGGTTTATTTGTTCTTCTCTATAAATCACATTCCTAAAGGACATTAAGTTGTATTCAATTACTTTGGTCTTATTATTATTATTTTGACAGCTGTAACAAACATAAACAATAATACTGTTAATTTTATTATGAGTAAAAACGTGATATTATTAATTTTATCATTAATACAAACCATATTAAAAAAAAATACATTATATATGGTTATTATTATGAAACATACTTAAAGAATTCATATATAAATTTTATTATTATTAATATTATTTATTTCTCGGCAGCCGGAGGAGGTAGGCTTTCCAAGTTCTCGGTAGAGAAAATGCAAACATGAAATAACCCACCACCACTATAGTATACCTCCAAAATCTCCCCTGCGACGATCGCACTGTCCGTAACAAACGCAGCCCATCCCTCAAACAACAACACTGACACTTTTTCGATCGGAGGTACGTCATTCCCGAAGAGAGTTACATCCTATGCACGACCCGTCTTACCCCGCTTAACTCTGACTCCATTCGTGTATTTTGATAGCAAATGCCTCCATTCATCAGGGAGGGCCTGTACAATAACAAAACAAGGTCAACTAATATAAATTGACACCTACGTAATTTGTTATTTATGTTTATATATGAACATTCAAATTGTTACGACTTACCAAACTGTTCCTCATGCTGTTCCTGTATGTTATGGTAATGCATAAAATACCATCATACTCATCCTCCATTTTTTTCATTCGATTAGTGGTTATTGATATTATTAAAAGAGAACAAAGAGCATGCAAATTTAATAAAAAATAATGTTTTTACAAATCAAATGTGTGTGTATTTATATTAGAGTAATCTAATCTGAAATAGTAAAATGAGATACAACTTACATGTAACAATGGATGACCATTGAAATTAGAATAGTAAATGACATAGGAATAGTAAACAACGGATTGCCAAGCGTTGACAGGTTTTTGAATGACAGTACTAATATTCGGCCTGATTACTATTATGATTATTATAATTATTAATATCATTATTTTTAATATATCTCTAAAACAAAAGTCATGTGAAATAAATTATTATTTTAATTATTATTATTATTATTATTATTATAATTATTATATTCCGTAACCGGAATTCGAGCCATAATTGCCCCCCTTAAACTGCGAACGAGTATGAAAAAAAGTTTTCTTACAAATTACTTCGTATCATTATTATTATTATTATTATTACTATTATTATTATTATTATTATTATTATTATTGTTATTATTATTATTATTATTATTATTATTATTATTACTACATTCCGTAACCGGAATTCAAGCCATAATTGCCCCCCTTATACTTCGAACGAGTATGAAAAAATGTTGTCTTACAAATTACTCCGTATTATTATTATTATTAAAAGTAAACGTGGAAAAATTAATACAGAATATCAATGACAACGGATATGTCAATCACATTAGAACAATAAACATCGGATTTCAAAGCGTCACCAGATTTTAATTTTCAAAATAACAATACAAATATTCACGATGACAATTAACAAATGTCAAACATAGTTAAGTATTTTCACTTACGGAATGCCAGAGTATTACTATTATTATTATTATTATTATTATTATTATTATTATTACTATCATTATTATTATTATTATTATTATTATTATTATTATTATTATTATTATTATTATTATTATTATTATTATTATTATTATTATTATTATTATTATTATTATTATTATTATTATTATTATTTACAAAGTTAATTAGTTCTATTAGGGAATGCAAATATCTAAGGATTAGCATTAAAATTTAGATTATGGGGAACTATTAATTTCGCAAAGCATGTTAAACCGATTATATTATAGTATTGGAATACATAATGACAATATGAATTCAACACAACATCATTTTCTGAATCTAGTACTCGAAGCGACGGGTTTACATTCAGTCGCGACCATTGACCATTTGACTTGGTTTATTGGAATTATAAGTCATTATGACATTATGACTTATAAATACGAAAACCTCTTCTACTAGTATTGGGAAAACATTTCATGGTTTGGTTTTCACACTTCAACAATGGTATGTATTTGTTTCTTTCGCAACTCAAGTTGGTATGGAGGAAACTTCTAGAGTATTTGTACAATCAAGCAATTGGACATGTGGAGGATCGAACATTCCTTTTCGAGTCACAATAATCTTCTTCGGTTGTTCTTCAGCACACGACTTAGAATAATTGATGAGTGGCATTTATGCCGCGATTAAGGTTCATTTTGATGGTCATTTTCCCACATTTGCGGCTTGTTTGCATCCTTTTCTTTGCACTTAGTTCCCTTTCCCTTTATGCATCTTCTTTCCTAGATTTTGCCCCTTTTTTCTACTCTTTACTTTGATTTCCATGCTTACGCTTTGTAGGAACCATCGGGGTTCTCAAGAGCAGCAAGCTAAGCTCAAGGAAAGCTGAAGGAAGCAAGATTCAGAAGAGGTTCTACCGAATCTTCTGAAGGTGTGGCCGAACCTGCTCTGTGGTCCGGTCGAACGTCGAGGCAGAGTCAAGAAGCAATTTGACAATTTTGCAAGAGTGGTCGAACCCCAGAAGTTCGACCAGACAAGGATCATTGAGGTTCGACCGAACCTACCCATGATTCGGGAGAACCTACCCTGTAGTCTGGCCGAATCTACCATGTAGTCCGGCCGAACCTACCTTGTAGTCCGGCCGAACCTTCCTAGTGTTCGGTCGGACCACTCCTCTATTTCAGCTGGCTTTGTACGGACTATATAAGTCCCATTTTAGAACGTTTTTATGTAATGAGATTAACTTAGTTTTAATATTCTGCACATTCTTAGCTTAATCTAGAGAGAGAAACAGTATTAGTCTTCATTTAGTAGAAAGAGAAAGTGTGGATTTCTTCATTGATGAACTTGGATTTTGAAGAAGAAGCTTGTTTAATCGTTTGTAGATCTTCAACTTCAATTAATGAGCAATCTCTTACTCTTTCTCTTTACTTTTGCATTTAATTTTTCTTGTTTACTTTGATTTTACTTCTTTGCTTATTAATCATGTTGATGCTTATTGATTTGATGATTGACATTGTTCTCAACATTATTTGTGAGTAGTCTCTTAGCCAAGGGTATGGGGATGGTGTAGTTGTTAATTGTTCATGCTTTTAATATTGAGATTAAGTTAATTGTGATTAAAATCTTTGCATGCTTGATATTCATTGATCTTCTTGCAAGTGAATATTGTTAGTTGATTAAAGGTGAATCTTTGCTAACAAGGAATAGAAGTTGACTTAGTTAAGGTTCATTACTATCGATTGTTCTTTGATTGCATCTCCCAATATATGGTTCTAGTGTGGAAACATAGAGGCTATGTTAGGAGAAACCGATTAACCCCGGAAGGCGGTTAGATTGAACCTTATATCGATATTCATGCATGTTTAGTTCACTATTGATTTGCTTTTATGTTATTTCATGATCAAGCGGCATCTACATCACCTATCTCCCTTCGTGTTTAGTTATATTGATTTTAACACAATTTATCTTTAGTTTAATCTCTTAGTCATTCCTATCCTTTTTCCCGAGATAGCTTAAAGTCTAGTGACGAATGCGGTGTTTATGTGCTTCTCTCTGTGGTTCGACCCCTCTTCTTGCCATATACTTGTATTAGGATAAGTCAAGTGTTATAAATTGTATTTAATTTAGGTGTAGTTGTCTAACGACGCGATTATTCCCCTATTGGGAAGGTCCCATCGTCTCTTCTCAATGTATTGGCACCCAACCTTACGATCCTTATCGTCCGGGTGGGTGTGATCCGGCTTATGATCCGGCTCGCACAACCACCCCAAACCCTTTTGATGGTGGTTGGGGTGACCAGGGCTGGTCCTATGAGCATTTCAACCAACCCTTCAACCCATTAATGGACACTCCCGTGTTCGATTTTAAAACCCTCTTCGACCTAGAGGGAAAGGAGAAAAGAACCCTTGATGAGGGTTCCCTTCCTCCCCCCGGAACTTCTAACTTTTAACTTTTGCTCGGGACGTGCAAAAGACTAGTTTGGGGGAGGATGTTCCTTTTGGGTTGGTTGAAGTGTACAAAGGAGGGTAGTGTGATAGGGTAGTGGCTTGTACATGAGGAGAACTATTGAGGATTGTGGCCTTGTTGTAGATGATGATGTGGTGATGTGATGATGATGATGATGGGATGGTGATGGTGATGATGGTGATGTTGTGATGATGTTTTTATGATGTTTTTATGATGATTTTTGCTGATTTTTGATGATTTTTGATGATTCTTGAGCTTTGTGTAGGCAAAGATGCTCCCAAGGAAAAATCCAAAATTCACGACAATACAAATTCCCTAAATCCAAACTTTGTAGATTACTTTTTATTTATTTTTCTTTTTATCTATAACATTATTCTTTTTCTTTGGTTCTAACTTTTTTTTTCCTTGTTTTGTCATAGTTTCTTTTGTTTTGGATCACCTTTCTTGAAGCTTGAAAGCGGAGACGAAGGAAGTTAAGGAGCAACACAAGCTCCCTTGGTGAGATTGTATGAATTATCTTGTCTTCCATTTCAAGCGGCATTTGGTGAGACCTTTCCTCTCTTTTATTTGCCCTTTCTTTGAGTATTTAGTCTAGGTTTAGCTTAGGAAGAAGTTTAATGGTTCGAGGATGTTTGCTTTTGGTTCTATGGAACCTAGGAACGTTGACGTTGTTATCGAATGATCACTTGTATGACGATTGGGATTTAATTGGATTATATGCCTCGTGTGTGAACCTTTTGGATATATTCCTCTTTCTTTTGTTTTGTTTTTCCCTTTTTGTGTTACAAACATGACTATGAAAAGTTAAAATGATCTTTGATGTGGAATGTGCTCATATATTTGGTTGTGTATGCCTTTTATGCTGTTGCATCTTTGAGTGCTTATCTTCCTAATTGATAAGGGTTTGCACGGTTTGAGAATGCTCAAAGTTGAGTTAGACACATTGTAAGCCAAGGTAGCCCAGTTTAGAACTTTTAAGGACATTTGAACCCTAGTTCACGGGAATGTGGTAAGATGGAGTTGCTCTCTATAGTGGATAGGATTCCCTCTAGTTAGTATTTGCTTATTTCTTATCCCATGTGAGCGTCATTTGTTCTAGCCTTCATCATTCTTGTGAGCGGCATTTTGGATCCTTAACTATGCATGTCTTAATCTTTGTGTTGGTATCTAGCTCCCGAGATAGTGATCAAACAACTCTAGAGGAGGAAGAGGGCATTTATTCTCATTTTTCTTTGTTTTCTTTATGTTTTGTTACAAATTTGGTTTTTATTTTTGCATCCACCTACTTGCTAACCAATTTGAGCCTTATTTCCCTCTCTTGACTTAGCCATATTAAAAACCTATTGGCCTATGTTCTACCGACCCTTGTAGTTAGTGAAGCATTGGCTTGTAAGGTTCGAGTTTGAGAGTGTTGATTTTGAGGAAGAAAATTGTGTAATCGGTTCAAGTAAGGTTATGAAAGTTGGTTAAGAATATGAAAAAGGTTTGTGAAGAAGGTTGCAACACATGAAAACCAAGTGAAGTTGAAAAAAAAAAAAAGTGTGATGAAAAAAATGAAATGAAAAGAAAAATAAAATGATTAAAAAAAGATGAAAGAAATGAAAAGGGATGAAGTAATGTTGTGACGTCTGTATTGAAGGTTGTAATTTGAGGTTAGGTTTAATTCTTAGGTTTTTTTGAGAGATGGCCACTCTTTTGCTTCGATTTGCCACCATAATTTTCAAATTGATTCCCAACCTTAACCCCTAGCCATGACATTACAATCCTATTTAAGACCCTTGGACTTGGAGGAGCGTGGTCAAAGACCGGTGGAGGGAGATAGATTTCAACCCTATGGAGAGAGTATGCATAGTTGAGATGTCGGGATGACCTTATGATTCCACATAAACATATCTTTTTCCGGTTCCCTCGAGGAATCATGAGGAGCTAGCTTAGCTAGGGAATTACTTGAAACTAGTTGAGAGAACGTGGACCGTCTTGGTTGGGGCTAGGGCGGAGAGTGAAGTCATTAGTTCTCTATGCTTAGCTTAGGTTTGTCTCTTTCAACCCCGAGCATCTTATAACGTTTTTTCCCACATTGAATTGAGAAAGGTGAGTATTCTTTGGTGCATGTCTTTTCGTTCGAGTTCAAATGGAGCATTTTCTATATAAGTGCTTAATTGGTTTTCCTTAACCCTTGTCATGTTATGTTTTTTGTGACTTTCTCTTTGTTTTGGCATTCCTTGCTCGAGGACTAGCAAGAGGCAAGTGTGGGGGAATTTGATGAGTGTCATTTATGCCACGATTAAGGTTCATTTTGATGGTCATTTTCCCACATTTGCGGCTTGTTTGCATCCTTTTCTTTGCACTTAGTTCCCTTTCCCTTTATGCATCTTCTTTCCTAGATTTTGCCCCTTTTTCCTACTCTTTACTTTGATTTCAATGCTTATGCTTTGTAGGAACCATCGGGGTTTTCAAGAGGAGAAAGCTAGGCTCAAGGATAGCTGAAGGAAGCAAGATTCAGAAGAGGTTCGACTGAACCTCCTGAAGGACTGGCCGAACCAGGGTGTGGCCGAACCTACTCAGTGGTCCGGCTGAACGTCAAGGCAGAGTCAAGAAGCAATTTGGCAATTTTGCAGGAGTGGTCGAACCTCAGAAGTTCCACAAGACACGGATCAGGGATGTTCGACCGAACCTACCCTGTAGTCCGGCCGAACCTACCATGTAGTCCGGCCGAACGTACCCTGTAGATAGGCCGAACCTTCAAAGTGTTTGGTTGGACCACTCCTCTATTTGAGCTGGCTCTGTACGGACTATATAAGTCCCATTTTAGAACGTTTTAAGGTAATGAGATTAACTTAGTATTAATTTTCTGCACATTTTTAGTTTAATATAGAGAGAGAAACACTATTAGTCTTCATTTGGTAGAGAGAGAAAGTGTGGATTTCTTCATTGCTGAACTTGGATTTTGAAGAAGAAGCTTGCTTAATCTTTTGTAGGTCTTCAACTTCAATTCATGAGAAATCTCTTACTCTTTCTCTTTACTTTTACATTTAATTTTGCTTGTTTACTTTGATTTTCCTTCTTTGCTTATTAATCATGTTGATGCTTATTGATTTGATGATTGATATTGTTCTCAACATGATTTGTGAGTAGTCTCTTAGCAAAGGGTGTGGGGATGGTGTAGTTGCTAATTGTTCATGATTTTAATATTGAGATTAAGTTAATTGTGATTAAAATCTTTGCATGCTTAATATTCTTTGATTTTCTAGCAAGTGCACATTGTTAGTTGATTAAAGGTAAATCATTGCTAACAAGGAACGAAAGTTGACTTAGTTAAGGTTCATTACTATTGATTGTTCTTTGATTGCACCTCCCAATATATGGTTCTAGTGTGGAAACATAGAGGCTATGTTAGGAGAAACCGATTAACCCCGAAAGGCGGTTAGATTGAACCTTATATCGATATTCATGCATGTTTAGTTCATTATAGATTTGCTTTTATGTTATTGCATGATCAAGCGGAATCTACATCTACCTATCTCCCTTGGTGTTTAGTTATATTGATTTTAACTCGTTTTATCTTTAGTTTAATCTCTTAGTCATTCCTAACCTTTGTCCTGAGATAGCATAAATTCTAGTGATAAATGCGGTGTTTATGTGCTTCTCCATGTGGTTCGACCCCTCTTCTTGCCATATACTTGTATTAGGATAAGTCGAGTGTTATAAATTGTATTTTATTTAGGTGTAGTTGTCTAAGGACCCGATTATTCCTCTATCAATAATCTCTTTTAATTGTCCTTCAATAGGTAAAATTCCAACGTATGAAACTCAATGTATTCAACGCAAATGGATCTGTGGAGGTGATGACTGTGGTGGCTATGGTGGTTTCGGAAGTAAGATTTGGTTGAGGTGGTGATTTCAAGGGTGACTTTAGGTCGACGGGATGGTTTTTGGTATTGGGGGTTCCGTGGCTAGCCGTTTTCAAGGGTTTAGGGTGGCTGCCGGCGAGTTTTGGAGGGGCTAGGGTGGGAGAAGACTGGTAGATATTTAGGGTTTTTTATTTTATTTAATTTTTTTTATTGTTTAGTTTTTAATTTTTATTTTTAAGCCAATTACAAAATGACACATGGCATATTAACCTATCAAAACCGGTTACCAACAAGTTAGGGACCAGTAGAACAAGATACCCTATAAAGGTGGGATTATTAAATAATAATCCAAAGGTGGGATAATTATCAATTTTTCCTAAAATATATGTGCATATTTGATTAATCTATTATATTTGAATTCTTTAGGTAGGTGGAAGGCATTAGATTTTGCTTCACTTAAAAGTAATTAAGTGAATTACCAACTTTCCTCAATTGCTAGAAACCTTTAATTAAATATGACTCTTTCATATTGATTGAAATAAAAAGAATATTATAATTCGTAAACTTGATATGGATTAATTTGTTTGGCTATGAAGCACATTGTACTAGTTGTTGTTATAAAAAAGAAATTCTTGTTCTTATTTCTTGGATTTCTTATGCAATACTATGATTAATTGTTAATGATATTGATCCTAATTGTTGTTTAAGGACAAGTTGGATGTCAAGACTACACTACAGCAGAAAGAAAGGGGCTCCCACTGGCACATATTGTGGCTTGACTGTAATCCGAGTTTTAAACCATTGTTTGTGTTTTTTTTTTGGTGGAATGATATTGTAAAACTACAACTGTTTATTAATAATAATCCAATTTTTATAAATATGTATATGTTTTAAGGTATACTAATGTGTTAAATGAGCATTGTTTCAAAAAAAAAAAAAAAAAAGTGTTAATTGAGCACAATTGCACAATTCAACAACATTATCTATAATTTTATAACATGATATAAACTATAATAACTGTATCAAAATTAAAATAACAGTATGCAATATCATCAATAGAATTATTGAAGTAATAACCATGCATAAAAATATATAGCATAAGATAAAGTAAAATAACAGTATTTAAATTAAAACTAGTGAGTAGCCCGGGCGTTGCCCCATGATACTACTTTTTATCGTTGTGCAACTGTTAATTTTTAAAAGCATTATATCAAGGATTGAACTCGGTTCATTAGAAAATAAATAATATCAACTGTTATTATTATTATTATTATTATTATTATTATTATTATTATAAAATATTATTATTATTATTAAATATTAATTATTATTATTAATATTATAATTATTAAATATTATATATTATTATTATTAATATTATAATTATTAAATATCAATTATTTTTTAGTATTATTATTATTATTATTAAATATTAGTTTTTAATAATAATATAATTATTGAACATTAATTATTTTATTATTGTTATTATTAAATATTAATTTTTCATATTATTATTATTAAATATTAGTTTATTATTATTATTATTAAATATTAATTTTTTTAATAATTTAATATTAATTATTATTATTATTAAATATTTATTATTTATTATTATTATTAAATATTTATTATTTATTATTATTATTAAATATTTATTATTATTATAATAATTCAATATTAAGTATTATTTTTAAGTAGACCAGATTGAAGCAGGGCAGAGCAGAGTAGAGTAGATTGAAGCAGAGCATAGCAGATTGAAGCAGAATAGAACATCTCTAATGAACGGGGCCTTATTGTGTTAAATGTACACAACAACCGTGTTGAAAAAAGTATAACAGTATATGAATTGCAATAACATTATATGAATTGTAATAACAATATATAATATCAATATATTAATAATGGAACCTTGTATAAAAATTTATAGAAAAAGTTAAACTAAAATAATAGTACGAAAGTTTCCCAAAAAGAAAAATAAAAAATAAAGGTTACCAAAGAGAATTTTCCAATATTATATATGGACTATTTAATTTAAATGATAGTGTCTTTGTTGTGAAATAAAGAGAAAAAGAGAGAAATTGGGGAGAGGTAGAATCGATCCGTCTGTTTCTATTTCATTGATGAGGTATATATATATACAATATTGTAGACACCTAAAAATGTCTCCCCAAAACCAAACCCGATGATGAACAACCTTTCACTGTCACTATTGGTCGAGTTCAGTATTTAATCCCGAGAGTGCTTAAAAAATCGTATTTAATTAAATTCAATAGTCCATGGATAAGTCTTGATGTTTAGTCAAAGCATAGTTTTTAATTTCTGCCCAAACCCTTTTTATTTTATTGTTATATTATTTATTTTGGCTCAAAACTTTTATTTATTTTATTTACTTATTTTTTTTTAGCCCAAATAATAATAATAAATCAGAAATGGCCCAAAATTTTCAATCGACACTTAAAATGTTGAACGAAATTAGGGTTAAAAATGAATTTAGACGAAAAATGTACCATAGACTCCCGCGTCAGGGGAGCTGTCAACCGTGTCACGGGAACCTGTCCCGTCAGACGGTGAAAATCTCCGTGACATGGGACACCTGCTATGACACGGGAGTTTTCGTGTCCTTTCCTCGTAATCCCTTAACGCGTTTTCTCCCCCGTTTACTAAATATTTCTCCCGTCACACAACAAGTACACTGTGTCACGGGAATGTTTCCAGTCTGACGTTGGGGTTTCTCGTGTCACGATATACTTTGCCGTGCACATTTTTTCTATAAATACTCCCTCATTTCTGATGTACGGGGCATCAATTAATTCTCTATTTTCTCTCTTCTGTGTTCTAGCCTAAACACTAGCCGACCCTTTTTCTTTCTTAATTCCTTCTTCAAGCACTCCAAGGAGTCCATACTTTACTCGTGGTTATGTCCTTAAGCCAAGGCGTGAAAGGTAGAACTGTTTGAGGGTTTGGCTCCAAATCAACTCTACTTAATTTAATATAATTTAATTATTGTTCTATTATTATTTCCTTGAAGT